>CM039678.1:253043419-253459618 GCA_022496015.1 Hordeum marinum
TTGTGGTCCTTAAGTTTTCCAACATAGTGTCCTTAGATAGGGTACCTAGGTCAGGCCTAGGACCCTACCCTAGGTATATATCCTTGTCATTAGCCCCCGAATGGATTAGGGTTCGACTGGTGAAGGGCGACATCGATGCCAATTCAAAACAGGGCACCAAATCTTCCGAATGATTTTCGAGGCTTCAATGAAACTTGCTTGACTGAATTCTTCGTCATTCACCCAGATCGATTCTGTCTTGAAAGTATTCGAGTGAACGTTCAATGCCAATTTAATTCCGAGTGATCTAAAGGGATCTCTAGATGTGACGGGTCACTTTGTCAGGCCCGGATCTTGCAGGACACGAAAATTTGGGAAGCGCGGACGTCCACGAAGATGACGCCACAATCAGGGCAAGTGGGAGCACGATGCCTCGATTTGTGCGCCGCTCATTTCGCCACGCACAGGGCGCTTTCTACGGTTGGGTTTTGCGGGAATCTCGCTGGCCCACACGTCAGTGACGCACTCGGCGGGGTATAAGTCCTGAAGCGCCACAGCTCGCATAGTGTTTCTCCCCCAAATCTCCTCTCTTCCTCTCCCTCCCTCGTCTCCAGCGCCCCACTCTGCTCTGCTCCAATGAACTCGGCCACCGCGATGACGAAGGGAGCCACGAAGAAGCTGGAGCGCGCCAAGACGGGAGCCGCGAAAGGCAAGGCCAAGAAGCCCTCGACAACCAGGTTCACCATGCCGCCGGGGTAGATCCAAGGGGACTTTCTCCTATTGACAGTCACCTCCGTGGACGTCAAGAACCTCGTCATCGACAGGCTTGTGGCGGACAGTGCTTGGAGGCTGTCGGAGGGGGAGCAGGAGTCGGAGCCACGCGAGGGCGAGTGGGTTCTTCTCCTCTCTCACATCGAAAGAGGTTTTTCCATGCCTCCCCACCCGTTTCTTAGAGGATTCTTGAAATTCTTCGAAGCTCAGCTCCATCACTTTCCCCCAAATGTGATCTCCTACTTGTTTGTCTTCATCACTCTGTACGAGTGTTTCTTCGGCTGCTCTCCCCACTAGGGAATCTTCAAGCACATTTTCACCGTTAGATCTCAGACGGTAAAAAAGGCCCATTCTAAGGACAAAAAGACTCATGTAGTCGAACTGTGTGGGGCTCTAGGAATTCAAAAGAGAGCTCGTAGTTCTTTTCCTTCTATGACTTTCCCGAGTTGGTTAGAGGTTGGTAGTCGACCTGGTTTTATTGCAAGGACGCCGCTTCTCCCAATATGTTGACTGGTCTCTCTCCCTTCACACTAGATCGTCCAGCCGTTCCGAAATCCTTGAAGGTATTGGAGGGGGAAAAAGTCCAGGTCGGAATCTTGGTGGATGCTGTAAGAGCCCTTGTCCGTGGTGGAGTCTAGTATGGATCTCTTGGAGACGTTCCTCAGTCAATGAATCCAGCCTCTCCAAGCAAGGGATCACACTATGTGGCATTATGCAGGTCTTGAGGACTCGACCAGGACACATCTGGAGGAGGTTTCACAAAAACCTGTCAAGTAGTCTCTTTGCAGTATCACCAGAGCTTGTTACAACCCTCTGGGTGTGAAGAGGATCCAACCCTACTCTGCCACAAATCCGCCAAAAAATATGGCAACTCTTGTTTCGACGATTGTCGTTCCATTCTGTCGAGTGATTGATTGAACTGTTAACTGACTTCACTGTTTGAAACATGCAGGAGTGGACGCATAAGCACTCGCCTGTGCCCAACGGGAGCCAACCTGAAGACAATGTGGAAAGCAAGGGTGGCATCATGGACATCGACTGTGTTTATGATAGTGAAGACAAATATAAGGACTTGTGTGACAATGAGGAGGAGGTCGAATATCAACCACGCGACGAACATCGATCCAAGTCACGTCACGGCCCTGCCACTGCTGTGGACAAAGACCCTATTCTTAGTGAAAGGAACCCGAAGCAGGATGACCCTCGATCGTCGAGTCGGGTGAACGATCGGCGAAGCAGCCCAAGCCTAATATAGGAAAGCCCCGCAAAACTATGCCCTCCATGAAGATGGTTGTGCCCGTCGTCTCAATGTAAGTATTTTCTTTCATCTTTCGTTGGTTGTTGCAACTTCTAATTCTTGTTGATTGAGTGGAATTTGATCTCCTAGTGCCGCTACCTCAATGACCTCGCCTCCAAGGGAATGAGAGGAGAAAATTGATGTGGATACTGCTGATGCGGCCACTTCTCAGAGAGGTAAGAAAATCTTTATGCAGATCTGATTCTTGAAGTTTGTCAATTCCAAAATTTAATATCAGCGATTGATATTTGCAGAAATCATTCAACTGGAGGATGAGGAAGAACAACCTCGGGGTACCAGGGGTGAGGGTGAGACCTTAGGTGCCCCACGTATGCGTGTCTGAAGAACTCAGTCGGCTCAGACGCTCTAGCAGTCGACTATTGGATTTTCCTAGGGAATAAGCGACTTGACACGGGTCAGAACCCATCCTACAGTATCGTTGTCGAGTGCTCCACCAGCCATTTCAACCATCATGACGTCGACTCCAACCGGACCAACATAGACTACTTCGACTGCCCCAGCTGCAACAATGATCCCGCTGGTGACTGCTTTTCTACTGCACTGCGTTCCGGAAGATCAGACCGGAGCGACAAAGGAGGCCATGATCCTAGCAGAACAGATGATGCTGCGCACCAAAGAGGCGTACGAGCTCAGCAAGTTGGCTTATCATGCCAGCACAGCAGTTCGCGCGAATGTCTGAGTAAATTTGATTGTAAGTACATTTCCGATTGAATTCCTATCTTCTTTGATTGTACACCCACTAGGTTTTTTCCAATTGAATGGTGTTTGAATGTTCTCCACTCGAATAGATCATGTCTTAATCGAGTAGATTTCAGTCCAGTGGGGGCATGCTGAGTGCACCCCCTAGGTGTAGTCCCTGAGACCTTTGTCGAGTTCTTGCACTGGCAGGGGTCTTAGAGTTCATCGTATATAGAATACGTTTGCTACTCGACATGTCGAGCGAAGTTTATCTTGTCCACACCACGCCAAAGCTTCTTTGTAGGTTTCGTCGATATCATTTCATCAACCATGATATGCTGCTACTTCAAAGGTGCGGGGTGGAGTGGCGGATCACTCGACAGATCGAGTGTTAGTAGGTCCAGTGGGGGCACTCTGAGTGAACCCACTGGTGTAGTCCCCGAGACTTCTATTGAGTGCTTGCACTGGCAGGGGTCTTAGAAGAGACGATATTCATATGCTTGCGCACGTTTTTTTATTCTCTGCCAATCCACAGATCCAGAGTTGTCAGATCCAGTGGGAACACTCTGAGTGCACCCACTGGGTGTAGTCCCCGAGACCTCCGTCGAGTGCTTGAAGTGGTGGGGGTCTGATAGAGACCGTCGAATGCTCAGACAGGGCAGACCTTGTCGAATGTTTTAGGAACCAGTGGGAGAACGCTGAGTGCACCCACTGGGTGTAGTCCTCGAGGCTACTGTTAATCGTAGAGGATGAACATTAGTCTTAAAAACTTGAACTAAGGACTTTTTCCGCACATGGAGTATGCTTACCACTCAACATGTCGAGTGTACTTTTTTTCCTTAGCCATCCCACACCGAAGTTACCTTGTAGCTTTCATGGACATCATTTCATCAACCATGATATGACGCTACTTCAAGGGAGCGAAGTGGGTTTGACAGGTCACTCGATAGATCGAGTGTTAGTAGTTTCGGTGGGGGCACTCTGAGTGCACCCACTGGGTGTAGTCCCCGAGACTGTCGTCGAGTGCTTGCACTGGTGGGGGTCCGATAGAGACCATCTTGAACTGTTTACGGTACGCGAAGTACACGAGCCACTCGACATGTCGGGTGGACTTTTGCTTGAATTCTTCTTCACCTCAACATAGGTTTCATGGACATCATTTCATCGACCATGATATGATGCTACTTTAGGGTAGTGGGGTAGTGCAGGGCGCGCCACCCAGTTGACTGCTTTTGACCTTCTGCACTCGGGAGTGTAGGCATTTCTTATCGACCGAATTTCTTTATTTGTTGATTTTAGAGAGCTTGCGAACTATCCGCGCAGTACAAGGACCTTGAGGATGAAAGGAACCAGCTGCGAGCGGACTTGGAGGTCTCCAATAGCAGTTTGGAGTGAGTGCGGACTGAACTAAAAACTCTAAGAGGTAACTTCTGTCGACCCAATGGATACTTATTCTCACTTTCCATGCTTCGAACTGAGTGTTTTCAGTCGATGAGATGTACGCGATGAAATCATCGACTCCAAGCGTGACTCAACGATTCTATTTCTTTAGATACCATGAAGAAGGCAGTGGAGGACAAGGATAAAGCGCTTGCTGATGCTATTGTCGATTTGGACCACTGTGTTCAACAGGAGAATGAGTCGGCCCATCATTGGGTCCGGCGGGTTTCGACCATTATTCACTCTTCAGAGCAGATCACAGCGGCTCTAGCGGTGCTCATTTTAGAGAAGAACTGTCATGTCGTTCCAGTAAAGCAGAAGCTCGGTCGGCTCTAGCGCACATGTCAGGATATGGGAGAGCTCATGACGACCTTGACGAATTATGCCGACTAAGATAATACCAAGGATCCAGGCTCGGATGATGAGAAAGCCAATCAAGGGAAGAAAAACAATGAAGGAAAAGGTTTTGTGAACAATGGGAATCAGAATAAGCGGAAGAGCGTTGATAGCAGATCCGAGCTAGTGGCAAATACCAACACAAGATAGAACCATCCCAAGGGGGGTGGAAAATTCAGGCCAAGGAACATAGGCCCTTTTAATTTAGAGGAGGCTCTTAGGAAGCCTTGTCCGAAGCACAGCATGCCTGACAAGCCGGTGTTGCATGCGTGGGGTGATTGCTTTAACATGCAGAGATTCAAAATCTAGCATTCCCAACCGCGTAATAACCAGGGCGGTGGCCCGCCTGGCGGCTCAAGGCATGGCGGGTCAGGGGCTGAATTCGGCGCCGGCGGTTCAGGAAACGGGCATCCGGGTCAGAATAACCAAGGGGGGCACCAACAACATCCTGGCAACAACGGCAATAACAACAATCAGCAGTAGTGCAATCAGTTCGGGTTTCAGTGTAACCCAAAGCAGCTCAGTTCTAGACAGTATCACGTATTCACAACCGGTCACAATAAACGAGACAAGAAGTTGCGGAGGCGAGCGGTTAATGCGGTTGCTCCGGCTCTCCCGTGACATTTGCCGTGGTCTGAATATGACATAATGTGGAGCCAGGAGGATCACCCGCCGCGGGTAGATGACCCGGGCCGGCTAGCTCTAGTTGTGGCCCCTCAGGTGAATGGCTATATGGTGAATAAAGTGCTTATGGACAGAGGTAGCAGCATCAACATCCTTTACTATGACACTTTCCGGTGGATGGAGTTGCTTGACAAGGATCTTAAACCTTCCTCCACCGTCTTTCATGGTGTGGTCCCGGGGAAATCAGCATACCTGGTGGGCCGGATCTCATTGGAAGTAGCTTTTGGCGATGAGCATAATTATAGGGTGGAGCCCTTGTCGTTCGAGGTGGTCAAAATCAAAAGTCCCTAGAATGCGTTATTTGGGAGGCTGGCTTATGCTACATTTATGGCTAGGCCTTGCTATGTTTATTTGCAACTCAAAATGCCCGGCTTAAATGGCACAATTACCGTTCACGGTAACAGGAAAACGGCTCTTGAGTGTGAGGAAGGAGATGCGGCTTATGCAGAGTCTAGTTGTGCTCAAGAGGAGCTGAAAATTTACAAGGAGAACGTTGATCCGGAGGATATGACCTTGCGAAAGAAGCCTACGACAGAAGTTGAGCCGCCGCTCAAGTTTTCAGCGGATGATACCAAGGCTGTAGATTTCAATCTAGGCGACACATCCAAGCAGTTCATCATTGGGGCTCACATGGATCCCAAATAGGAAAGTGCGCTCATCGAATTCATCCGTGAGAATCGGGACATCTTTGCATGGAAGCCTTCTGACATGCCGGGTGTACCGAGAGAGTTCGCTGAGCACAATCTTAATGTGGATCCAAAGTTTAAGCCGATCAAACAGTTTCTACGGTAGTTCAACGAAGAGAGACGTAAAGCTATTGGGGAGGAAGTTGCCCGGCTCTTGGCCACAGGCTTTATAGTGGAAGTTTTTCACCCGGAGTGGTTGGCTAACCCGGTGCTAGTGCTAAAAAAGAACGGCACGTGGCGTATGTGCATAGATTACATGGACCTTAACAAGGCTTGCCCGGCTGACCCTTTTGCACTCCATCATATCGATCAAATTATTGATGCAACAGCCGGATGTTAAAGTTTATGCTTCCTGGATGCATATTTAGGATATCATCAGATTAAGATGGCAACAAAAGATCAGGAGAAGACAGTGTTTATTACACCTTTTGGGGCGTTCTGCTATGTCTTTATGCCTTTCGGGCTCAAGAGTGCCCAGGCGACTTACCAACGTTGTGTGCAGAATTGCCTCCATAGTCAGATTGGCCGAAATGTTCATGCTTATGTAGATGACATCGTGGTTAAATCCAGAAAGAAGGAAACTCTTTTAGAGGATTTGAAAGAAACCTTTGAAAATCTCCAGGTCTACAAGATGATGCTTAACCCGACGAAGTGTGTCTTTGGTGTTTTAGTAGGAAAGCTTTTGGGTTTCTTGGTCTCTGAGCGGGGTATCGAGGCTAACCCGGATAAGATTAAGGCTATCACTTTTTTGGGGGAGCCGACGTGCATTAATGACGTTCAGCGCCTTGCAGGGCGGATTGCTGCGTTGAGCCGCTTCAGAAGCCGGCTTGGGGAGAAAGCCATTCCCTTATACTAGATGATGAAGAAGACAAACAAGTTTAAATGGAGCGCAGCAGTAGACGAAGCACTAGAAGCTCTTAAAAAGAAGTTGACTGAGCCGCCAGTGTTAGCTGCTCCGGTTGAGAAAGAGCCATTGCTCCTTTATGTGGCGGCTAACAACAGAGCGGCCAGTGTAGCAATTGTGGTTGAGCGCAAGGAGGCAGGGAAGGAGTATCATGTGCAAAGGCCTGTTTATTACATTAGTGAAGTTTTGGCAGAGTCTAAGCATAGGATCCGTATTGGCAGAAGTTAGTATATGGATTTTTCATGGCTAATTGCAAGTTAAAACATTACTTTTTGGGGCACCAAATAACAGTGGTCAGTTCTGTCCTGTTGGGGGATATCATTCAAAATAGAGAAGCTACAGGGTGGATTTCCAAGTGGGCCTTAGAGTTGAGTCCTCTTAGCATCAAGTATGTTCCTCGTACAGCAATTAAGTCTCAAGCTTTGGTGGATTTCATAAATGATTGGACTGAATGTCAAGCCCCTGAAGAGAAGCCGTATAACACGTATTGGACTATACACTTTGATGGATCCAAGCAGCTAGAGGGGTTCGGTGCAGGAGTTGTTCTCACCTCCCCCAAGGGTGACAAGTTTTGTTATGTGCTTCGGTTAATGTTCCCTTGTACTAATAATGCAGCTGAGTATGAAGCACTGCTCCATGGTCTCAGAGTCGCAAAAGAAATGAATTTAAGCGGGGTCAGGTGTTTAGGCGACTCAGATCTGGTGGCTCAGCAAGTTTCAGGCACTTGGGACTCCAAGGATCCACGGATGGCGGCTTATCGACAGGCGGTTGATATCATTGCTGGTCACTTCAAGGGATATCAGGTGGATCACATTGATCGTCGCAGGAATGAGGCGGCTGATGCTTTGTCACGGTTTGGCTCTCAACGAAAGTTGGTACCACCTAATGTTTTTCTGGATGTATTGCATCATCCGACTGTTAAGATACCTTCTGAGGAGGATCTGGCTATTCCTGACCTGGAGGCGGAATTGGTGGCGGTCTGCATGCTACTACAGACTAGACTATTCCTTATTTGGCGTATCTGACACGCGGTGAGTTACCTCAAGAGGAGGATCTAGCCAGGAAGATCACTCGGCATTCTAAGTCTATGACGATTATCAATGGTGAGTTACGTAAGTGTAGTGTGGCAGGTGTCTTTGAGCGCCGCGTCTCACCAGAGGAGGGCCAGCAAATATTGAGTGAAATTTATGCTGGCGACTGTGGACATCACGCCGGGTCAAAATCTTTGGTAGCCAAAGCTTTTCGACATGGGTTTTTCTGGTTGACGGCTCACAAGGATGCAGAAGACTTAGTACATAAGGGTGACGGCTGTCAGAAGTTCGGCCAGCGTGCTCACGTTCTGGCTCAAGAGTTGAGGACGATACCAATCACTTGGCCGTTTGCAGTCTGGGGGCTCGATATGGTAGGACCTTTCAAGCGATCCAAGGATAAGAAAATGCATCTTCTGGTGGCGGTGGATAAATTTACTAAGTGGGTAGAGGCAGAGCCGGTCAGCAAATGTAACGCAGCTACAGTAGTTCAATTTATTAAGAAGCTGATCTATCGCTTTGGTTACCCGCACAGTATCATTACGGACAATGGAACAAATGTATCCAAAGGAGCTATGAAAGCGTTCGGTGAGAAGGAGCATATCCGTCTTGACGTTTCAGCCATGGCACATCCACAGTCTAATGGTCAAGCGGAACGAGCCAATTAGGAAATCTTAAGAGGAGTCAAACCACGGCTCATGGTCCCTTTGAAGAGGACACCCGGATGTTGGGTTGAGGAGTTGCCCTCCATCTTATGGAGCATCAGAACTACCCCTAACAGGTCTACAGGTTTCACGCCTTTCTTCATGGTGTATGGTGCTGAGATGGTTCTACCCAGCGATATCCGGCACGACTCACCAAGGGTGGCGGCTTATGTTGAGATGGACAATGAGGTAGCACGCCAAGATGTGTTGGATGCCTTGGATGAAGCATGAGAGTTAGTAGGAGCTAGGTCGGCAATTTATCAACAAGTCCTGCGACGCTATGATAGCCGCAGGGTAAAGACCCGGACGTTCCAGGAAGGTGACCTGGTGCTCTGGTTGATTCAAGACCAATCTGGAATGCATAAGTTATCTCCACCATGGGAGGGGCCTTTTGTGATCAGCAGGAACCTTAACAATGGGTCATATTATCTCATTGATGTCAGAGATGAGTCGGAAACCGCGGGTCAAGAGACGTTGTGGCCATGGAATATCGCACATCTGCGACCATACTTTACTTAGCAGGCATTGGAAGTCGCTATCATGCTTACATGAGTAAAAGCTAGCATCCCCGCAAAAGACTTGGGCCTTTGTTCTTATGTATACCTTTGTACAATTAAGATAAAATTTTCCGGCTCAAAAATTTGATTGAAGTGGTTTGTTCGCTATCAAAACGGCTGGTCTACCCTCCGGCTTTATGCCCTATCAAGCGTTGTGGCAAGGAGGCTTCTTGCCTTCGGGTATAGCTTACTTCTCCCTTGCATAGCTAGTGATATGCCCAATTAAACACTATTGCAAGGAGGCTTCTTGCCTTAGGGTATAGCTTACTACTCCTTTGCACAGCCAACTCTCATTAAACTGTTGCAAGGAGGCTTCTTGCCTCCGGGTATAGCTCACTTCTCCCTTGCATAGTTGGCTTTATGCCTAGTTTGGTTACATTAAGCGTTGTTGTTGATGGAGGCTTCTTACCTTTGGTATAGCTTATAGGACCCTAAGACAACGACATGTACACCAAATTCCAATTGCTTATCAACTGCGGCCATCGAAGGGGGCTTCTTACCGAAGGGTATCTCTTATCTCACCCTAATGGCCGGCTTTATGCCACTTCCGGTTACTTATTAACCGCGGTTGTCGAAGGGGGCTTCTTACCGACAGGTTCGCTTATCTCACCCTAACAACCGGCGTTTACGCCAAAATTCAGTTGCTTATCAACTATAGGTGTTGAAAGAGGCTTCTTGCCTTCGGGTATAGCTTACTTCTCCTTTCAAAGAGCCGACGTTATGCCGTCTCAGGCTAATTATTAGCCGCGGTTGTCGACGGAGGCTTCTTGCCTTGGGGTATAGCTTAGATCTCCCATCGACAGCCGGCGTTCACTGTACTCTTACCGGCCAATTTCGCGTAGAGACCCTAAGTCGGTTCAAGAAATTGACGGCCAATGTCGCCTAGAGACCCTGAGCCGGTTCAAATAATTGACGGCCAATCTCGATAGAGACCCTGAGCTGGTATGAGTTTAACCGTTCGAATCCACGCAGAAGACCCGTCATATGAGTTTTTTGACGAAGGAAAGATCATCATCACGTATTGTACCATGCCGGCTTATCAAGCCGGGTTAGAGCAAGGTAATTATAAGTCCCAGGTTGCTGCAGGCAGAACTACCTGGCACTTGGGGGCTACACAGCCACAATTTTCCTCAAAAGTTTCGGTTCATCAATAGCCACAGTTGTCGATAGAGGCTTCTTACCATCAGGTATAGCTTACATTATCCTAAAGACAATCGGCTCCTTAATGACTTCGTCCGACAAGAGCCGAAGCCATGTTGCTTCGGTCGACAAAATTCAAGGTTTCAAAGAGATTATCCGGCTCTAATATTCTGGAGAAAGGAATGGCGTCTTCAAAGACATACACCTGTCATCAGAAAATCTCAAGGTATATCCCTGAAGAGCCGGCAACACATTAAATTGAAACACAGAGAGAAGGAAAGTGCACACAGAGAGGTGCAAATATATACAGTCGCCAAGTGGCAGAGTCATGTTTACTCTATTACAAAAACTACTCTCAGAAGGATCAAAAGCATTGTCAACCGCCCACGGCGGGTCATTACATAAATCTGTGCTCAGAAAGGTTAAAAGAATAAAATTCATTTATTGGCCGGCTCATCCTGCTCCGGGTCTTCTGCTGGCTTTATCTGGAGATTGCCCAAGTCCCAATTACAGTCAGCCAGGGCAGCAAAAGACCCTTCAAGGAACGGAGACGCGTCAAGCTCACAAGGAAAGAGATCCTTACTGTGGGAGGGTGTCAGATCTTTCCACTCGTAGAGAGGCCCGCGGATTCTCTTCTCCTCTGCGTCATAAGCCGCCTGATAGGTACTGAAGTCAGCTTCATCCGCCAGAATAGAGGCCAGATAGCGTGACTCTTTGACACAGCGGGTGTAATCTTCTTCGGTGAATTCTGAGCCGTCATCTCTTTTAGACGGGTAACCATCCATCATTTCAGCCGGCGTTAGCTCAGGGGCGAAGGCCAGAGCCCGGGTCAATGCAGCGACGGCTCCTTGGCGGAAGGCAGACTTCTTTAGCTCTTCTATCTGCTTGGGCATTGTGGAGAAGAGTTCCAGGACCCCTTTCAGAGCAGTGGGGATCTTCTCCTTATATTGCACGCTCTTGATCGTGAAGATGGCACCGCAGTATAACTGTTCCGCAAAAGTGTAAATGGCCTTCAGTGGCAGAAGGCTATCAGAAGCCAACTGCCGGCTCCTGGGACCTGGATAAGTCAGATAAAGTTAACGAGTCGCCAGTCTTTCACTAGCAATGTTAAACAGTACAAAGTAAAACAGAAACTTACCAAATAGGGCGGCTGACATCTTCACGATGTGCTGCTTCAGGCCTTGAAGTTCCTCCATCACAGCTCTAAGCCGCTGCTCGGTGTCGTCCACCCGTTTGGTCAGAACGGCCTTTTCAGATTCAGCTGTCTCTTTTAAAGAGGTAAGCCCAGCAGTCACATTGGCAGCTCCTCAGAGAGAAGCCGACACTTTTCGTCAGCAATGCTTCGGGCTTCATGCTGAGCCGCTAGGTTGGCCATCAGATCCGTCAACTGAGACCCGGCTTCATTCAAAGCTTCCTATAATACATCAAAATACAGGATAAGCAGCCAAAATGCAGGACGAGTGTTAAAAGCAAATACAAGTCTCAAACAGATTGCAAGCAATATATTTGACACTTGGTGGCTAATGTATATTTGATCTTTCAGTATGCAATACAATTCCGGTTCATCTCCTTCGAAGCTAATCTGGAACTTGGGGGCTACACTATGGTTCTTCAGTGTACTAATAATGGAAGCACCGACTCAACTTGATCTAGTTTGAGCCGGCCCTTGGGGGCTACGATTAGATCTTCAAGCTGTCTACATTAAAGATCCGGCTCAAATATAATCTGAGACTGCCCTTGGGGCTACGATTGACGGTTCACTTTATTTAGAGTACAAAGCTAAAGCAATTTTAAGAGAATTTGACATGACAATATCTGCAGAGGTCACAGAAAGATCCGGCTCAACGATTCAGTACGTTAAGCCGGCTCTTGGGGGCTAAGTAAAGATATAGTAAGAAAGAAAAGAACCTCATATTTTTTCTTCATGGAAGAGATCAACCGAAGTTGCAGATCCCGGCTGGTGGTAACCCGGTTTATATACCCGGCGTGTAGCTCTTCAACTGTCATCTTCTCGTACGAAGAGTCAAAAGTTCAATTTCTTCGAGGCTTCAGCCAGCTCTATATGTTTGGTCAACACATGAGCCGGAGATGTTTGATGACCAGACCCGGTGATAACAACATCCGGAGTGTCAGGGGTCTTGGCAGGAGTTGCAGGTTTTGAAGGAGCCCTTGGAGGGCTCTCCATGATGACATCTTCAGCGGCCGGTTCCGTGGAGGCAGCTGGCGGGTTTTCTTCTGGTTGAGTGTCCTCTGGTTGTTCGGGCTCTGACTCTTCGATAACTTGGCCGAAGGAGGGCTTGTTGTTTTTGCGACGTTTAGCTTGACCGCTGCAAAAAAGAAGGATCAACAGTTGAAGATGTTGCTATCATATTAACAGCCGGATATCTAGATATCGTAGTAAGGAATGCTTACAACGGATTAATGTTGGGCGGTGGTATAATTGACTCCGAAGAGTCGTCGGAGGCAGGAGATTTCTACAAAGAATAAAACAGAAAGGTGAAGAGAGTATCAACTTTAAAAAGGAAAGACAAAGGAAAAGAAGAGATTTAAACCTCAGCGGGGCGTTTCTTTGGAGCCGGAGAGTTTGGTAGCCCTGACATGAGCTCAGTAGAGCCAGTGCTTCGAGTCTGTTGATGCTCGACTTGCTGTTGCTTTTTAAAGTGAAAATCAGGAGCCAGATAGCCAAGAGGGTGAGAAAGAGGAACTTTTCTGATAACCCGCCGCGACTTTCGGGGGACGAAACATTCTGAGCCGGAAGAAAAGTAATTTACCTCAGGAGCGTTGGCATGGCTGGTTTCCACTTCATCTTGCGAGTAAAGTAAATATTAATAAAGCAGGAAGGTAAAAGATCAAGCAAGAAAGTTAAAACTTTACTTGTGAGCTAGATGATTGTGGTGGGTCAAGCAAATTATCTTGCGGGGTATATTTTTTAGCCTTTTTACTTGCGACCTTCTTCCTGGATTTCTTCGGAGGGGCAACATATTCCTTCTTCCAGAAGTCTGAGTCGGCCTATAAAGAATGACCCGGAGAGTGAATACCAAATCAACAAAGTACAAACAACATCTAAGAGACGGATGGGAAGGGATTAAACTTACATCGGGAGCCAGATTGTTGGCATTAAAAGGTGCCAGGCCGATTTCGCTGCATGATCCGGAAGCTTCATGGACAAGGCTCCGGATGGCAAGGGTAATGTCATTCTCTGTCAATGTGGATCGGCTGAAGCATAATGAGCTATCATACTTGCCTCTATATTCGCACATGAGTCGGCTTCTATGGCTTAAAGGCATAATCCGCCACGAAATCCAGCAGCGGATTAGGTCTAGCCCGATTAAGCCGTTGGCCATGAGAGCCTTGATTTTGGCATGGGCCGGCTCATATCTTGCGCGTTCTGAAGCTGATAGCCGGCCAGGAAGCTCTGATGTTGTTGTGAGCCGGGAAGGACGATAACCCGGCAAAGGACGCTCGTTCTTAGGAGAGGTGTCCTTGGAATAGAACCAGGTCTTGTTATAGTCCTTGGGGTGACTCGGCATCTGCGTAGCTAGAAAGATGATATCTCTATGACGTTGGATGGATATGCCTCCAAGCTCTAGGCTCGGACCGGCTTTCACTTCAGTTTGCCGGTTAGCATAAAAGAACTCTCGAAAGAACCCCACAGACGGCTTGACTTGAAGATAGGCTTCACAGAGCACTTGGAAATTGCATATGTTTGAGACGGAATTGGGGGCCAAGTCTTGCGGGTGAAGCTTATAACAGTGAAGGACGTCCCGAAATAATTTTGAGCCAGGAGGCACGAACCCACGTTCAATATGGTAAAAAAACCACCACTTCACCTTCTTGAGGATTGGGCCGCGTCTCATCATCCGGGACCCGCTAGCTAATGGCTTCCTTGGGAGGAAGAGTACCCGCGTGAACAAAATCTGATAAAAAGTCCTCTGTGATGCACGACCCAACCCAGTTGCATCAGTTGGACGCACGAGACATATTGACGGCTTAAGTTCTATGCAAGATAAAAGGCGCGATGAGTCAAAGCGCAAGCAAATATTTTTTACGGCTTAAAGGTTTAAGGGCTCTACGGATAAAGTGGAAGACCTGGCTGATGAGAGCCGAAGAGGCTTAGCGGGTCAACAGAGGAAAGGAAGATATAAAATTGGCTAAGTCCTAAAAACAGATTCCACAAAATATTGCTATGTCTACGGATCTACAAAAGCAGAGAAAATAAATTTTAACCTAACCTAGCGATGAACAGCGGAAGAAAAAAAAGGAAACGAACTGGAGCCATCGTGGTCCGCGCATTACGTGCGGCCGGCCCGCGCGCGGCGGCAGAGCAAGAGCGCATTCTAAAGGTATTAGCGGTGTCGAGATACACTCGTGATGGCGGTGCCGGAGCCCGAGCGGCGGCGACGGAGCCCTCGGTGAAAACCCTACTACGGCGGCGGCTATCTATGGAACAGGAGAACTCACCGGAGATGGCGCGGCGGAGGCGGACGAATCTCTGGTACGTTCAGGGTTATGAAGCGGCCAAGTTGGGGACGACGTACGGACAGCGCCGGAGCAGGGCTCAAATACGCTAGGGCGGCGACAGGAAGAAGACGAAGAAGAAGAGGCACGAGCGGGAGGATGGGAAACCCCGACCCGCACAGGTCATATTTAAAAGGGGGTTAAGGAAGGCGCGAAAATCCAGGCAATGACACCGTTTGGCCTAGGCGGACGCCTCGATTTTCGGGATGACAGTTGATGAAAGATTTGGTGATACGTCAGCAAATCTCATGACATCATGCCGGGTCATTTCCGGGCAACTCGCCAAAAGTGGAAAAGAAGGATGAAGTGAGCAAGCTCAATTCAACCTGGGGCCTAATGTTGGGGATATGACCCGCCCCGGAGGCTCCGGGTCATGTTGCTGGCTTGTGAGCCGGCCCAAAGGTGACCCGTAAGACTGGTGGCCCAGGGAGATAGGCGGCTCAAGGTGTGGTCCGTACAACGGCCCGGACGGAGAAGACCCGGGCGTGCAAGCCGACTCGCACACGGCTTGGACAAGAAGATAGAGAAAGACTCGGTTAGCAATTGTAACGAACCGGTGGTCCTGACCTCTTATATAAAGGGAGACCCGGGGCATTTAGGCGAGGGGCAATCGAGAACTAGGTCAAGCTTTTAGCTCCTTGTAATCATAACGCAAGCAATACAAACACAAGTAGGACGTAGGCTTTTACCTCGATTCGGGGGGCCGAACCTGGGTAAATCTGTGTCTTTCGTCCCGACTGACCCCTTTGAGTCCACCCTGTTAGCGATGGACTCGAACCTGAGTCCATTCACCTGGACATCTGCCCTGATAAACCCACGACAGGTGGCAGCGAAGAAGACTAAAGCTGCTGAGCAGAAAGTGACCGCCGCCAAGAAGATGGAGGTGGAGAACTCCAAGCTGAAGCAGGAATGGGTGGAACTCTTCAAGAAGACTGAGCAACTGACTGAGAGGCGCAATGGCTTGGAGAAGCATCTGGCGTAGTTTGTGAGAAAGATGTACATCATGCTCGACGGTAACTATCCTTGTTGACTAAACTTCATAAAATCCTTGACGACTCTATTTCATTAAACCTCCTCTCATTCCTTCTTCCCAACAGAATTCTGCCAAGACTTTGAATAGGAGACTGAAGAAATCGAGCCAAATTTGGATTCCACCAAGTCACCTGTTGGTGATGGAGTGGCAATGAACATGTTCTGACTCAACGTCATACTCCAGGGAGATCAAGCATATGTCCTTCGACTGAAAGCTGTTATCGAGAAGATCGACAAGGAACTGTGGCCAGAAGACACCCTTCAGCTTGACCTTACATCCATGATGGCGTGCATTAACGACCTTCCCAGTCGAGTGCAGGTCTGGAAGAAATCTGCTACCCGCTACGTAGCCGATGTGGCGCTCTCCCTCGTAACAGTACATTGCAAGGATGCAAGGGAGGAAAAATTGAAGGAGCTCCGAGTGATAAATACGAAGAAGCTTCAGTTTGAAGATTTCATGGAGACCTTCATTGACGCAGCCACAAGCATCGTAGATGGGATCGATTTGGACACGTTCGTCGAGCCAGCCAGCCCGTCCGGTGCTTGATAAACTTGATTCATGAGAAAACTTTATTTGCCTCGGTGTGCCGAGTGGAAATGTATCGACCTAAAAACTTCATTCTATCCTTAATCCTGAGTAGGTTTGCTCGCATGCGAAACACTTATCCGCGATGAAGCTTCTGACTTTATCTGTATTTCATTTTCAATCGTTTGTTCGACTGGATTCGTTTTTAACTTATGCAAAACCTGGTTTGTAGCTAAGCCTCTGTGTGTGAGGATTGCTCGACACTCGGAATATTTTCGAACTTAGACGAAAGCATGTTCGCAGCTAAGGCCCCGAGTGTAAGGATTGTTGAACACTCAGAGTAGTTTTGAACATAGGCAAAGACTAATTCGTAGCTTAGTTTCCGTGTGAATGGACTGCTATCCACTCAACAAGTTTTTTAACTTAGGCGAAAGTATGTTCGCAGCTATGCTCCTAATGTTGGAAATATGCCCTAGAGGCAATAATAAATTAGTTATTATCATAGTTCCTTGTTCATGATAAATTGTTTATTATCCATGCTATAATTGTATTGATCGGAGACATAGATGCATGTGTGGATACATAGACGAAACCATGTCCCTAGTATGCCTCTAATGGACTAGCTCGTTGATCAGATGGTTAAGGTTTCCTAGCCATGGACATGAGATGTCATTTGATAACAGGATCACATCATTAGGAGAATGGTGTGATGGACAAGACCCAAACTACAAACGTGGCATATGATCGTGTCAGTTTATTTCTATTGTTTTCTGCATGTCAAGTATATGTTCCTATAACCATGAGATCATGCAACTCAGTGACACCGGAGGAGTGCCTTGTGTGTATTAAACATCGCAACGTAACTGGGTGATTATAAAGGTACTCTACAGGTATCTCCGAGGGTGTCTGTTGAGTTGCATGGATCAAGACTGGGATTTGTTACTCCGTGTGACGGAGAGGTATCCCAGGCCCCACTCAGTAATACAATATCACAACAAGACTTGCAAGCAATGTGACTAAGTATTAGTCACGGGATCTTGTATTACAGAATGAGTAAAGGAACTTGTCGTTAACGAGGTTTAACTAGGTATGGAGATACCGACGATCGAATCTCGGGCAAGCAACATACCGAAGAACAAAGGGAATATCATACGGGATTAACTAAATCCTTGACATAGAGGTTCAACCGATAAAGATCTTCATAGAATATGTAGGAACCAATATGGGAATCCACGTCCCGCTATTGGTTATTGACCGTAGAGGTGTCTCGGTCATGTCTACATAGTTCTCGAACCCGTAGGGTCTACACACTTAAGGTTTGGTAACATTTCGATAGTATAGAGTAATGTATGGTGGTGACCGAAGGTTGTTCGGAGTCTCGGATGAGATCCCGGAAGTCATGAGGATCTCCGGAATGGTCCGTAGGTAAAGATCCATATATAGGAAGTCCTATTTTGGTCGCCGGAAAAGTTTCGGGCTCATCGGTTGTGTACCGGGAGTGCCGGTAGTGTACCAGGAGACCATCGGGAGGGGTATTTCGACCCAAGAGGCTACATGGGCTGTGGGAGAGTGAATACCATCCCTTAGTGGGCTGGTGGAAGTCCCACACAAGGCCCATGCGGCTGGGAGAGAAAGCCCAAAGAGAAGAAGGTGGAAAAAGGCAAAAAAATGCAAAAATAAGGAGGAGTCCTAGTCCTACTAGGATTGGAGGAGGAATCCTCCAATCCCACTAGGTTCGGCCGACCCAAGGGCTGCCTATTTGGCAGCAAAGCCTCCTACTCCTCTCCTCCTATATATACTAGAGGATTTTAGGGTTTTGGCACAAGATTTTTAGCCACGTGCTTCCCGTTCCTCTAGTGCATAGTTTCTCCTCTACATTGGAGTTTTGCAGTGCTTAGGCGAAGCCCTGCCGGAATAGCTCCACCACCATCTCCGGAGCATCGACATGCTGCAGAGAACTCTTCTACCTCTCCGCTCCCTCTTGCTGGATCAAGAAGGCGGAGATCGTCATTGAGCTGTACGTGTGCTGAACACGGAGGTGCCGTCCGTTCAACACTAGATCGGAAGGACCGTGATCAAGATAGCGAGACGGGTCGTGATGAGTTTGTGGCACGGATCGGGATGAGTTCGCGGGACGGATCGTGATGAGTTTGCGGGACGGATCATGATGA
Organism: Hordeum marinum; assembly: GCA_022496015.1. Taxonomy (NCBI): domain Eukaryota; kingdom Viridiplantae; phylum Streptophyta; class Magnoliopsida; order Poales; family Poaceae; genus Hordeum; species Hordeum marinum. Next base: position 253,061,952 of record CM039678.1, read on the forward strand.
GATCATGGTACGGATCATGATAAGTTCGCGGGACGGATCCTGATTGGATCGCGGGACGGATCGTGATGAGACCGCGGGATGCTGGGCCATTTGGATCGCGAAGACGTTCGACTACACCAACCGCGTTTCTTAACGCTTCCTGCTTAGTGATCTACAAGGGTACCTAGATCCACTCTCCCTCTCGTAGATGTTCATCACCATGGATTGATCTTGCGTGTGCGTAGGAAAAATTTGTTTCCCATGCAACGTTCCCCAACAGTGGCATCATGAGCTAGGTCTGTGTGTAGATGACATCACAAGTAGAACACAAAAGGTTTGTGGGTGTTGATGCTTAGATTGCTTCCTCCCTTGGTCGGATTTTGGTTCAGCGGTATTGTGAGATGAAGCGGCCCGGACCAACATTACTCGTACGCTTACGAGAGACCCGTTCCCTCGACCGCAACTTGTTGCATAGATGGCTTGCGGGTGCCAGTTTCTCTCACTTTAGTTGGATTGGATTCGACAAAGGCGGTCCTTGATAAGGTTGAAAAGCAACTAGTGTATCACCGTTGTGGTTTTTGCGTAGATGAGAATTGTTCTTGGTAGATACCCGTAGCAGCCACGTAAAACATGCAACAACAATTAGAGAACGTCTAACTTGGTTTTGCAGGGTATGTTGTGATGTGATATGGCCAATTAGATGATGTGATATATGTGATGTATGAGCTGATCATGTGATGTATAGATTATCACGACTTGCATGTCAATGAGTACGGCAACCGGCAGGAGCCATAGGGTTGTCTTTAATTATTGTCTGACCTGCGTGTCAATCATTAAGCGCTATGTAATGCTTTACTTTATTGCTAAACGGTAGCAATACTAGTAGAAGCATGTTGGGCGCAACAACCCCTATGGTGACACATTGATGGAGATCAAGTTAATGGAGATCACGGTGTCTTGCCGGTGACGATGGAGATCATCCGGTGCTTTCTAGATGGAGATCAAATGCACATGTTCATGGCCATATCATGTCACTTATGATTTGCATGTGATATTAATCCTTTTTATGCACCTTGTTTTGCTCAGGACGACAGTAGCATTATAAGGTGATCCCTCACTTAATTTCAACATAAATTGTGTTCTCCCCGAGTGTGCACCGTTGGGAAAGTTCGTCGTGCTGAGACACCACGTGATGATCGGGTGTGATAGAATCTACGTTGACATATAATGGGTGCAAGCCATTGTTGCACGTGCAGAACACTCGGGTTAAACTTGACGAGCCTAGCATGTACAGACATGGCCTCGGAACACAATAGACCGAAAGGTCGAACATGAGTCATATAGCACATATGATCAACATGATGATGTTCACCATTGAAACCACCTCAACTCACGTGATGATCGGACTTGAGTTGGTGAATTTGGATCATCTGTCACTCGAATGACCGGAGGGATGTCAATTTGAGTGGGAGTTCTTAAGTAATTAATTGAACTCATTATCATGAACATAGTAAGTAGTGTCTTTGCAAACTGTGTTGTAGATTACTAGCTCACGCTGTAGCTCCCTTGTATTTTTATATGTTCCTAGAGAAATAGAGTCGAAAGATGATGGTAGCAATATTGTGGACTGGCTCCGTTATTTGAGGATTGTCCTCGTTGCTGCACAGAAGGCTTATGTCGTTAATGCACCGCTCGGTGCTCCATCCCCTCTAGCGTCGTCTGTAGATGTTGTGAACATCTGACAGCCACGTTTTGATGACTACTTGATAGTTTAGTGCGTCATGCATTACGGCTTAGAATTGAGGCTCTGAAACGTTTGGAACATCACAGAACGTATGAGATGTACTAAGAGCTGAAATTAGGATCTCAGGCTGATGCCCGTGTTGCGAGATATGAGATCTCCAACAAGATTCTTTGCCTGTAATATGAAAGAGAATAGCTCAATCGTTGAGCATGTGCTTAGATTGTCTGGGTGCTACAATCGCTTGAATCGAGTGGGAGTTGATCTTCCAGATAAGATAGTGATAGATATAGTTCTCCAAGTCACTGTCACTCAATCTACTAGAACTTGGTGATGAACTATAAAACGCGAGGGATAGAAATAATGATCCCTGAGCTATTCACGATGTTTGACACCGCGAAGGTAGAAATCGAGAAGGAGCGTCAAAGTGTTGATGGTTAGTCAAAACCACTAGTTTCGAGAAGGGCAAGAGCAAGGAGGGAAACTTCATGGATAGCAAGTCAGTTGCAGCTCCAGTGAAGCAACCCAAAGTATAACCCAAACCCGAGACTAAGTGCTTCGATTATGAGGAGAATGGTCGCTGAAGCGGAACAACCCTAGATACTTGGTAGATAAGAAGGCTGGCAAAGTCGACAGAAGTATATTTGATATACGTGTTATTTATGTGTACCATGCTAGTAATCCTAGTAGCACCTGGGTATTGGATACCGGGTCGGTTGCTAAATGTTAGTAACTCGAAGTAAAAGCTACGGAATAAACAGATACTAGCTAAGTGTGAGGTGACGATGTGTGTTGGAAATGTTTCCAAGGTTGATGTGATCAACATCGCACGCTCTCTCTACCTTCGAGATTAGTGACGAACCTAAATAAATGTTATTTGGTGTTTTTCCGTTGAGCATGAATGTGATTAGATCATGTTCATTGAAACACAGTTATTCATTTAAGTTAGATAATAATGGTTATTCTATTTACATGAATAATACCTTCAATGGTCATTCACCCAGTAAGAATGGTTTGTTGAAATTTGATCGTAGTAATACACATGTTCATGACATTGATGCCAAAAAGATACAAATTAATAATACAATACCACATACTTGTGGCACTGCCGCTAAATGTCATACTGGTATAAAACGCATGAAGAAACTCCATGCTGATGGATCTTTGGACTCATTCGATTTTGAATCGGTTGAGACATGCGAACCATGCCTCTTGGTTAAGATGACTAAGGACCCTGTTTTCTATTTTGATGAAGCGGGCAAGTGATTTATTGGAAATGATACATGTTGATGTATGCAATCCAATGAGTCTTGTAGCGTGTGGTGGATATTGTTATTTTCCTACCTTCACTGATGATTTGAGTAGATATAGTGTATATTTACTTAATGAAACACAAGTCCGAATCGTTTGAAAGGTTCAAGCATATTCAGAGTGAAGTTTAAGATCATCGTGACAAGAAGATAAAAATGTTTGCAATATGATCATGGAGGTGAATATCTGAGTTACCAGTTTGGCATACAACTTTAGACAATGTGAAAGTTGTTTCACAACTCTCGCCACCTGGAACACCATAGTGTGATGGTGTGTCCGAACGTCATAGTCGTGCTCTATTGGATATGGTGCGTGCTATGATGTCTATTATTGTTTTGTTACTATAATTTTGGGGTTATGCATTAGAGACAACTACATTCACTTTAAATAGGGCACCATCTAAATCCGTTGAGATCACACCGTGTGAATTATGGTTTGATAGAAACCTAAGATGTCATTTCTTAATGTTTGGGGCTGTGACGCTTGTGTGGAAAATGTTTTCACCTAATGAGCTCGAACCCAAAGCGGACAAATGCATCTTCATAGAATACCCTAAGAACAGTTGGGTGAACCTTCTATCTCAGATCCAAGCATAAAATGTTTATTGCTAAAACAGGGTCCTTTCTCGAGGAAAAGTTTCTCTTGAAATAATTTAGTGGGAGGAAGATAGAACTTGATGAGGTTATTGAACCTCTGTTTCAACCAGAGAGTAGCGCAGCGCAGGAAGTTGTTTCTGTGAAGCCTACGTTAGTTGAAGAGGAACTTAATGATGATGATCATGAAGCTTCAGATCAAGTTACTATCGAACTTCGTAGGTCGATAAGGATGTGTACTGCTCCTGAGCGGCGTGACAACCCTGTCTTGGAGCTCATCTTGTTGGACAACGATGAACCTACAAACTATGGAGAAGCGATGATGGGCCCGAAAACCAACAAACGGTTAGAGGCCATGAAATCCGAGAAAGGATACATGTATGAAAACCAAGTATAGACTTTGGTGGAATTGCTCGTTGGATGCCAGGTTATTAAGTACAAATGGATCTTTAAAATGAAGAAAGACGCTGATGGTAAATGTCATCATTTGTAAAGCTCGACTTCTTGCAAAGAAGTTTATGACAAGTTCAAGGAGTTGACCGCGATGAGACTTTCTCACTCGTAGCGATGCTAAAGTCTGTTGAAACTATGTTAGCAGTTGCTGCACTTTCGATTATGAAATCTAGCAGATGGATGTCAAAACATCGTTTCCTTAACGGTTTACTTGAGGAAAGGTTGTATGTGATACAACCAGAAGGTTTTGTCAGTCCTAAGGATGCTAAAAGGTGTGCAAGCTCCAGTGATTCTTCTATAAACTGAAGCAAGCATCTCGGAGTTGGAATATACACTTTGATGAGGTGATCAAAGTTTTTGTATCTATACAAAGTTTACGAGAAACTTGTATTTGCAATAAAGTGAGTGGGAGCACTATAGAGTTTCTGATAAGTATATGTGGATGACATATTGCTATTCGGAAATGATGTAGAATTTCTGGAGAGCATAACGGTTGTTTGAAAAGAGTTTTTCAAAGGAAGAGCTGGATAAAGCTACCTAATTGTTGAGCATCAAGATCTATAAATATAGCTCAAGATGTTTGATAAGACTTTCAATGAGTACATACCTTAACAAGATTTTGAAAGAGTTCAAAATGGATTAGTCAGACAGAAGTGTTCTCGCCTGCTTTGTAAGGTGTGAAGTTGAGTGAGACTCAAAGCTCGACAATGGCAGAAGAAAGAGAAAGGACGAATGTCGTCCCCTATGCCTTAGCCATAGGCTCTGTATAGTATGCCATGTTGTGTACCGCACCTGTGTGTGCCTTGCCATGAGTCCGTCAAGGGGTACAAGAGTGATCCAGGAGTGGATCACTGGACGGCGGTCAAGATTATCCTTAGTAACTAAAAGACTAATTAGATGTTTCTCGATTATGGAGGTTATAAAGAGTTCATCATAAAGAGTTACGTCGATGCAAGCTTTAACACCAATCCAGATGACCCGTAGTAGCAATGTGGATACATATAGTGGAGCATCCATTTGGAATAGTACCAAGTGGAGCATGGTAGCAGTGTTTACAGTTTGACATAGAGATTTGCAAAGTACATATGGATCTGAATGTCACATACCCATTGACTATAAGACCTCTCTCACATGCAAAGCATGATCGAGCCCCAGAACTCATTGGGTGTTAGATTCATAACAATGCGTATCACATGGTGATGTGAACTAGATTATTGACTCTAGTGCAAGTGGGAGACTGTTGGAAATATGCCCTAGAGACAATAATAAATTAGTTATTATCATATTCCTTGTTCATGATAAATCGTTTATTTTCCATGCTATAATTGTATTGATCAGAGACTTAGATGCATGTGTGGATACATAGACGAAACCATGTCCCTAGTATGCCTCTAATGGACTAGCTCGTTGATCAAAGATGGTTAAGGTTTCCTAGCCATGGACATGAGATGTGATTTGATAATGGGATCACATCATTAGGAGAATGGTGTGATGGACAAGACCCAAACTACAAACGTAGTATATGATCGTGTCAGTCTATTCCTACTGTTTTCTACATGTCAAGTATATGTTCCTATGACCATGAGATCATGCAACTCACTGACACCGGAGGAGTGCCTTGTGTGTATCAAACGTCGCAACGTAACTGGGTGACTATAAAGGTACTCTACAGGTATCTCCGAGGGTATCTGTTGGGTTGGCATGGATGAAGACTGGGATTTGTTACTCCGTGTGATGGAGAGGTATCTCAGGGCCCACTCGGTAATACAACATGACAACAAGCCTTGCAAGCAATGTGACTAAGTGTTAGTCATGGGATCTTGTATTACGGAACGAGTAAAGAGACTTGCCGGTAACGAGGTTGAACTAGGTATGGAGATACGGACGATCGAATCTCGGGCAAGTAACATACCGAAGAACAAAGGGAACAACATACGGGATTAACTAAATCCTTGACATAGAGGTTCGACCGATAAAGATCTTCGTAGAATATGTAGGAACCAATATGGGCATCCAGGTCCCGCTATTGGTTATTGACCGTAGACATGTCTTGGTCATGTCTACATAGTTCTCGAACCCGCAGTGTCTGTACACTTAAGGTTCGGTGACTTTTTGGTAGTATAGAGTTATATATGGTGGTGACCGAAGGTTTTTTGGAGTCTCGGATGAGATCCCGTACGTCACAAAGAGCTCCGGAATGGCCCGGAGGTAAAGACTCATATATAGGAAGTCCTATTTTTGTCGCCGGAAAAGTTTTGGGCTCATCGATAGTGTACCGGGAGTGCCGGTAGTGTACCGGGAGACCATCGGGAGGGGTATTTCGACCCAAGTGGCTACATGAGCTGTGGGAGAGTGAATACCAGCCCTTAGTGGGCTGGTGGAAGTCCCACACAAGTCCCATGCGGCTGGGAGAGAAAGCCAAAAGAGAAAAAGTGGAAAAAGGCAAAAAGGCAAAAATAAGGAGGAGTCCTAGTCCTACTAGGATTGGAGGAGGAATCCTCCAATCCCACTAGGTTCTGCCGACCCAAGGGCTGCCTCTTTGGCAGCCAAGCCTCCTCCTCCTCTCCTCCTATATATACTAGAGGATTTTAGCGTCTTGGCACAAGATTTTTAGCCACGTGCTGCCTGTTCCTGTAGTGCATAGTTTTTGTTGGAAATATGCCCTAGGGGCAATAATAAATTAGTTATTATCATATTTCCTTGTTCATGATAATCTTTTATTATCCATGCTATTAATTGTATTAATCGGAGACTTAGATGCATGTGTGGATACATAGACAAAACCATGTCCCTAGTATGCCTCTAATGGACTAGCTTGTTGATCAAAGACGGTTAAGGTTTCCTAGCCATGGACATGAGATGTCATTTGATAAAGGGATCACATCATTAGGAGAATGATGTGATGGACAAGACCCAAACTACAAACGTAGCATATGGTCTTGTCAGTTTATTGCTACTGTTTTCTGCATGTCAAGTATATGTTCCTATGACCATGAGATCATGCAACTCACGGACATCGAAGGAGTGCCTTGTGTGTATCAAACGTCGCAACATAACTAGGTGACTATAAAGGATGTCTACAGGTACTTCCGAGGGTGTCTGTTGAGTTGGCATGGATCAAGACTGGGATTTGTTACACCGTGTGACGGAGAGGTATCTCGGGGCCCACTCGGTAATACAACATCACAATGAGCCTTGCAAGCAATGTGACTAATTTTTAGTTGCGGCATCTTGTATTACGGAACGAGTAAAGAGACTTTCCGGTAACGAGGTTGAACTACGTATGGAGATACCGACGATCGAATCTCGGGCAAGTAACATACCGAAGAACGAAGGGAACATCATACGGGATTAACTGAATCCTTGACATAGGGGTTCGACCGATAAAGATCTTCATAGAATATGTAGGAACCAATGTGGACATCCAGGTCCCTCCATTGGTTATTGATTGTAGAGGTGTCTCGGTCATGTCTACATAGTTCTCGAACCCGTAGGGTCTGCACACTTAAGGTTTGGTGATGTTTCGGTAGTATAGAGTTATGAATGGTGGTGACCTAAGGTATTTCGGAGTCCCGTATGATATCCCGGACGTCACGAGAAGCTCCGGAATGGTCCGGAGGTAAAGATTCATATATAGGAAGTCCTGTTTTGGACTCCGGAAAGATTTCGGGCACTTTCGGTAGCGTACCGGGAGTGACGAATGGGTCTCGGGGGTCCACCAGTGGGGCCAACCCACCCCATGGGCCAAAGTGGCGACCCACCAGACCCTAGTGGGCTGGTGTGGTCGGCCAAAGTGGCCTAGGTGCAGGAAGAGAAGGCCCAAACCGAATTGGGGTGGATTCCTCCCCAAGTTCCACCTCTCGTGTGAGTGGTGGACTCTCAGGTGGAGGAGGACTCTCCCTCCACCAGTTCGGCTGAACCAAAAGGAGAGCCCTCCTTTGGGAGCAGCCTCCTCTCCTCTCCTCCTATATATACGAGCGGTTTTAGGGTTTTTTTGACAAGGATTTTCAGCCACGTCTAAACCCTACTACTAGATCAAGTTCCTCTAGACTAGACTAAGTTCCGCAATGCTTAGGCGAAGCCCTGCCGGAATTGCTCCACCACCATCACCAGAGCGCCGTCGCGCCGCCGGTGAACTCTTCTACCTCTCCACTTCCTCTTTCTGGATCAATATGGTGGAGATCGTCATCAAGATGCACGTGTGCTGAATGCGGAGGTGCCGTCCGTTCGGTGCTAGATCGGAAGGATCGTGAACAAGATCGCGAGACCGTTCGTGATGAGTTCACGGGACGGATCGTGATGAGATCGCGGGACGGATCATGATGAGGTTGTGAAACAGAAAGTGATGTGATTGCGGGACGGTCGGCGATTCGGATCGCGAAGATGTTTGACTACACCAACCGCGTTTCTTAACGCTTCCCGCTTAGCAATCTACAAGGGTATGTAGATCCACTCTCCCTCTCGTAGATGCTCATCACCATGTATAGATCTTGCGTGTGCGTAAGAAATTTTTTGTTTCCCATGCAACGTTCCCCAACAGTGGTATCAGAGCTAGGTCTTGTGTAGATGAGATCTCGAGTAGAACACAAAGAGTTTGTGGGCGTTGATGCTTAGATTGCTTCCTCCCTTGGTCGGATTTTGGTTCAGCGGTATTGTGAGATGAAGCGGCCCGGACCAACATTACTCATACGCTTACGAGAGACCGGTTCCCTCGATGCAACTTCTTGCCTAGATGGCTTGCGGGTGGAAGTTTATCTCACTTTAGTTGGATCGGACTCGACAAAGGCGGTCCTTGAGAAGGTTAAAAAGCAACTAGTGTATCACCGTTGTGGTTTGTGCGTAGATGAGAATTGTTCTTGCTAGATACCCGTAGCAGCCACGTAAAACATGCAACAACAATTAGAGGACGTCTAACTTGTTTTTGCAGGGTATGTTGTGATGTGATATGGCCAATTACATGATGTGATATATGTGATGTATGAGATGATCATGTGATGTATAGAATTTCACGACTTACATGTCGATGAGTACGGCAACCGACAGGAGCCATAGGGTTGTCTTTAATTATTGTATGACTTGCGTGTCAATCATTAAGCGCTATGTAATGCTTTACTTTATCGCTAAACGGTAGCAATAGTAGTAGAAGCATGCAAGGCGTGACAACCCCGATGGCAACACGTTGATGGAGATCATGGTGTCGTGCCGGTGACAATGGAGATCATGCCGGTGCTTTCAAGATGGAGATCTAAACCACAAGTTCATGGCCATATCATGTCACTTATGAATTGCATGTGATGTTAATCCTTTTATGCACCTTGTTTTGCTTAGTACGACGGTAGAATTATAAGGTGATCCCTCACTTAAATTTCAAGATAAATTGTGTTCTCCCCGAGTGTGCACCGTTGCGAAAGTTCGTTGTGTTGAGACACCACGTGATGGTCGGGTGTGATAGACTCTATGTTCACATAGAACGGGTGCAAGCTAGTGTTGCACGCGTAGAACACTCGGGTTAAACTTGACGAGCCTAGCATGTACAGACATGGCCTCGGAACACAAGAGACCGAAAGGTCAAACATGAGTCATATAGTAGATATAATCAACATGATGATGTTCACCATTGTAACCACCTCAACTCACGTGATGATCGGACTTGAGTTGGTGAATTTGGATCATGTATCACTCGGATGACTGGAGGGATGTCAATTTGAGTGGGAGTTCTTAAGTAATTTGATTAATTGAACTCATTATCATGAACATAGTCAATAGTGTCTTTGCAAATTATGTTGTAGATTACTAGCTCGCGCTGTAGCTCCCTTAACTTTTATATGTTCCTAGAGAAATGGAGTTGAAAGATGATGGTAGCAATATTGCGGACTGGGCCCATGATCTGAGGATTGTTCTCATTGCTACACAGAAGGCTTATGTCCTTAATGCACTGCTCGGTGCGCCAACCCCTCTAGCGTCGTCTCTAGATGTTGTGAACATCTGACAGGCACGTTCTGATGACTACTTGATAGTTTAGTGCGTCATGCATTACGGCTTAGAAGTGAGGCTCCAAAACGTTTTGAACGTGACGGAGCATATGAGATGTTTCTAAGAGCTGAAATTAGGATCTCAGGCTCGTGCCCATGTTGCGTGATATGAGATCTCCAACAAGATTCTTTGCTTGCAGGATGAAAGAGAATAGCTCAATCGTTGAGCATGTGCTCAGATTGTCTGGGTGCTAAAATCGCTTGAATCAAGTGGGAGTTGATCTTCCAGATAAAGACAGTGATTGATGTAGTTCTCCAAGTCACGGTCACTAAATCTACTAGAACTTAGTGATGAACTATAAAACGCCAGGGATAGAAGTATTGATCCCTGAGCTGTTCGCGATGTTTGACACCGCAAAGGTAGAAATCAAGAAGGAGCATCAAGTGTTGATGGTTAATCAAACCACTAGTTTCGAGAAGGGAAAGAGCAAGGAGGGAAACTTCATGGATAGCAAGTCAGTTGCTGCTCCAATGAAGCATCCCAAAGTTGAACTCAAACCCGATACTAGGTGCTTCTGTTATGAGGTGAGCGGTCGCTGAAGCGGAACAACCCTAGAAACTTGGTAGATAAGAAGGCTGGCAACATCGACAGAAGTATATTTGATATAACAAGTTATTGATGTGTACCTTGCTAGTACTCCTAGTAGCACCTGGGTATTGGATACCGGTTCGGTTGCTAAATGTTAGTAACTCGAAATAAAAGCTATAGAATAAACGGAGAACAAGATAAGCGTGAGGTGATGATATGTGTTGGAAATGTTTCCAAGGTTGATGAGATCAACATCGTACGCTCTCTCTACCTTCAGGATTAGTGACGAACCTAAATAAATGTTATTTGGTGTTTTGTGTTAAGCATGAACATGATTAGATCATGTTTATTGCAATACGGCTATTCATTTAGGTTAGAGAATAATGATTATTCTGTTTACCTGAAGAATACCTTCAATGGTCATGCACCCAGTGAGAATGGTTTGTTGAAATCTTGATCGTAGTAATACACATGTTCATAACATTGATGTCAAAAGATATGAAGTCAATAATGATAGTACCACATACTTGTGGCACTGCCGCTAAATATCATATTGGAATAAAGCGCATGACGAAACTCCATGCTGATGGATCTTTGGACTCATTCGATTTCGAATCGGTTGAGACATGCGAACCATGCCTCTTGGGCAAGATGACTTAAAACCCCCATTGGATGGAGCGGGAAAGTGATCCATTGGAAATGATACATGTTGATGTATGCAATCCAGTGAGTCTTGTAGCATGCAGTGGATATCGTTATTTTCTTACCTTCACTGATGATTTAAGTAGATATAGTGTATATTTACTTAATGAAACACAAGTCTGAATCGTTTGAAAAGTTCAAGCAAATTCAGAGTGAAGTTTAAGATCATCGTGACAAGAAGATAAAAGTATCCGCGATATGATCATGGAGGTGAATATCTGAGTTACGAGTTTGGCATACAACTTTAGACAATGTGAAAGTTGTTTCACAACACATTCCACCTGGAACACCATAGTGTGATGGTATGTCCGAACATCATAGTCATGCTCTATTGGATAAGGTGCATGTTATGATGTCTCTTATCATTTTGCTACTATAATTTTGGGGTTGTGCATTAGAGGCAACTACATTCACTTTAAATAGGGCACCATCTAAAGCCGTTGAGATGACACTATGTGAACTATGGTTTGATAGAAACCTAAGCTGTCATTTCTTAATGTTTGGGGTTGTGACGCTTGTGTTGAAAAGTTTTCACCTAATGAGCTCGAACCCAAAGTGGACAAATGCATCTTCATAGAATACCCTAAGAACAGTTGGGTGAACCTTCTATCTCAGATCAAAGCATAAATTGTTTGTTGCTAAAACTGGGTCCTTTCTCTAGAAAGGGTTTCTCTTGAAAGAGTTGAGTGGGAGGAGGATAGAACTTCATGAGGTTGTTGAAACCTCTGCTTCAACCAGAAAGTAGCGCAGCACAGAAAGATGTTTCTGTGAAGCCTACGTTAGTTGAAGAGGAAGTTAATGATGATGATCATGAAAGCTTCAGATCAAGTTACTATCGACCTACGAGGAAATTGGAGCATGATGAGGTTATTGAACCTTTACTTCAACCAGAGAGTAGCGCAGCGTAGGAAGTTGTTTCTGTGAAGCCTACGTTAGTTGATGAGGAAGTTAATGATGATGATCATGAAGCTTCGGATCAAGTTACTATCAAACCTCGTAGGGCGACAAGGATGTATACTGCTCCTGAGCGGTATGACAAGCCCTGTCTTGGAGGTCATGTTGTTAGATAACGATGAACCTAAAAACTATGGAGAAGCGATGATGGGCCCGAAAACCAACAAATGGTTATAGGCCATGAAATCCGAGAAAGGATCCATGTATGAAAACATAAGTATAGACTTTGGTGGACGTGCTCGATTGGACAGCAGGTCGTTAAGTACAAATGGATCTTTAAAATGAAGACAAACGATGATGGTAAATGTTACCATTTGTAAAGCTCGATTTTTTCCAAAGTAGTTTACGACAAGTTCAAGGAGTTGACTTCGATGAGACTTTCTCACTCGTAGAGATGCTAAAGTCTATTGGAATTATGGTAGAAGTTGCTGCATTTTTCAATAATGAAATCTGGCTGATGGATGCCAAAACATCGTTTCCTTCCTTATGGAAAGGTTGTACGAGATGCAACCAGAAGGTTTTGTCACTCCTAAGGATGCTAAAAGGTGTATAAGCTTTAGTGATTCTTCTATGAACTGAAGCAAGCATCTCGGAGTTGGAATATACACTTTGATGATGTGATCAAAGTTTTTGAGTCTATACAAAGTTTACGAGAGACTTGTATATGCAATAAAGTGAGTGGGAGAATTATTAAGTTTCTGATAAGTATATGTGGATGACATATTGCTATTCGGAAATGATGTAGAATTTCTGGAGAGCATAAACGGTTGTTTGAAAAGAGTTTTTCAAAGGAAGACCTGGATAAAGCTACCTAATTGTTGAGCATCAAGATCTATATAGATAGATCAAGATACTTGATGAGACTTTCAATAAGTACATACCTTGACAAGATTTTGAAAGAGTTCAAAATGGATCAGTCAGAGAAAGAGTTTTTCACCTGATTTGTAAGGTACAAAGTTGAGTAAGACTCAATGCCCAGTGACTGCAGAAGATAGAGAAAAGATGAGTGTCATCACCTATGCTTCAGCCATAGGCTCTATCATGTATGCAATGCTGTGCACAAGACCCGATGTCAGCCTTGCCATAACTATGGCCAGAAGGTTTCAAAGTGATCCTGGAATGGAGCACTGGACAACGTTCAAGATTGTCCTTAGTAACTAAAAGAAGAAGGAGATGTTTCTCGATTATGGAGGTGATAAAGAGTTTGTCGTAAAGAGTTACGTCCATGCAAGCTTTAAACACCAATCCGGATGACTCGTAGTAGCAATCTGGATACGTATAGCGGAGCAGCCATTTGGAATAGTACCAAGTGGAGTGTGGTAGCAGTGTTTATGGTTTGACATAGAAATTTGCAAAGTACACACGGATCTGAATGTCGCAGACCCGTTGACTATAAGACCTCTCTCACATGCAAAGCATGATCGAGCCCCAGAACTCATTGGGTGTTAGATTCATAACAATGCAAATCACATGGTGATGTGAACTAGATTATTGACCCTAGTGCAAGTGGGAGATTGTTGGAAATATGCCCTAGAGGCAATAATAAATTAGTTATTATCATATTTCCTTGTTCATGATAATCGTTTATTATCCATGCTATAAACTGTATTAATCGGAGACTTAGATGCATGTGTGGATACATAGCCAAAACCATGTCCCTAGTATGCCTCTAATGGACTAGCTCGTTGATCAAAGACGGTTAAGGTTTCATAGCCATGGACATGAGATGTCATTTCATAACAGGATCACATCATTAGGAGAATGATGTGATGGACAAGACCCAAACTACAAACGTAGCATATGATCTTGTCAGTTTATTGCTACTGTTTTCTGCATGTCAAGTATATGTTCCTATGACCATGAGATCATGCAACTCACGGACATCGGAGGAGTGCCTTGTGTGTATCAAACGTCGCAACGTAACTGGGTGACTATAAAGGTGCTCTACAGGTATCTCCGAGGGTGTCTGTTGAGTTGGCATGGATCAACACTGGGATTTGTTACTCCGTGTGACGGAGAGGTATCTCGGGCCCCACTCGGTAATACAACATCACAATGAGCCTTGCAAGCAATGTCACTAATTCTTAGTTGTGGGATCTTGTATTACAGAATGAGTAAAGAGACTTGCCGGTAACGAGGTTGAACTAGGTATGGATATACCGACGATCGAATCTCGGGCAAGTAACATACCGAAGAACAAAGGGAACATCATACGGGATTAACTGAATCCTTGACATAGAGGTTCGACCGATAAAGATCTTCGTAGAATATGTAGGACCCAATGTGGACATCCAGGTCCCGCCATTGGTTCTTGACCGTAGAGGTGTCTCGGTCATGTCTACATAGTTCTCGAACCCGCAGGGTCTGCACACTTAAGGTTTGGTGACGTTTCGGTAGTATAGAGTTATGAATGGTGGTGACCGAAGGTAGTTCAGGGTCCCGGATGAGATCCCGGACATCACGAGGAGCTCCAGAATGGTCCGGAGGTAAAGATTCATATATAGGAAGTCCTGTTTTGGACTCCGGAAAGATTTCAGGCACTTTCCGTAGCGTACCGGGAGTGACGAATCGGTTCTAGGGGTCCTCCAGTGGGGCCAACCCACCCCATGGGCCAAAGTGGCGACCCACCAGCCCCTAGTGGGCTGGTGGGGGCGGCCAAGGTGGCCTAGGCGCAGGAAGAGAAGGCTCAAACCGAATTGGGGTGGAGTCCTCCCCAAGTTCCACCTCTCGTGTGAGAGGTGGACTCTCAGGTGGAGGAGGACTCTCCCTCCACCAGTTCGGCCGAACCAAAAGGAGAGCCCTCCTTTGGGAGCAGCCTCCTATCCTCTCCTACTATATATATGAGTGGTTTTAGGGTTTTTTGGACAAGGATTTTCAGCCACGTCTAAACCGTACTACTAGATCAAGTTCCTCTAGACTAGACTAAGTTCCGAAGTGCTTAGGCGAAGCCCAGCCGGAATTGCTCCACCACCATCACCGGACCGCCGTCGCTCCACCGGTGAACTCTTCTCCCTCTCCACTTCCTCTTGCTGGATCAAGATGGTGGAGATCGTCATCAAGTTGCACGTGTGCTGAACGCGGAGGTGCCGTCCATTCGGCACTAGATCGGAATGATCGTGAACATGATCGCGAGACCGTTCGTTATGAGTTCACGGGATGGATCCTGACGAGATTGCAGGACGGATCGTGATGAGATTGCGAGACGGATCGTGATGAGTTCGTGGGACGTATCGTGATGTGATCACGGGACGCTCGGCGATTTGGATCGCGAAGATGTTCGACTACACCAACCGCGTTTCTTAACGCTTCCCGCTTAGCAATCTACGAGGGTATGTAGATCCACTCTCCCTCTCGTAGATGCTCATCATCCTGGATAGATCTTGCGTGTGCGTAGGAAATTTTTTGTTTCCCATGCAACATTCCCCAACACCCGAGTGTAAGGATTTCTCAAAACTCAGAGTAGTCTTTAACTTAGGCATAGACTGATTCGCAGCTAAGTTTCCGAGTGAATGGACCGCTATCCACTCGGCAGTTTTTTTGCTTAGGCGAAAGCATGTTCGCAGCTAAGCCCCTGAGTGTAAATATTGGTCAACACTCGGAGTAGTTTTTAACTTAGGCGAAGACTGATTCGTAGCTAAGTTTCCACGTGAATGGACCACTATCCACTCGCCAAGGTTTTAAAGTTAGGAGAAAGCATATTCGCAGCTAAGCCCTCGAGTGTAATGATTTCTCAACACTTGGAGTAGTTTTTAACTGATGCGAAGACTGATTCACAGCTATGTTTCTGAGTGAATGGACTGCTATCCACACGGCAGGGTTTTTAACTTAGGCAAAAGCATGTTCGCAGCTAAGCCCCCATGTGTGAGGATTGCTCATCACTCGGAGTGACCTCCAAGCGAGAAATTACTTAATCAGAGTCGACGAAAAGATTGCAGAAGTCAAACTTGCATACATGACATGCTCTGAAATATTTTTATTACATCAATATGACTCGGTTCCTAAGTATAGCAACTCCAGAGTAGATCTGTGTTCCAGGCTCGCGGTTCGTCCATCTGCTTCTTGAGGTTGTACAAGTGATAAGCTCCGTTGTTCAACACCTTGGTGACGACGAAGGGACCCTCCCACGCAGGAGCGAGCTGGTGGGTTCGCTATTGATCCACTCGGAGCACCAAATCTCCCTCATGAAATGACCGACTCTTAACATTTTTTGCATGAAAGCGGGGCAGATCTTGCTGATAAGCTATGGTCCAGATCAGTGCCACCTCTCGCTCCTCCTCTAGGAGGTCTATGCCATCCTTTCTTGCTTCATCAGCTTTGGTTTCAGAATAAAGTTCCACTCGAGGAGAGTTGTGAAACAAATCACTCGGCAGAAGAGCTTTGGCTCCATAGACCAGGAAACATGAGTTCGTCCAGTCGACCGATTAGGTGTTGTTCTCAGGCCCCATAAAACAGATGGCATCTCTGTCACCCAGGCTTCGGTGGAATGATCTAAGTTGCGCATGAGACGAGGCTTCAAACCTTGCAGGATGAGGTCGTTAGCTCGCTCAACTTCTCCATTGGTTTGAGGATGTGCAACGAAAGCATAATCCACCCGAGTGCCCTAGGAGGTGCAGAAGTATCTAAATTCTTCTGAGTCAAAGTTGGTGCCATTATCCGTGATTATGCTATGAGGAATGCCGTATCTGAAAATTATTTCCCTCATGAATGTGACCGCCGTACGAGAGTTCAATTTGTTTATCGGCTTGGCCCCAATCCACTCTGTAAATTTGTCGACTGCAACGAGAAAATGAGTGAATCTGCCTTTTCCGGTCTGAAAGGGACCAACCATGTCTAGGCCCCAAACAGCAAACGACTAGGCAAGGGGGATTGTCTTCAGAGAAGATGCCGGCTTGCGGGATAAGTTTGCAGAGAACTGGCACCCCTCACAATGGTCGACAATGTCTTTGGCCATCTCATTGGCCCATGGCGAGAAGTAACCAGCTAGGTACGCCTTAGCGATGATTGTCCGTGAGGACGCATGCTGGCCACAAGGTCCCGAGTGGATTTCATCCAGAATGACTCGACCTTCTTCAGGGGAAATGGGACGCTGCATTACACCAGTCGTGCTTTCTCTGAACAACTGATCCCCGATCACAGTAAAAGCTTTCGACCTGCGCACAATTTGTCGTGCCTCTGTCTCGTCTTCAGGGAGTTCTTTTCTTAGGATATATACAATATAGGGCACCATCCAATCTGGAAAGACGTCCAGAATCTCCATGACTAAGACAATAACTGCAGGCACATTGACTTTAGTCGGATCTGTGGAACTCATAGCTTGTAGGGGATTTTGGTGGAAGGATCTTCCTGTACCGAAGGAGTATGGAGATGTTCTAAGAACACATTGCTAGGAATAGGTCGTCGATTGGATCCAATCTTCGCCAGCTCATCAACTGCTTGATTCTTCACTCGGGGAACATGATGAAGTTCCAGACCGTCAAATTTCTTCTCAAGCTTTCTATCGGCACTACAGTATCTAGTCAGAGCAGGGTTTTGAATGTCCCACTCCTTCATCACTTGATTGACCACCAAATCTGAGTCGCCATAAACCATCAGGCACTTGATGCCGAGTGAGATTGCCATGCGCAACCCATATAAAAGTGCTTCATATTCTGCTTTAGTGTTGGAGGAATCGAAGTGGATTTGCAGGACATAACTGAGCTTGTCGCCCTTTGGAGATACCAAGACAATGCTAGCACCGGACCCGTTCAACATTTTAGAACCATCGAAGAACATGGTCCGGTGTGCCGAGTGAACCTAGATTGGTTGCTGTTGTTCAATCCACTCATCCATAAAATCTGCAAGTGCCATAGACTTGATTGCTTTCTTGGCTTCAAACATGATGTCAAAGTACACGAGCTCGATTGCCCACTTAGCCAGTCGACCAGTTGCGTCCCAATTGTTGAGAATCTCGGATAACTGACGACTGAAATCGAGTGGTCTTCAACATAATGTGCCACCTTCTTTGCTGACAGATAAATACCATAAACCAACTTCTGGTAGTGAGGATATCTTTGTTTCGAAGGAGTCAGTACTTCAGACACATAATAGACTGGACGTTGGACTTTGTAAGCCTTGCCCTCCTCTTGCTGCTCGATGGTTAACACTATACTGATGACCTGATTAGTGGCCGTGATGTACAGGAGCAAGGGCTCTTTGCTACGAGGAATAACAAGCACCGGCTGGGTGGAGAGCAGGGTTTTTAGCTTGACAAACACTGATTCGCCTCTGGAGTCCACTCGAACGTATCTGACTTCTTCATCAGTTGGTACAAGGGCAATGCCTTCTCATCGAGACGAGAAATGAATCGACTCAATGCTGCCAAGCAACTTGTGAGCTTCTGAACATCGTGCACTCGTGCGGGAGTCTTCATTTGGGTAATGGCGCTGATTTTCTCAGGGTTGACGTCGATTCCTCATTCGGAATGGAGAAAACTGAGTAACTTGTCACCAGGGACACCAAAAGTACATTTAGCCGGATTCAGCATTATATCGTACCTCCTTAGATTAGTGAAAGTTTCAGCCAAGCTAGCCAGCAGGTCAGAACCTTTGCGGAACTTGACGACAATATCATCCATGTACGCCTCGACATTCCGAGGTATCTCGTCGAGTAAACACTTCTGAATCATGCGCATGAAAGTAGCGCTGGCATTTTTCAAACCAAATGGCATGGTGATGTAACAAAAACACCCTAATGGGGTGACGAAGGCTGTTTTTATTTCATCTGGGCCAAACCGACGGATCTGATGGTACCCATAATAAGCATCTAGAAATGATAAACGCTTGCATCCCGTGGTCGAGTCAACAATCTGATCTATGCGGGGGAGCAGGAAATGATCCTTCGGGCACACCTGATTGATATGCTTGAAGTTAATAAACATGCATAGTGACTTGTCCTTCTTGGGGACCATGACCACATTCGAGAGCCACTTGGAGGGTAAATATTCCGAATGAAATTGGCTTGCAAGAGACAAGCCACCTCTTCGACGATTGCTTTACGCTTTTGTGCCGCTGATCCACGCAAATGCTCCTTTATGGGTTTGGCCTTGGGCTCAACTCTTAGTCGGTGCTTAGCCAGCTCCCTGGGTACCCCCGGCATGTATCAGCTTCCATCCGAAGATATCCCAGTTCTCACAAAGGAAATGGATGAGCTCGGCTTCCTATTTGCTGTCGAGTGTTGATGATATATTGATCGGAGCGGCAGTTGAATCTGTCGGGTGAATGTGTACTTTCTTCACTTCCCCTGCCGACCGAAATGCTGACTCGGAAGCAGGCTTCTTAGCATGCAGCAAATCAGCAGGGTCAGCACTCTTCTTTTTATTCTTCCATCTCGACCATGGCCATCTGGTGATCGACTATTTTGGAGCCTTGCTGGAGGCACTCTTCGGTCCGTTGCTCGATTGCTAGTGACCGTGATCACACCTTTTCGACCTTGCATTTTTAACTTGAGATACACGTAACATGGACGGGCCATGAAACGAGCATACGCGGGTCGACCCAAAATGGCATGATAAGCGCTCTAGAAATCCATGACTTCAAACGTCAACTTTTCCTTTCGAAAATTTCTATCTATTCCGAATGTCACATCCAACGCAATCTGGCCGAGTCACTTGGACTTCTTCCCTGGGATGACTCCGTGGAATTGCATGTTGCTCTGACTGAGTCGGGACATCGTAATGCCCATACCTTTAAGGGTATGTGCTTAAAGGATGTCCAGTTTGCTACCACCATCCATGAGGACCTTGCGGAGTCGAGTGCCCCCCATAACCAAATCAACTACCAAAGCCTGTCGACTGGGAGTGGCCACATGAGCGGGATGATCCGACTGATCAAACGTGATGGTAGTCTGAGACCACGTTAGGTAGGTGTAGGTGGTTGGTATGGCCATGTTGATCTCTCTGTTGATGACCTTCAATAGACTCTTGCTTTCAACATCAGCAAAAATCATCAATGTAGCGATGACATCAGGGAACATTTCTTTGTCTTCATCCTCCTCCTTAGGAGTTTTCTCACTTGACATAGTCTCCTTGAACTGCTGAATGAGCAGTCGACACTGCCGAGTGGTATGCTTGGGCAATATCAAGTTGGCTTCTTCATCTTTCCTCATGTGGATTGCACACGGTAGATCCAACACATTAGTCCCTGACTGATTTTTTCCTTTCTTGGGGTTAAACTGTCCTTTAGCCTTCCCCTTATTCTTTCCTTGGGCTGCCAAAGTGGCCGCCTCTGCCTGGACAGGGCCATCAGCCTTCAACTTCTGCTTCCGACTGGAATTGTCACGGGCCTCGTTGTCAATTGCTTTTCCTTTGCCGCTGCGGAGGCGGTCTTCCTCTTCGCCATTGGCGTACCGAGTGGTGATTTCCATCATTTTACTCAGCGAGATGTCGCCTGTTCGACCAAACTTCAAGTAGAGCTCTTTGTACTTCACTCCCGCCTAGAAAGCTCAAACAGCCTGATGTTCAGAAACATTTTCCACTGTATGATGTAGAGTGGACTAGCGCTGAATGTAATCCCTCAAGGTCTCATTGGGCTTCTAAACACAATGCTGCAAGTCAGTCAGCCCGACAGGACGCTTACAAGTGCCTTCGGAAGTTCTGACAAACACTTGGTCGAGATCCTCCCAACAGTATATGCCAGATGGAGCCAAGAGATTCAGCCATGCACAAGCCGAACCATCCAACATCAACGATAAATGTTTTATCGCGACATTATCATTGCCACCACCAATCTGAACTGCCACTCGGTAGTCATCCAACCAAGTCTCCGACTTTGACTCACCAGAAAACTTACCGATCCCAGTCGCCAACCTGAAGTTCGGGGGAATCTCTGCAGAACGTATGGCTCTGCTAAAGCACTCAGGACCAGAACTAATAGTTGTGCTTCCACTCAGAAAATCTTTGTCCTGTCCATCTCTATGGGCTCTGCCCCTGTCGATCCGCCTCTAAGTGAGGAGATCACGAGCATCAAACCCCGCATTCCGCTCTTTACCGAACAAGCGCCTTTCGTCCTGGTGCCGGGGCATGTGCAGACCACCCTGCAGAGGACGGGGCACCTGATAGTGGTCATCATGGTGAAACTGATCTCTAAACTGATCTTCACGAAAACCTCTGCCCCTTTAGCGTAGGGGCGATCCAGGGCTATGTGCCGACTAAACAGTCTCTACCCTTGGTGAGTTACTATGTATCTATTGCGCAATTGCGAAACAATACAATTTTGACGCTGTGCTGCATCCAGCAATACTCTAATCTGCATCAACCCTCTACCAGCCTCTGACCGTGACGGCTGAATTGAATCTCTTATCTTAGCTCCGGCTACAACGTTTAATACAGGAGTATGGTATACCTCGACATTGTTGCGAGATCCAGTCGGAAACAGTTGTCACTAACCTCGACTGGAAACTGGTGGATGCTGGCATGCACACTCATCGAGTTCTCTCTGAATCTGTTCAAGCCGTATGCTTGTGGCCTCCAAGGCCTGGGACTCGGCGGTCATGCCAACGATGGGAGTATGAAGAACCTCACCATCACGACGCGGGTGTTCACTCGATGGTCCGCCAGCTTCCCGCCAACCATGACCGAAGCCCGGTAGCGGGCTTTGATGAGAACCCGCCATAAGGACATCCATTGCAGGATCGCAGCTCTTGCACGTGCAAGGAACATCAGAATGATCAGAGTCGGACTCGAACACGCCATGAGGGGACTCGGCGGGCTCGATCGCCACAATCTGTGGAGAAGATATTTGGCGAGCCGGTGCATGCTTGACCCATCGCTGAAGTCTCGAGCGACCGGATCTCTTGCAAAGATGAACAGCGGGCAAAGCCGTCGATTACGGAGTCGACGGATGCTACAGCAACACACCGTGGGAAATAACGCAGAAGTGCGTAGATCCACGGAATGGTAGCGCCACTAAGTCGAGAGGCGCTTCTTGAAGCGACGCCGAATCGTCGGGGATGAAGGTGAGCGCTCCTAAATGGATCTCGTGGCCGAGAGTGAAAAACACCGCTGGAAGGCATGACGAAGGGTCAAAATTTCAACCTCGCTGGCTGTCGCTTAGACGCCTGCCCCACGGTGCGCGCCAACTGTCGTGGGAACAAGCCTAACAGTAGAATGCATGTGTATAAAAGGAGAGGGCAGAGTCCTAGCTACAGCGAGGATATACACACGGACGTATGAGTTTAGGCCCCTCTCGTGGAGGTAACAGCCCTACGTCTCTGTGCTCTGGAGCTTTGTCCTGTGTAGCATAGAGATTACAAAGGTAGCGAACCCTTGTGCCAGAGGGTAGGGTCTTCTTATATAGAGTTCGCTACCCCTCATAATTGCCAGGCATCCAAGGGTCTGATCGTGGGTATAAAGACTAGCCTTACTGGTAACGTACTCATAATTGCAATTATTGACGACCAGCCTAACACCTACCTGTTGGTCTCTTAGGGGAGACATTTGGTCTTCTATTATCGACTGGAACCGGGGTCGTCCGAGTGACAGGTGACTGTCGAGTGGAGGAAGGAGCTTCCGAATGGATTGGTTGTCGAGTGACTTGTACTCCATGACAATCCAGTCAGAATCTCTCTTGTGGTCCTTAAGTTTTCCAACACAGTGTCCTTAGGTAGGGTACCTAGGTCAGGCATAGGACCCTACCCTGGGTACATATCCTCGTCAGCCGGGACCATTTGCGCCTTTTGGTTCATGGATATGAACATGTTACTGGCATTCACACATCAAAGAACCCGGGTCGACATTACTAGTTATGGATCCAAGTGGCACAACCGTACAGGGACAAGCATACATAACCTAGCAATGCAAGTGTCGGTCATCAACGTGTGTAGATGAGTCATAGCAAGCTACAGGGACTCCATTACACTGTGGGAAATAAATGTCATCACTGCACGTAGACGATTCGTAGCAGGCTAGAGGGACTCCATTACACCGTGGGACATAAATGTCATCACTGCACGTAGACGATTTGTAGCAGGCTATAGGGACTTCATTACACTGTGAGACATTTCCCCAAAGGGACAGACACAACAACAAAGAAATATACATGCTGGTCAATCAATGTGTCCACAGCAACAGCAAGCTACCAAGTTTCAGTGTCAAAACCAGCAGATCTCCGGTAGGGGCTCCCGAACTGTAAGACTAGGATCGACAGTAATAGGGGACGAAGGGGACACGAGTTTACCTTGGTTCGGGCCCTCCAATGGAGGTAATACCCTACGTCCTGCTTGGTTGTATTGATGGTGTATGGTAATACAAAGTTGTTCAACCTGGAGATCATATGTCTAACCCTAGATGAGTTATCACACCCCTATGCCCTAAAACCCTTCGGCTTATATAGATGGTTGGTTACATGCCGAAGAGATAACTTGCCTAACTACAACTAATAACTTGGAGAAAACACCTTGACTCCTGGAAGCTTCCATCCTGGCACAGGTGGTCTTCGATCCTCCGATGCCTGCCTTGCGACCCATAGAGTCCGGCCCATGAACAATGGGTCGGCTATCCGAGGACCCCATAATATTGGATTCCTTAGTAGACCCCGGACTAACCTCAACGCTGATATATGTTCAGTTGATTTATTTATGTCGTCGTCTTTGGCTTGCAAGGCGAGTCCCTCTTCGTTCAGCAACCGACCAGTCTTCGGTAAGATACCAAGTGTCGTGGGCACGGGTCTTTACAATAACTGCACGAGTTCCTCGATTTTCGTGCATCGTGGGGAGGCGAGTGGCCAGCGATTTTTACAATCTTACCCCTCCACTATGGAGGCACCAACCCATTTAATCAAACAGAATTGTGGTTCAGACCACATCTTCTTCTTCCCTCTCACCAAAAACTCCTAGCAGAAGCTCCACACAAAACATGGCTAATACTCCTGGCTCCTCAGCACGCTACGGACAACGCCCAGGAGACTGGACCAGCTACTCCATCACAATCATGCGGCTCCATAATATGGAAACCCAGGGATATCTCCCATCATTAGATCTGGCGATGACCCGCGCAGGTCTTCTCTCTTATGGTGACGAGGTTTTCGACGAGCGCTTGCCTAGTCCAAACGAGGGGAGCACGTCTGCTTCGTTCCCATCCTTCTCCAGAGCCTTGGGTTTCCAATCCACCCATTCCTATGGGGGTTACTAGAGTTCTACGGGATTCAACTCCACCATCTCACCCCAGGGTTGATCCTCCACATCTCGGGCTTTGTCGCCCTCTACGAGATGTTCTTAGGGTGTGAAGCTTACTTCCATCTGTGGAAGAAATACTTCTGCCTCGTCCCCTGAACTCGGGACAAGGCCATCTTAGAGGTCGGTGGAGCCGAAGTATGCCGCATAGCAGGAACGGGGTATCCGGCTCGCACACCGAAGAAATCCAAAGAATGGACAACAGAGTGGTTCTATATTGAAGACGTCGCCCTGTTCGAGACAACTCAGACAGGTATGCCAGAATACTCAGACCTCCTCCCGAAGAAGAGGTATAGCTGGCGACCCAAGACCTCTCAAGAGGAGAGCACCGAAGTGCAATGCCTTGCCGCACAAGTGCGGGTGCTTGCCCATCACCGACTAACCAAGATCGACTTCATGGCCACCGCTATTTCCCAGTGCATGCAGCCCCTCCAACAAAGGGTGCACCCCTCATGGCGATACAATGGGACTAGCGACGCCACACATTCCCGAAAACTAGGTCCTGCCAATCCAACAGCGCTGGCCACCGCACTTACTGACTGTACAAAGGAGAGCAAGTAGACTTCATCCGGCGGTCCACCAAGGAGGGGTATTCGGCCCACAATCCCATCGAACAGGTAAACCTTCCTCTTTCAATCATGAAATAGTTTGGGGCTTCGTTCCACACTCTATTTGACCAAGGCCTTGACGTGAATAGGAATGGAGGAGCTTCGTCGAGACAGTCAACTGTCCGGCTCCTCAGCCCTAGAATCATTCATGTGACAACGATCTAGGCTTCAAGACCCAGATCTCCTTCTGGACTTCAAAAATGGAGTCTACTACCAGGACAACATTGTATAGACCCCGGTGGGAATCATAGTCTATTACCCTAAGCCATTCTCCATTCCGTCCATGGGTAAGAAGAAAAGCTCCTCCCGCAAGAGGCCTGCTACAAAGAACGCCCCGGACGCCCCGGTTCCGGCCCCCCAAGCGCCGCCTATCAGCATGCCATGCACTAGCAGCCGAGGCCACGCGCAAGTCAGAGGCCGGCCAGGACCGTGCAAAGGAGCCGGACATGGGGGCGAATCCACCTATCTGCGCATCCCGAACGTACATTGTTCATATATTCTCTTTATCATTGTACTCAGCAAAACCTCATAGCCGCTCGTTTTTTACCTAGGGAAAACACCCAATCTTCACCTACCTTGGGGGCTACTCGGGAGTCATGAGACGCTCGAAGCTCCCGGTCCACAACCCATGCGGGCTTCCTCTACGGAAGCGCCTATGACAAGTCCGGCGCCCGCCGAATCTGGTGACTGAGTATCCGTCACCAAATTGGAAGTGGAGAGTGCAATGCATCATCAGCACCGATGGGAGGCAATATGGCACCCAATTTTGTTCGATCAGGAATTTGGTGCCCTACGCTCGGTGCATGCATATCTTGGGGCTGCCCGAGCTAAATTCGGTGATGCTATGAAGTTGATAAAAACCAACATTCCGGTAAGAGGTCGGATTTTGTAGAATCTACATACTTGTGTAAGCCTAGTAACCCCTGAGCCTTAATTTTATTTAGAAAAAATGAATTAAGGATCTCCATACCGTTTGACTGTTGACGCGGGCCTCAAAATGATAATCAGAGAAATTGGCTAACGCCCTCGAGGAGAGTCACAGGGAAGTGCAGTCCATGAAGGCCGAACTAGCACAAGTGAAGAGCTTCACGCGAGAGGCCCATGGTGAGTATGTTTTTACTGCTAACCTTTTGAAATTATCATGCCTGACATATGGATTCCATGTCGCAGCCAAATCAATAGGACATATGGAAAGGCAGCTGGAAGAAGCACGAGATTTACAAAGGTACGCGGAATCCCAGCAGCAAGCCGGTTGTCTTGTTATACAAAAACACACCAAAGCAATAAATAGTTTAAAGACTCAATTGGCTCAAGGTCAAGAAGAGAATCACAACCTTCGGAGTGGCGTATTCGGTAAATACAATTCCACTATGAGTAAGTATCTCCAATGTAGAGAATGATAGCAATCACGCTTGTTATCTTGTGTGTAGGTCTCCTGACCGGACATCTTGAAGAGGAGATCGAATCGTACCAAGGGGACTTGCTGAAGGAGCTGAACTCTCTCCACAAGCGCGTGCAAAAGGTGATGAAAGGGATGGTGAAGGCATTATGGCACACCGAACAACCACCGGAAGGGGTAGCCGCACTTGTGGATCGATTTAGGGGGCTTGGGATAGGTTCGAGCTGTGGAAGACTTTGGCCTACCGTGAAGGAGCACGGGAGGCGTGGGCAATTGTCAAGACCCGTTTCACCAGAATTAACGCTGAGCATATGGAGTGGGTTGGTCCTGTGGGATCGGATCGAAAAGAA
This sequence comes from Hordeum marinum, assembly GCA_022496015.1. Taxonomy (NCBI): domain Eukaryota; kingdom Viridiplantae; phylum Streptophyta; class Magnoliopsida; order Poales; family Poaceae; genus Hordeum; species Hordeum marinum. Next base: position 253,088,807 of record CM039678.1, read on the forward strand.
GTGACACTTTGCTTGGTATATGACCAAGTGATGCTAGATGCCCGTCTCTCGCAAGCAAACTGCCCCCTCAACACAATAATCTATGATCTCGATCAACAGCCGCATATGTAATTCACATATACATGTGTAAAACAATCCATCTTGTAAACTTTGTCTTAACCGGCCATCTACTTCTCCCTGCCATGTGAAGAGCTCGGGAGTGTTCCTTCTTATTATTCCTTCGCCAAAGAGAGAACTTATATTCAGGGAACCAGGCAATCCGTCCATGTGGTGCGAACAGACAGAAAGCACATAGAAAGATATGTTACATTACGGCGTAGCGTAAGAAACATCTTCCGATGAAAATAGTACCTCTAGCAATACCTTTCGTCGGGGTTCTACGAGGAGCGTAGATAGGAATCCGCATACTTGCAGTACGTGATTAAGTGTCCTTTTGGAAAGAAGAGACCCAAACAACAGAAATAACAACCAGGGCCGTATAAGATGTTTCCGTCATAGCCGACCAATTTTCTATGCAAGATAGCTAGCTTTCGGCTTCACCCGTCTGAGGTACGTGTCCGGATGACCCAGCCGTAACAATCGAGAGGCGCTCCCTTTACTCTCTAGCCTAACAAGCGTGAACGTAGAGAGTACCCACAGGAGCGAGGCAACCCAGCTTGGCAAAGTCTTAGTTTGAATTGATGCATATGATACCTAAAACATGACAAAAGAAACATGCACGCCCGGCAAGTATGAAAAAATAAAAAACTAGCTATTAAAAGAAGCCCCCACGTGCTATGTTCGGATTTAACACTTTATGGTGTATGCCGATTATCCGTAGTACAAGATTGGTTCAGCCGGACATAGGGTAGGGAAAGAAATGGTCCCTATCGAAAAGAAAAGTGGGAAAATAATGGAGAGAAAGGCAAAAAATAATGGAAATGGAAAAAGTGTAGGGGGTATGGACGACACCGGCTTATCCGTAGAAGCGCCGAAGACGAGCTGTGTTCCATGGGTTTGTTTCAAGGCGGTTATCGGATGAACTCCATAAACGATAGGCCCCTCCCGCGAGCACTTTGTCAATGATGAAAGGACCCTCCCACATGGGGTTGAGTTTGTGCTTTTGTTTCTCCAGGAGCCATAGCACGAGTTCTCCTACGTTGTATGCTTTCGCCCTGACCACCCTACTTTGGTACCACTAAACTTGCTATGGGTAAATAGTGGATCTAGCCAGAGCTATGTCCCGCTCCCCCTCCAGGGCGTCTAAGGTGTCCTGCCGATCTAACTCGGCCTCCTTTTCCTCGTACATGCGCACTCTTGGTGCATTGTGGATAATATCGCAGGGGAGAACTACCTTTGCCCCATAGACCATAAAACGGTGTATAACCCGTTGATCTTTTTGGGGTAGTACGCAGGCCCCATAGAACAGAGTCAAGTTCCTCCGCCAAATGACAGTCGGACTCATGAAGAGATTAGAACAAACGTGGCTTCCTGTCGCTCATAATGAGACCGTTTGCTTGCTCGACCTATCCATGGGTCTGTGGATGATAGACCGATGCATAATCGAGATTGATGACCATTCTTGCGCACCAGTCGTTGACCTCTTGGGCCATGAAGCTGTATCCATTGCCCGTTATTATACTATGCAGGAAACCGTAACGGTGTACTATTCTAGATATAAATTCAATCACTGGCCCGGATTTATCCGATTTAACAGGCTTGGTTTCTATCCATTGGTTGAACTTGTCAACCATGACAAGTAAGTATTTGTTCTTCTTGGTTCCCCCTTTGAGGGGTCCAACCATGTCTATCCCCCAGACCGTAATAGGCCAAGTGAGCAGAATAGTCTAAAGAGCTATTGGGGGCATGTGACTTTGATTTGCGAAGAGTTGGCACCTGACGCAATGTTGAACGAGTCGCTCGGCGTCGGTCCGAGCTGTAGGCCAAAAGAAACCAACTCGGAAGGCTTTGCCGACAAGAGATCATTCCACAGCATGAGGCCCACCCATGCTTGCAATGATTTCGGCGAGGAGCTCCAGTCCTTCTTCCTCGGATATACACCTCTGTAATACTACAGTGGTGTTTTTATTGTATAACTCACCGTCGTGTACTTGGTAGGCCCTGGATTGCCGAACTATGCGCTGCACCTCAATTTGATCATCGGGGAGTTCCTTGTGAAGGAGGTAGGCGAGGAAGGGATCTGTCCATGGCGCACTTATTACCATTACCTCATGAGCCGAGGGCGTCTCATTCATCATTGAGCCGCCGATGATGCCATCATCTGGTTCATTTATAGGGGGAACAACTTCGTCAGCTGCTTTCGGTCCGGTGCCATTTGCGTCGTCGTGCCACACTACCGAGGGCTTGAAGAGCTGCTCCAAGAAAGTGTTTCTCAATACGGGGTCGCGCTTGGCTCCCATACGGGCCAATATATTGGCGGCTTGGTTGTTGTCTCGAGCAATGTGCTGGAATTGAAACCCGTCAAATCGAGCAGATATCTTGAGGACAACGTCTCTATATGCCGCCATCTTCAGATTTTTGGCATTGAATTCACCGCTAATTTGGGATATGGCTAGGTTTGAGTCTCCCTATTCCTCTAGCCATGGTATGCCCATTGACACCGCCATTCGAAGACAGCGAAGAAGAGCTTCGTATTCGGGGGCATTGTTGGAATCGGCATACATGATTTGCAACACATATCTTACGTTGTTGCCTGTGGGGCATGTGAGGATAACTCTAGCCCCCTGACCAGCCAAGGTCTTGGATCCATCGAAGTACATTGTCCAATGGGAGTATGCACTATACTCCCTGGGGAGCTCGGCCTATGTCCATTCAGCCGAGAAGTCCTCCAGTACCTGAGATTTAATGGTGCGACGTGGCTTGTAGTTTATTTCAAAGGGAAGGAGCTCAATGGACCATTTGGCTATGTGACCGGTATCGCCCCTATTGTTGATTATATCATTCAAGGGGACTTCCGATGCCACCATTACCACGCACCCCTGGAAGTAGTGTTGGAGTTTCCTCGATGCCTTGAATACTGTATAGGCTATTTTTTGATAATGTGGGTATCTGGACATGCACTGCGTTAGTACCTCTGACACATAATATACGGTCTTCTGAGTTGAGAATTTATGTCCCTCCTCATCTCGTTCAATAACGAGCACCGCGCTAACTATCTTTTTTGTGGCTGATATGTATAACAAGATGGGCTCACCGGTGCCTGGTGCCATGAGTATGGGATTGGTTGCCAGTATTGTTTTGATTTCTTCCAAAGTAGCCGCTGCTTCATCGGTCCATTCAAAATTGTTTGTCCGTTTTAGCAGCTTATAGAGCAACAAAGCTTTCTCCCCGAGGCAGGAAATAAAGCGACTGAACGTGGCTACGGACCCAGCTAGTATCTAGACATGCTTCAGCTCTTTGGGGATTGCAAGTTCTGATAGAGTACGGATTTTAGCTTGATTTGCTTCTATTCCTCTATGGGAGATGTTGAATCCAAGCAAATTGCCCAAGGGATCTCCGAATACACATTTTCCGGACTGAGCCATATATCATATTCGCGCAAATTAGCGAAAGTTTGACGGAGGTCGTCGATCAGCTGATTGACCTGTTTGGTTTTGATTACCACATCATCGACGTATGCCTCAATAGTATTTCTGACCTATGTGGTGAGGCAGATTTGGATCATGCACTAGTACGTGGCCTTGACGATTTTTAGCCCAAAGGGCATGGTGTTGAAGCAAAATGGCTCGTAGGGGGTGATGAATGCGAAAGCCGCCTGATCGGATTCCTGCATTTTAATTTGATGGTATCCGGAGTAAGTGTCGAGGAAACATAACAAATCGTGTCTGGTTGTGGCATCAATGATCTGGTCTATGCATGGTAAGGGAAAAGAGTCCTTGCGGCATGCTTTGTGAAGGTCTTTGAAATTAACACACAACCGCCAGGATTTGTGTTTCTTAGGTACCATCACGTGACTTGTTGGCCACTCGGGGTGTTTGATGTCCCGAATAAATCTGGCCTCGAGCAATTTTGCTAATTCTTCACCCATGGCTTGTCGTTTGGGTTCGGAGAAGCGGTGTAGGGTCTGTTTCACAAGCTTAAAGCCTGGAATAATGTTCAAGCTATGTTTGGCGAGACGAAGTGTGATACCGGGCATATCGGAAGGATGCCAAGCGAAAATGTCCCAATTTTCAGGGAGGAAGTTCCACAATGCTTCATCCATTAGGGGATCGAGCTGGGCACCGATGGACACTATTTCATTGGGGTCCATTGGATGCACCTAAATTTGAGGATTTCCTCTACGGGCTTGAACGACGTGAATTTGGGCCTTTTACTGAGGATCACATCGTCCGTATTAATTGTCGACCATAGAGCGGTCAATTCCTCGGCGGTGAAACCTTCCGCTAATGCCTCGAGGGCGAGAATTGCCATTTTGTTTTCGGCCTATAGGGCTATATTCGGATAACTGGCGAGCATGATCACTCCATTTGGTCCTGGTATTTTGAGTTTCATGTACCCGTAATGGGGTATGGCCTGGAACTTTCTAAAGGCGTCACGTCCTAACAGGGCGTGATAGCCACTAGGGAAGGGGACAACATGGAAGAGAAGTTCTTCGGATCGGTAATTTTCGGGCATGTCGAACACAACGTTTAGGGTGATACATCCGGAACAACGTGCCTATTTCGCTGGGATAATTCCCCGGAAGGTTGTGTTTATGTTCGATGCGAGATTCATCGAACTGCATTTTCTCCAAAGTGGCCTCGTGAATGAGGTATAGACCATTGCCCCCGTCCATGAGTACCTTATTTAGACTGTATGCATCAATGATGGGATTCAAGACTAGAGCGGCCAGTGGATGACCTGGAAGGATGGGCGGTTGGTCAGTGTTCCCGAAAATAATGAGTACGTCTACCCACGGGCTAGTAGCTGCCACGTGGTGGACTTGCTCGTGCTCCCTAAGATCTCTTTTATGCCTGCTCCTCGAGGGGAAGATCTCATAGACCACCAGGACTTCGTCAACGAATCCGTTTGGCGAAGGATGGTTCATGTTCAAAAGAGATGTGTCGAGGATAGCCTCGCCACCTTTTGCGACTAGCCTGATGACCCAGCAAGCTCGAAGGCTATACATAGGGTTTCTGTTCAACAACATGAAATGAATGGGGCAAGGTTTATCTAAAAGTCCGTCGAGGACGGTGCCGCTCCCAGAAAGCGACTTCTTTCTTTTTTCGACGGGTTCATGCCTGGCTGGCCAATTTGGAGGTACCCTCTTTCCTCGAACTCCTCTAGGGTGTTCAGAGAATATTAGTTCCGAGAAGAGCCGCTCAGATTGCCAGACGCTCTCCATGGCATAGTACTTCTGTACCAATTCAGATAACTCCAAAAATTTGTTTCTGCGTCGGCACGCCAAGGCATTAAGAATCCCTTCATCATGGCAATTGTTTACAAAAATTGCCATTACATCTTTCACTATGACCTTTTACTCTGCTCCTACCAAGGAGGAGTCTTGCCCAAAAGTGGTGGACTGATTCTCCTCGTATTTGCTTGATATCCCGAAAGTCTGAAGACATGGGCTTTGACACAGTACTTGGATAATCGTCATGGGTGATGGCTGCAAATTTTGTTTGTTCCCTGTTGCAACGAGTGTTCGGAAGTACAATTTTCGAATCGCGCGACAGACCTTGGAACGGTGACTGTCCGACTTTAAATTGATTCCCCACCCCTGATTCTCTGATAGAGTCTTGGAAATCTTGGATGGTGGTATAGATGATTTTTAGCCCGAAGGGCATGGTGTTGAAGCAAAATGGCCCATATGGGGTGATGAGTGCGGAAGCCGCGATCGGATTCCTTCATTTTAATTTGATGGTATCCGGAGTAAGCGTCAAGGAAACATAACAAATTGTGTCTGGTTGTGGCATCAATGATCTGGTCTATGCCTGGTAAGGGAAAAGAGTCCTTGGGGCATGCTCTATGAATTTCTTTGAAATTGACACACAACCGCTAGGATTTGTGTTTCTTAGGTACCATCACTTGATTTTTTAGCCACTCGGAATGTTTGATGTCCCGAATAAATTTGGCCTCGAGCAATTTTGCTAATTCTTCACCCATGGTTGTCGTTTGGGTTCAGAGAAGCAGCGTAGGGTTTGTTTCACAGGCTTAAAGCTTGGAATAATGTTCAAGCTATGTTTGGCGAGCCGACATGTGATACCGGGCATATCGGAAGGATGCCAAGCAAAAATGTCCCAACTTTCACGGAGGAAGTTCCACAATGCTTCATCCATAAGGGGATCAAGCTAGGCACCGATGGACGCTATTTTATTGGGGTCCGTTGGATGCACCTGAAATTTGACGATTTCCTCTTCGGATTTAAACGACGTGGATTTGGGCCTTTTACTAAGGATCACATCGTCCCTATTAATTGTCAACCGTAGAGCGGTCAATTCCTCGGTGGTGAAACTTTCCTCTGATGCCTCGAGGGCGAGCATTGCCATTTTGTTTTCGGACTAGAGGGCTATATTTGGATCACTGGCGCGCGTGATCACTCCATTTGGTCCTGGCATTTTGAGTTTCATGTTCCCGTAATGGGGTATGGCCTAGAACCTTGTAAAGGCATCGCGTCCTAACAGGGCGTGATAGCCACTAGGCAAGGGGATAATGTGGAAGAGAATTTCTTCGGATCGGTAATTTTTGGGCATGCCAAACACAATGTTCAGGGTGATACATCTGGAACAACGTGCCTATTTCCCTGGGATAATTCCCCGAAAGGTTGTGTTGCTATGTTTGATGCGAGATTGATCGAACTGCATTTTCTCCAAAGTGGCCTCGTTAATGAGGTTTAGACCACTACCCTAGTCCATGAGTACCTTATTTAGTCTATATCCATCAATGATGGGATTCAAGACTACAGCGGCCGGTGAATGACCGGGAAGGATGGGCGGCTGGTCAGTGTCCCCGAAACTAATGAGTACATCTGCCCACGGGCTAGTAGCTGCCACATGGTACACTTGCTCGTGCTCCCTAAGATCTCTTTTATGCCTGCTCCTCGAGGGGAAGATCTCATAGACCGCCAGGACTTCGTCAACGAATTCGTTTGGCGAAGGATGGTGCATGTCCGAATGAGGTGTGTCAAGGATAGCGTCGCCACTTTTTGCGACTTGCCTGACGACACAGCAAGCTCGAAGGCTATGCGTAGGGTTTGTGTTCAACAACACGAAATGAATGGGGCAAGGTTTATCCGAAAGTCCGTCAAGGACGGTGCCGTTCCCATAAAGGGACTAGTTTCTTTTTTTGACGAGTTCATGCCTGGCTGGCCGATTTGGAGGTACCCTCTTTCCTCGAACTCCTCTAGGGTGTTCAGAAAATTTTAGTTCTGAGAACAGCCACTCGGATTGCTAGACGCTCTCCATGGCATAGTACTTTTGTACCAATTCGGATAACTCCGAAAATTTGTTTTTGCGTCGGCAAGCCAGGGCATTAAGAATCCCTTCATCATGGCAATTGCTTATAAAAATTTCCATTACGTCTTGTCACTAAGACCTTTTACTCTGCTCCTAGCGAGGAGAAGTCTTGCCCCAAAGTGGTGGACTGATTCTCCTCGTATTTTCTTGATATCCCGAAAGTCTGAAGGCATGGGCTTTGACACAGTACTTGGATAATTGTCATGGGCGATGGGTGGGAAAAAATTCCCTTCCCTTTCGCAACGAGTGTTCAGAAGTACAATTTTCGAATCGCATGATAGACCTTGGCTTGGTGACGGTCCGGCTTTAAAGAGATTCCCCACCCCTAATTCTCCGACAGAGTCTTGGAGATCGTGGATGGGGGTATAGACGGGTTTTAGTTCTGGCTGTCGAGGAGAATCCATGGCCAGACACTCGACGGTGGCGACAAGGTGGGTGACCGGGGGACATGAATCTCCCTGTCATCGAGTCTGATCCCGAGCAGATCATAGATCGTAACCTGGTCATCCGATGTACGCATAGCTTTGATCCCGTCGAACAACTCGTTTAAGAACGAGGCAATGGCAGGATGCATGTCGCTGATATGAGTGGATTCGTCAAGCGGTGTGACAATTCCAGAGTTATGGCGAAGCGGGTCTATGTTCTGTCCCACCGTAGGACCTGATGCATTGGACGTCGAAGCATCTGAATTTACATGTTCTCCTTCGAAGGTTGAGGGTTCCATTGGAACGAGTGTTCCCCATGAATCAACCACGAACTCTAGGGTTCCGAACTTAATACACTGATCGGGAGGAAACCTTCCGGTCTGATCAAGATGGCCGATCGGGCCGGTGTGCGACAAGATGGCATTGATGGTGAAATTCTGATTGGCGGTGAGAGCCCCTTTGATACAGTTCTCTCTACTTCCTACGGGGCGAGCCATCGATCCCTTCGGTTCTCACAGAGGAACTCTCAATGAAAGCACCAATATCGGCGTCAATACCGCCGGATCTCGGGTAGAGGGTCCCAAACTGTGAGACGAGGATCAACGGTAATAGGGGACGAGGGGACACAAGTTTATCCAGTTTAGGGCCCTCCAATGGAGGTAACACCCTACGTACTTCTTGATTGTATTGATGGTGTATGGGAATATAGAGTTGATCTACCTCGAGATCATATAACCCTAGATGAGTTATCCTGCCCCTATGCCCTAAAACCCTCTGGCTTATATAGATGTCGGGGGTGTCCTTGGCTTACACATGGTCGGTTACATGCCGAAGAGATAACTTTCCTAACTACAACTAATAACTTGGAGAACATGCCTTGACTCCTTAAAGCTTCCGTCCTGGCGCAGGTGGTCTTTGATCATCCGATGCTTGCCTTGCGGCCCATACAGTCCGGGCCATGATCAATTGGTCGGCTATCTGAGGACACCATAATCTAGGACTCGATCACCAAGGCTCGATGGAAGCACAAAGTGGCATTTCCCCATAAAGAAGGCTACTAAAGGCACACAACTAGGTGTCGAATCCCACACATACAAATCCATTTTAATCATATACACACTATGCATGATATGCGTAGATACAACATGGCATCATAACAAAACTCTACAACATAACATTTATTTAGGAGGCTCCGAGGAGCCAACATAGTATAATGTTACAAGCAGAAGGGGTCACATGACCCAACATTCAGGGAATACAAACAACAAGCAGAAGTTCCATGTCTGAGTACAGACATCTACCAAAGCGGCTGGAAGAGCCTGAAAAGATACAATGACTCTACCATAGGACCCAGACCTCTGTCTGGGTTACTAAGCTAATCTGTCGATGTCAATGTTAGAAGAAACATAACTGAACAACGTCTATCTCTGAAAAAATATAAATAACCAACAATGAGTACGATGATACTCAGAAAGTCTTACATGAGAACTATCTAAATATGCATCATGTATGAATGAACGGGATTGTGGGGTTTACTGCAGAATGTCAACTTTGACCTTTGGCTAACCTAGACTACGACATAGTATCCAACGTATCACTACTCTATCATCTCCGTACGAGAGAGTAGACATGAGTACACATGTTCACCATCTCAATACACCACTATGGATTCTTTCTCGTCTTCCTACGAGAACGCCATCCATAACACTCACACTTGTTTGGTGCATTTTTGAGTATCTACTTAAAGTTGTCTATGAACAATGCAAGTATCCAAGTAGTCCATATCTGCGGACGCGGCTATTCAAATATGTAGTTTACCCTTCAAGGGTGTACTTCATCACACATGCTCCCGCCACTTATCGCCACGTGCATGTAAAAAGACACCTCGGCAACCTTCAAGGGGAAGCCTGGCGAGGGAGTCGGCCACGGACGTTAACCTTCAATGACTCACGTCCAAGGTAGTTGCCTATCCGTGTTAAAAACCATAATGGAAGTCCGACCGAGGATTCCAACATGGCCTCAGACGTCGTGAGCAGGGCCCCAAGCAGGTCCCGATTGGGCCATTCATCCACTTCACAGGACGTGCCACACCTATCAACGTTTCAAACTATGCGACTCCTGGACTGAGAACAGGGTAGGTTAATTGGCTGGGAGAGCTCGAGTTACCAAAGTCCAATGTGCGGTAGTAGCTAGTCTTGGAACACAAACACGGAACTCAGCTCCTATGAGCGGCTTCAATGAGACAACCCACCATGTACTCCTACTTGAACTCAGCTCCTATTTTCTAGATTATTTTTATTATAGAAATACATTAATTGCGTCAGGACGACTTCATCATGAAGTCAGCAGGTCAATGACGCCATGTCTGGGTCAAGGGCCCACACGTCAGTGACATGGGGTTAATCCCTGCACTGACTAGGTTTGACCCGCCCAAGGGCCCATTATGAGTGGCTAGGGGCTAGATTAAGGGGGGATTAGGCCTAATGGCCATGCCACGTCAGCCGGCCGGGGTTTGGTTGCCGGCGACCTCTGGCCATGGCAGAGGGCCACCAGAGGGCCACGGGAGCGGTGGCTGAGGGATCCTGAGGGTTTTCCGTGCACGCGCGCATCCATTAGGGGCAGTAGGAGCGCTCGGGGCCACCAGAGTACTTGTCGGGAAGCTCATCCGCGACGGCACCTTGCTACTTCTCGAGCATGCGTTGGTTTCCCAGGAAGAGGAACGGTTTTATGCAACAAACTAGATAAGTATTTCACTTAGTTTTTGAGAACCAAGGTATCAATCCAGTAGGATATACAAGCGAGTCACCAATAGATGTACCTGCACAAAGAATCAAACTCTTGCACCCAACGCTATAAAGGGGTTGTCAATCCCTTCACGGTTACTTGCAAGGATGAGATCAAATAGAGATTGATATAATAGGATGCTTGATCGGAAAGTAAAACTAAAAGTAAAAATAATGCAACAAGTATTTTTGGTTTTAGATCTGAAAGTATAATATGGAAAATAAACTCGGGGCCCATAGGTTTCACTAGATGGCTTCTCTCATGATGGCAAGTATTACGGTGGGTGAACAAATTACTCTCGAGCAATTGATAGAAAAGCAAATAATTATGAAGATATCCAAGGCAATGATTATGCATATAGGCATCACGTCTGTGACAAGTAGACCAAAACGATTCTGCATCCACTATTATTACTCCACACATCGACCGACTCCTGCCTGCATCTAGAGTATTAAGTTCATGAGGAACAGAGTAACACATTAAGTAAGATGACATGATGTAGAGGGATAAACTCAAGCAATATGATGAAAACCCCATGTTTTTACCCTTGATGGCAACAATACAATACATGCCTCGCTACCCCTACTTTTTCACTGGGTGAGGACACAACAAGAATGATCCCAAAACTAAGCACTTCTCCCATTTCAAGAATAACCAATCTAGTTGTCCAAACCAAACCAATAACTCGAAGAGACTTGCAAAGATATGAAATAATGCATATAACAATTCAGGAAAGACTCAAATAATATTCATGGATAATCTGAACATAAACCCACAATTGATCGTATCTCGACAAACACACTGCAAAAGAGCATTACATCGGATAGATCTCCATGAAGATCATGAAGAACATGGTATTGAGAATCAAAGAGAGAGAAGAAGCCATCTAGCTACTAGGTATGGACTCGTAGGTCTGTGGTGAACTACTCACGCATCATCGAAGGGGTAATGGAGTTGATGTAGATGCCCTCCGTGATCGAATCCCCCTCCAGCAGATTACCGAAAAAGGCTCCAAGATTTGATCTCTCAGGAACAGAGGCTTCAGGTGGCAGAAAAGTGTTTTCGTGGCTCGTCTTGATAATGATGGAATATTTGGGAATTTATAGGCCGAAGATTAGGGTTAGGGGAGCTGTCATGGCCCCACAAGCCTACCCGGCACGGCCTACCCCCTGGCCGCACCGCTAGGGCTTGTGGCCCCACGTTGCTCCTCTGCTTTGGTTCTCAAGTCTCATAGTTTTCTTTCATTCCAGAAAAAATCATTCCGAAGGTTTTATTCCATTTGGACTCCATTTAATATTCCTTATCTACGAAACTCAAAAACAAGGAAAAAACAAAAACTGACACTAGGCTCTAGATTAATAGGTTAGTCCTCAAAATAATATAAAATAGCATATTAATGCATATAAAACATCCAAAACAGATAATATAATATCATGGAACAATAAAAAATTATAGATATTTCTGAGACGTATCAGCATCACCAAGCTTAATTCCTGCTCGTCCTTGAGTAGGTAAATGATAAAAATAGAATTTTTGATGTGGAATGCTACCTAACATATTTATCCATGTAATATTCTTTATCGTGGCATGAATATTCAGATCCTTACGATTCAAAACAATAGTCTAATATTTACGTAAAAACAGTAATACTTCGAGCACACCAAGAAGGTAGTTGTGCCCTTTCGAAATAACATGGCCTTAGAAAGTCATCCCTACAAAATCATATGGTCTGGCTATGCTCCATCTTGCCCACACAAAGTATCTTAATCATGCACAACCCCGATGAACAAGTCAAGCAATTTTTTCACACTTTTGGTGTTCTCAAACCTTTTCAACTCTCATGCAATACACGAGCGTGAGCCATGGATATAGCGTTATAGGAGGAATAGAATATGGAGGAGGTGCAAGGGAAAAAGGAGAAGATAGTCTCACATCAACGGGATATAGATATGCCCATCAATAGATATCAGTGTGAGGGAGTAGGGATTGCCATGCAACAAATACACTCATAGCTATAAGTGTATGAAAGCTCAAAAAGAAAACTAAGTGGTCATGCATAATGAATATCGACTAGTTATATGAAAGTGACAAAATAGGAGACTCTCTATCATAAAGATCATGGTGCTACTTTGAAGCACAAGTGTGGAAAAAGGTAGTGGCAAATATCCCATCTCTCTTTCTCTCATTTTTTATGTTTTTTGCTGAGTATTTTTGGCCTCTTTTATTTTTTTTGGTTTAGGCTTCGCTGGCCTCTTTTATTTTTTGTAAAGTCTGTATACTCATCCCAACTTGTGAGGGATTCATAGCCTCCATCATCCTTTTCTCTCATGTGACAATTCTCTATTAATGAAAAATCATCACACTTTTATTTACTTATAACTCAAAGAAAAATAATTTACAATCAATTCCTATGACAAAATATGACTCTCTATGCAATATGAAGTGATGATGCAAGTCATAGAAAAACTACATGGTGAAAGTTGCATGGCAATATATCTCAGAATGGCTATGGAAATGCCATAATAGGTAGGTATGGTGGCTGTTTTGAGGAATATGTGGTGGCCATTTTGAGGAAGGAGGGTTTGGTGTACCGGCGAAAGTTGCGTGGTACTAGAGAGGCTAGCAAAGGTGGAAGGGTGAGAGTGCTTATAATCCATGGACACAACATTAGTCATAATGAACTCACATACTTATTGCAAAAGTCTATTAGTCATCAACAAAGCATTAGACGCATGCTCCTAGGGGAGACGTTGGTAGGAGTTAACCATCGCGCGCTCCCGACCCTCACACAAAGGTCGACAATCATTAAACAAATCATGCTCCGACTTCGTTACATAACGGTTCACCATACGTGCATGCTACGGGAATTACAAGCTTTAACACACATATATCTCCCAATTTACAACTACTCACTAGCATGACTCTCATATTACCATCGCTATTATCTCAAAACTATATGCACGGGATCAAACTTCTCATAGTTTTTAATGCACTTAATATGAAAGTTTTTATTACATCCCTCTTGGATGCCATTATATTAGGACTAAATTCATAACCTAAAAAAATTACCATGCTGTTTTAAGAAACACTCAAAATAATGTAAGTGATGAAGGAGAGCTCAGTAATTTCTATAAAATATAACACCACCATGCTCTATAAAGATATAAGTGAAGCACTAGAGCAACATTGCCTAGATAGGAAGATATAAGTGAAGAACATAGAGTATTCTAACAAATTCATCATTTAGCATGTCTCTCTCAAAATATGTGTCCAGCAAGGATGATTGTGTAAAACAAAAAATCAAAGACTCATATCATACAAGACGCTCCAAGCAAAACACATATCATGTGGTGAATTAAAATATAGCCTCAAGTAAATTTACCGATGGATTGAAGATGAAAGAGGGGATGCCTTTCGGGGAATCCCCAAGCTTAGGCTTTTTTGTATCCATTAATATGACTTGGGGTGCCTTGGTCATCCCCAAGATTAGGCTCTTGCCACTCTTTATTCCATAGTCCATCAAATCATCACCCAAAACATGAAAACTTCACAACACAAAACTAATAGAAAACTCACAAGATTTGTTAGTATAAAAAGACAAATAGCCACTTTATGTACTATTGTGAACTCCTTATTTATTTGTATTTCTGTAATACCTACTGTATTCTAACTTTTCCATGACTCATACGCCTCGATATGACCCATAGATGCATCAAAATAAGCAAACAACACAAAGAAAGCAAAATCTGTCAAAAATAGAACAGTCTATAGCAATTTGTAAGCTTCGAATACTTATGGAACTCTAAAAATTCTGAAACATTATTAAAATCAGGTACATTTATATATAAATCGTTTGTAAAAATTTCAGTTCAATTCGACTCTCATAAAAAATTAGAAAATTCCTGGACTGAGCAGAAAAGTTTTTGTTTTTCAGCAAGATCAAAGCAACAACTACCATGGATAACCCGAAAGGTTTTACTTGGATCAAACACTCATTAAAACACAAAACACAATTACTACATAAGTAAAAATGTGCCAAACACATGAAACCAGAAGCAAAAAATAGAAAGGAAAATAAAATTGGGTTGCATCCCAACGAACGCTATTGTTTAACGCCCCTAGCTAGGCAAAACGCAATAGATTTAGGTATTGTCATCTTTGGAATGCAATCCATAAGTAGCTCTCATGATATATTCATCAGGTAATTTTATTTTCTTTCTAGGTAAGTGTTCCATGCCTTTCCTTAATGGAAATTGGAATCTAACATTCCCTTCCTTGATATCAATAATTGCACCAATCGTTCTAAGGAAAGGTCTACTAAGAATAATAGGACATGTAGGATTCCAATCTATATCAAGAACAATGAAATCTACGTGAACATCAGTCCTATTTGCAACAATAAGAAGATCATTAATTCTTCCCATATGTTCTTTATAGTGGAATCCGCGAGATGCAAATTTAAGGAACAATCATCAAATTCACGGAAACCTAACGCATCACCTAAAGTTCTTGGAATCGTGGAAACACTAGCACCCAAATCACACAAATCATGGCACTCATAATCTTTAATCTTAATATTAATAGTAGGTCCCCACTCATCATATAGCTTTTTAGGTATAGAAACTTCCAACTCAAGTTTTTCTTCAAAAGCTTTCATCGTAGCATCAACAATATGTTTAGTAAAAGTGTTGTTTTGATTAAAAGCATGAGGAGAGTTCAACATAGATTGCAATAAGGAAATACAATCAATTAAGGAGCAGCTATCATGATTAAAGTCCTTGAAATCCAAAAGAGTGGGTTCATTACTATTTAAAGTTTTGACCTCTTCAATCCCACTTTTGTCAATCTTAGCATCAAGATCTATAAACTTTATATCATTGGGACGCCTTTTAACTAAAGTTGACTCATCTCCAGTCCCATCCTGATTAAGATTAAAATTGGAAAACAAAGATTCAATAGGAGTCACATCAATCACTTTAAGATCTTCATCAATATTATCACAAGAACACACTTTTTCAAGCCATTTGCGCTTAGCACATACTCTAGCGGTTCTTTCCTTACAATCATCAATAGAAATTCTCATAGCTTTGAAAGACTCATAAATACCATGCTTGGGTGGAATAGATCTATTTTTTAAAGAATCAATCCCAAGAGAAATTATATCAATGTTCCTAGCCAAATCATCAATCTTGAGCCATTTTTCTTCAATCACAGCATTAAAACCTTTTTGCATACTAATGAATTCTTTAATATTACTCTCAAAATCAGAGGCTATAGGAATTACCATAATTATTAGAGGAGTTACTAGGAAACGGCCTAGCATTGAAATTACCTCTATAAGCATCATTACCAAAATTGTTTCTACCAACAAAATTCACATACATAGATTTATTATTATTTCCTATCAAAGAAGACAAGGGCATATCATTAGGATCAATAGGAACACTCTTATTAGCAAACAGTTTCATCAATTCATCCATCTTTTCACTCAAAAGTATTAATCTCTTCAATAGCATGTACTTTCTTACTAGTTGGAGATCTTTCAGTGTGCCATTGAGATTAATTTGCCATAATGTTATCTAGAAGTTCAGTAGATTCTCCTAATGTGATTTCCATAAAAGTTCCACCCGTCGCAGAATCTAAGAGATTCCTAGAAGCAAAATTCAATCCAGCATAGAAAAATTGTATAATCATCCATAAACTCAAACCATGCGTGGGGCAATTCCTAATCGTAAGTTTCAGCCTCTCCCAAGATTGTGCAACATGTTCATGATCAAGTTGCTTAAAATTCATTATATCGTTCCTAAGGGAGATGATCTTTGCGGGCAGAAAGTACTTGGAAATAAAAACATCTTTACACTTATTCCATGAATCAATACTATTTTTAGGCAAAGATGAAAACCAAGTTTTAACACGATCTCGTAGTGAGAACGGTAATAGCTTCAATTTAAAAATATGATTATCCACATCTTTATTATTTTGCATATCACACAACTCAATGAATGTATTTAGATTGGGATGCGACATCTTCATTAGCAAGGCCGAAAAATTGTTCTTTCATAACAAGATTGAGCAAAGCAGCATTAATTTCATAAGAATCCGCACTAGTGGCGAGAGAAATAGGACTAATAATAAAATCATTATTATTAGTATTGGAAAAGTCAAACAACTTGGTATTCTGTTGAGTCATCGTGACAAAGCAAGCAATCAAGCACACAAGCAAGAAAAAACAAACGAAAAGACGAACGAAAAATGGCGAATAAAAAGGCAAATCTTTTTGCTATTTTCTTAAAATCATTTTAGAAGTGGGGGAGAGGAAAACGAGGGGCAAATGGAAAATAGTGTAAATGCAAGAGATGAGTTTGTGATGGGTACTTGTTAGGCTTGATGTAGATCTCCCCGCAACCAAACCAGAAATTGGCAAGTTGTAGAGAGAGTTCTTATCTTAACTTGTTATGTATCTTCCCGGAAACCACACTAGAAATCCTTCTTCCTACTTCTCGAGAATGCGTTGATTTCCCATGAAGAGGAAAGGTTTGATGCATCAAAGTAGATAAGTATTTCCCTCAGTTTTTGAGAACCAAGGTATCAATTCAGTAGGAGATCCAAGCGAGTCCCCAATAGATGTACCTGCATAAAGAATCAAACAATTGCACCAAATGCTATAAAGGGGTTGTCAATCCCTTCACGGTTACTTGCAAGGATGAGATCTAATAGAGACAGATATAATAGGATGCTTGATCAGAAAGTAAAACTAAAAGTAAAAATAATGCAGCAAGTATTTTTGGTATTTTTTGTTTTAGATCTGAAAGTATAATATGGAAAATAGACCCGGGGGCCATAGGTTTCACTACATGGCTTCTCTAATGATGGAAAGTATTACGATGGGTGAACAAATTATTGTCGAGCAATTGATAGAAAAACGAATAATTATGAAGATATCCAAGGCAATGATTATGCATATAGGCATCACGTCTGTGACAAGTAGACCGAAATGATTCTAGATCTACTACTATTACTCCACACATCGACCGACTCCTGCCTGCATCTAGAGTATTAAGTTCATGAAGAACAAAGTAACACATTAAGTAAGATGACAGGATGTAGAGGGATAAACTCTAGCGATATGATGAAACCGCATCCTTTTACCCTTGATGGCAACAATATAATATGTGCCTCACTACCCCTACTTTGTCACTAGGTGAGGACACCGCAAGATTGATCCCAAAACTGAGCACTTCTACCATTCCAAGAATTACCAATCTAGTTGGCCAAACCAATGCAATAACTCGAAGAGACTTGCAAAGATATGAAATCACGCAGATAAAAATTCAGGAAAGACTCAAATAATTTTCATGGATAATCTAAACATAAACCCACAATTCATCGG
Source organism: Hordeum marinum (assembly GCA_022496015.1). Lineage (NCBI taxonomy): Eukaryota > Viridiplantae > Streptophyta > Magnoliopsida > Poales > Poaceae > Hordeum > Hordeum marinum. Next base: position 253,106,839 of record CM039678.1, read on the forward strand.
ATCTCGACAAACACACCACAAAAGAGTATTACATCGGATAGATCTCCATGAAGATCATGAAGAACATGGTATTGAGAAGCAAAGAGAGAGAAGAAGCCATCTACCTACTATAGATGCCCTCCATGATCGAATCCCAATCCGGCAGATTACCGGAAAAGGCTCCAAGATTGGATCTCTCGCGAATAGAGGCTTCTAGCGGCAAAAAAGTGTTTTCGTGGCTCACCTTGATAATGATGGAATATTTGGGAATTTATAGGCCGAAGATTAGGGTTAGGGGAGCAGTTGTGGGCCCACTAGCCTGCCCGACATGGCCTACCCCCTGGTCATGCCCCTATGGCTTGTGGCCCCACGGTGGCTCCTCTGCCTTGGTTCTCAAGTCTCATAGTTTCCTTTTGTTCCACAAAATATCATTCCAAAGGTTTTATTTCGTTTGGACTCTGTTTAATATTCCTTATCTACGAAATTCAAAAACAAGGGAAAAACAGAAACTTGCACTAGGCTCTAGATTAATAGGTTAGTCCCAAAAATAATATAAAATAGCATATTAATGCATATAAAACATCCAAAATAGATAATATAATAGCGTGGAATTTTTTTTAGATACGTTGGAGACGTATCATGCCTGTACGGCCTCGGCCGGGAATTCAGCTAGAGAGCATGGGGAGGACGAGCAGGAGGGCAAAACGGATCTGCAACTCACCTTGGGACTACCCGAAGCAATGGGGAGCTTGGGGAGGTCCGGTAGCCGATGAATCAGCGGCGAAAAGCTATGGTGCCCGACGGTGGAAACGGAAACGATGGCGACGGAGAGGGACTCCCTGCTCAATTTCTTCGGCAAGGAGGAGTAGAAGGATGTGGCGGAGCTCATGGGCTAGCTGGCTGGGCGAGGGCAAGGTCGTGGTCACGGTGGCAACGAGCAGGAGCGATGGCGTCCTCCGGGCGTGGGCGAGAGAGAGACAGAGTAGAGGAGAGAGCACGAGGGGGAGGAAGGAGCTCTAGGCGGTTCCAGGGGGTGCAGTGGCGCTCTTAGGGCGAAGGGAAGGCAGGCAAGCAGGGTGGAGGTGGACGATGCGTGGCCGCACGTGTCGAGCACACTTCGTCGTGCCTTCTGACACGGGGTTGAGGACGACTGGCAACTGGGCCAGCTGGGCCAGCTGGGCCGCAGGTAAGCCAGGTGAACCCATTGCCTTTTATCTATTTTATTTCTTTTCTGTTTTTTATTCTTTTTCTAACGTTTGTTCTAGCTAAAAATAAATTACTTAGCCATTTTTTAAAATCCTAAAAATTGTTATGTGAGCTAGGTATAAATAACTAGTGCCACACAAAAAGTTTTAGAATTATTGAATTTATATTTGATATATAATAAATATAAATCCAATGAAATTATTGTTTCATTAATCCAAATTCCCAAGATAAATTGTTTTCATGATCCAGAAATATTGATTGACATTTTCACATCATGCCAATATTTTATCACAACACCAAGGACATTTTCTTGGATCTGTTTGAAGCAATTTTTATAATGCTTATTTTGGGAAAATGATTTCTGAGGCTTGATCATTTACTCAATTCATTTTCATTTGGAAATTTAAATGAATGCATGAATGAAATGACAGGCAAGGTTAAAACTAGGGATGTGACAACTCACCCACACTAAACAAGAATCTCGTCCCGAGATTCAGGAGTAGTCGGGAAGAGTACAAGGTACTCAAACCGAAGACGATCTTCATGCTCCCAGGTTGCTTCATCCTCGGAATGCTGTGACCACTAAACCTTGAGAAAATTGATGTTGCGACGTTGAGTGTTGCGCTCGGCTTCATCGAGAATACGAATAAGATATTCTCAATATGAGAGATCATCTTAAACATCAAGCATTTCATGGTCTACTTCGCGGATAGGATCCTTGAAGCAACACCTGAGTTGAGAAACGTGGAAGACATCATGAACTTTGGAAAGTTGCGGAGGTACTTCCAATTGGTAGGCAACCTATCCTCGTTTAGGGAGAATGGAAACAGGACCAATGTAATGAAGAACCAATTTTCCTTTGATACCGAAACGATGGGTACCCTTGAGTGGTGAACCCCGAAGTAAGCCTTCTCGTCAACTTCATAACTTACTTCCTTATGATGACGGTCATATTGTCTCTTCTGACGAGATTGGGCAGCTTTCAAATTTTCACGAGTGATGCGAACTTGCTCTTCTGCATCCTAGATCATATCCGGTCCAAAGAATTGTCTTTCACCGGTTTCTGACTAGTTTAATGGCATACTACATCTTCATCCATACAGAACTTTGAAAGGAGCTTTGCCAGACTAGACTGGAAGATGTTGTTAAAAGCAAATTCGGTGAATGGAAGACATTTCTCCCAGTTCCGGAATGAGATAACACAGGCTCTGAGCATATCTTCAAGAATTTTATTAACTCTTTCTACTTGACCACTTGACTGAGCATGATAAGCGGTGCTAAAGGAGAGATGGGTTCCCATATCATTCTGGAAACTTTCCCAAAATCGAGAATTAAAAATACTTCCATGATCAAAATTAATCTCTAGAGGAACACCATGAAGAGACACTATTCGAGAAATATATGGATCTGCTAACTGACCAGCAGTTATACTTTCTCGAACTGGAAGGAAACGAGCAACTTTTGAAATACGACCGATGACCACAAAAATGGCATCGTTCCCTTTTTGAGTCTTTGGAAAGACGGTGATGAAATCCATATCAACCTTGTCACATTTCCACTCAGGAATAGCCAAGGGCTGAAGGGTGCCAGCAGGCCTTTGATGCTCTGCTTCAACGTGATGACAACCATCACAATTAACAATGATTTGAGCGATTTCTCTCTTCATCCGGGTCCACCAGAACCTCTGGCGTAGGTGTTGATACATCTTAGTACTACCAGGATGAACCGGGAGAGGAGATTCATGAGCTTCCTTAAGGACCAATTCTCGAAGTTGTTGCTTCTTGGGAACCAGCAAGCGGTCCTCAAAGAATACAACACCTTGATCATTTACCTAGAAAGAATGAGCAACTCCCTTGTCAATGTTGCTCTTGATATGGGAAATTCCAGTATCCTGCTTCTGGGAAGCTATGATCTGATCCTCAAGAGTCAGTTTCGCCACCAAGGTAGAAAGGGATCCTCAAGGAACAACGAGAAGATTCAACTTCCAGAATTCCTCGTGGATAAGTGGTTGACTTTGTAGCAACATGAGGTTGTTACAATAGGATTTACGACTTAGTGCATCAGCCATGACATTGGCTTTGCCTGGGGTGTAAGATATTCCTAAGTCATAGTCCGTAATCAACTCAATCCACCATCTTTGCCTCAGATTCAAATCCGATTGGGTGAATACATATTTGAGACTCTGGTGATAACTGTATATTTTGCAACGATTACCCAGAAGGTCATGTCACCAAGACAAGTGCATGGACTACTGCAGCAAGTTCTAGATCATGTGTTGGATAATTCTCCTCATGTGGATGCAACTATCGAGATGTGTAGGCAACCACATGACGATATTGCATAAGAATGCAACCTAGACCTTGTCGCGAAGCATCACAGTAGATAACAAAGTCCTTTGTGAAATCCGGGGGTACAAGTACCGGGGCAGTAGTCAGTCGTCTTTTCAACTCTTGAAAACTTTCCTCACACTTTGGAGTCCGCTCAAACTAGTTTTCTTTCTTGAGGAGTTCATTTAGAGGTTTGGCAACTTTGGAGAAGTTCTCAATGAAGCCACGACAATACCTCGCCAAGCGAAGGAAATTGCTAACTTGCTTCACCGATTTAGGTTGAGTCCAATCAAGGATAGCTTGAAATCTTTCGGGATTGACAGCAATACCTTTCGCAGAGATTACGTGGCCTATATAGGACACTTCTAGCAACCAGAATTCACACTTGGAGAATTTGGCATAGAGGCGATGCTCTCAAAGTTTCATCAATACCAGCCTGAGATGCTCAGCATGTTCTTCTCCGTTCTTTGATTATATGAAGATATGATTGAGGTAAACTATCACAGCCCTAGCGTAGGCATTGTCTATCATTGCATAAGCATCATGTCATCATGTCTAAATTCAAGTGAATCTGAAATGGGGATTAACAGAAACCCTAGCACCTGACCTATCCAAACAATTCAAATGGTTGTGAATTTTCAATGAATCTAAAATTCCTTAAAAACTGTTCAATATTATTAAAAATGTTCACCGAATATTTTGGACTCGTGTGCACTATTCCACCTCACAGAAAGCACTTGTAGTTGTACTACAGGTTAGCCAAGAGTCAAAGCTGGCTTGCTGCAATAACTCCACTATCCCCTTCCTTGATACTGATGCATATGTAGATAGTTCTGATGTAAGTCTTGCTGAGTACCCTTGTACTCACGTTTGCTTAATTTATATTTTGCAGAGGAGACGCTAGTCTCTTTAGTGGTATTTACGACGTGAAGTTCGATGTTGACCGGATTAGCTTGGGAATCCCACACAGAGGTCTGGTTCCTTTGGTAGGGTCGTTATAGCTTTTCAGGCTCCTCTAGACACTTTTGTAGATGTCTGTACCCAGACATGTTTAATCTCCGCTTGTTTGTTTGAATGCTCTGAATGTTGGGTCTTGTGAGCCCTGCTTCTAACATCTTATTGTGTTGGCTCTTCCAAGCCTTCGAAATAAATGTTGTAATGTTGTATGGTTATGTTGTGATGCCATAGTTGTATCTATGCATATCGGGCATGTGTGTGTATGTCTGATGTGCAACGGTATGTATGGGATTCGACACCTAGTTGTGTGCCTTTAGTAGTACTCTTTACGGGGAAATGCCTCTTTGTGCTTCCACCAAGCCTTGGTAGCTTGCTACTGCTCCGAACACATTGATTAACTGGCATGTGTCCTTCTTTGCTGCTATGTCTGCCCCTTCGGGGAAATGTCTCGCAGTGTAATGGAGTCCCTGTAGCCTGCTACGACTCATCTATGTGCAGTGATGACATTTATGTCCCACAGTGTAATGGAGTCCTTGTAGCTTGCTATGACTCATCTACACACGCTAGAGATCGACACCTGCATTGCTGGGTTACCTATGCCTGTCCCTGTACGGATATGCCACTTGGGTTCTACGACTAGTCATGTCAGCTCGGATTCTTTGACATTTGAAGGCTAGTGACACATTCACATACGTGAGCCAAAAGACGCAAACGGTCCCAGCCTAGGTAAGATGGTAGCCATGGAGATAACCATGTGTGAGACCGCAAAGTGATGTTATGTGTTACAGGTAGGGTTACCAAGCCAAACTGGTCGATGTTGAGTCTAGAACTGCTTTAGTTATATAAGGGAATTGATTCTGGAAGGGAATGTAAGGCTCTTTTTACTCCTTTCCTCGTGTCATTCTAATTCTGAGTCACCCTCTTATTTTCTACGGGGTTTAAGAACTAGGCCCTCTCATCTATCTATTAGGAGGATGAGTTACTATGCTAGAGACCTATAGGAAAGTTGTTGTCTTCCTGGATAAGTGTCTTCATAAGAATTCACTATCATGTTGTCGGTTTTCTTGTGCAGGTTGCCTCATATTTCATGCCCGTGTAGCCGTTATGCTGTCCGAGTTATCCAAGGATTCTAAATTATCTGATGCAATTGCATAACTCTTTCATCTTGAGTCAATGTCTTTCAGGCCAGACAAAGCACACTAATTGTTGAGTCGAGATACTATATTACCTCGACGTGTTTGATGAAGGTGTTTAGGAAACCATGTTGTTTTAGTGAACCACCCAATAGTCTAATTGTGTCTTTTGTTTCTAGTCTGATAATTGTGGCCATCATTATCAAAAGCATGTTGTGATGCTACTTAGTCAATAGGTATTCTGTATCTGGGTTCTTGAACCCAAGAATCATTTTGCTCACCTCAGTTGATAGTATTTGCTCATTCCTTTAGGATATTAGTGACCTTGTTATAGTCTTCAAGGTTCGTGGTATATCATTCTTCCAATACCATGATCCATTATGGCACAAGTTTCTTGTGATCTTAATATCACAACAAGAGTGCTCGTGGTGAGTTCTCCATTCCATAATTATGACTCTGCCAATCCTACATTTCTGCATAGATTGTCTGGAAGAAACAGGTTGAACTCCAGTTGACATATTCAATCTATGCATCTACAACTCGGGAAAAATCAGGTGCTCTTGAGTTGTCCTTCTTCAATTGTATTCTGACCTTTATCTATCAATGGATAGTCAAGGGTATGTCATGTATTTTCTTATCGATGTCGACTATTATTGTGGTCTGTCAAGCCATTCTATTTCAGAGTGACTAGGAGAAGCAAACTCCCGTACCTCATCCATTTCTTGGATTGGTTCAAAGCAGTTGTATTCCGCAGATCAAAATGCCAATCCAGCTTTTGCTCTGTTCTACCTTGAGGTATTACCTCTTCATGTCAAGATTATCATGAGAACTGCACTCCCTCTTATGAAATCTTGATGTAGTGATGCTTCTCGCCATCATCATTCATTCCCCGGTCTTTGTGTTGTTGAAACCAGAATACCGACAAGTGAATGGTGATGTGTGAAATCGATACTCCTAGCAACTTTGTTACTTGGTAGTTAATGGACAATAATTTCATCCTTAGTGTGTTGGTTATTGAATATCCACTCTAGGAGTGATCGTTCTACCTATTCTATTTTCCATGGTGCACTTTTTGATCAACGAGTTAGGATTATGTCAATCCTTCGCTCTATTGATCATATCGTCTTGCCTTGAAAAGCAAGATTATTCTCGAGCTAGATAACATATCGGTGGATCGTGATTTTCCAAATATCTTCTTGGAAGCATCACCAAGGTGTTCCTTGACCATTATGTTGAGCTTGTGATTAAGATGGTTTTCTATAAACCATCCCTTCTCCAAGAATCTGTGTTGGATACCCCTGAACTAGTTGGTTAAGTTCAACAACAACTTGGAGAGTTGGAAGATAATAGCTTTGCCTGACTTAGTTATTTCTAGAGGGATATCTTGTGTGGGTGTTGAAGAAAGATGATATCTTCATCAATTGATCCTTGTGATCAATTGTTGCACCTATTGTCTTGTTGAACCTTTGATTTGAGTATGAGCCATGGTCAAATCAAAATCAGAACCAAAGATCTTTCTAATGTTGTCTTACTCGTGTATGTATTCTCAAGCATACATCGTTATATCTTTTGGTCTGCCAATGCTATCACCTTGTTCTCATAGTTGTGGAATTCCATCCATTTGGATACCTCGATGTTGTTGAGCTCATCAGCAACATCCTCGTGTATCCCATGACTCATGATGGACATTAAGCTGGTGTTGGAAATTTTGTAGGCAATATCTTCATGTCAGCTACCTGAAGTATATGTTTGGTGTAAGAAGTGACTTACTCAAAGTTCATGTGCATTTGGGGCAAGTTGCCGCCCTAAATTTGGGAAAAGTTATTTTGTCTCCTCTGGGATCATCCCAAGTCAATCATGCATGTGCGAAGTATTCTATGGCATGATAGGCTCGCCACCACCATTCCGGATGAATTTCCTAGCACATCAATCTAAGTGTTGTTCTTGAAGAGCTTAGACGGACGTACACAAGACTTTGTTACCCCAATGATGCTTCCATCCAGAACTCGGTAGTGTTTTGTTGGAAGATATCTATGTGCTCACAATTGTCTTTGATAGTGTGTTCACATGTGTCTTGCAATCCAGCTCATGTTTTGGAGTTGGCTTCCGTAATTCATTTCGTGAGAATCTCTTCCGTAATTCAAACATGCTGAGTCTGGAATATTCCGACACCAACCAGATCTGAATCTTAGGCAGACATAATGGTTAGGATGTTTCCCGAAGAATTATAATATTGGTCTCTCCGTAACCCAGCAAAGGGATGTTGTGTCTAAAATACCTATCTAGAAGACCTACTATTATAATATCTTGTTTCAGCAACTTGGCCACATCCCTATGAGGACCTTGTATGACTTGCCCTAGAAGTTATACTTCCTGGACCCTTTGAGATTCCGAAGTCCGACCTTTTCTTGATGTTATAGATATTGAGCATTTCTAGTAAATGGTTATACTATTTCATCAAGGAGAACATTAGGAGCGGAGTGCTAAATGTCTCTCGGTCGATCATCCAGATTTAGTTCCCTTGGCATAGCTAAGGTGAAATTTGAGAAAGTGATGTCCTTCTTTGCATCTGCATCCTCCATTATTATTCATCGCTGTAGTATGATGTGTTACCAGAATCCTTGGCATGGTTGTTGGTAAAATTTTGATGAATATGGAGATGCTCAAGTTCTTGAGAGCACGCTCAGACACTAGGTTATACTCTCAGTATTAATTGGAATGTGCCTTCCATTGCCGAGTTGTTTTATAACTCTAGTTTTCCCTCCGATCTAAGTATGCCATTCTTTGAATTCCTTCAAACGATCATTTGTGAATTGCCGTAGGCTGGTATGAAGAGTTTCAATGATCCTTGTATAGAAAGTAATTCTTTTTGCCACGTAAGGGATAATCCTACGAGTCACCTTCCTAACGGTGCCTGTTATGGTATGAAGGGCAGCTAACTCCACGCTACCTTGAAACCCCGTCACCATATGTTTTAGCATGGGATTGTTGCCTGCCAATTGGACCTCTGTCATCTACCTCATTTAGTGTTCTTGAGGTGTGTTTTGTGTCCCAACTCGAGAGCTGTTATTACGTAGCTTCGCATGAGTTGGTCATGAGTCGCTTGATCTTCGTAAAGATCGATTCTTGTTGAGCTTTCTATCCCTGTTGTCTTTCTATTGGATGAAGACCCCGAAGGCAAAGAAGTCAAGACCATCATACTGCAATGAATCAAGAGCTGCGAGGAGGGCACGTGGACCAAGAAGGTTGTGGTTGCTAGTGTCCCCTCCGTTCTCTTACCCTATGCTTGAATCTTGCAGCGAGATTCTTGTTCAGTGGGGGTGAGTTGTCATAGCCCTAGCTTAGGCATTGTCTGTCATTACATAAGCATCATGTCGTCATGTTTAAATTCAAGTGAATCTGAAATGGGGATTAACAGACACCATAGCACCTCACCTAACCAAACAATTCAAATAGTTGTGAATTTTCAGTGAATCCAAAATGCCTTAAAAATGATCACTATCATTAAAAATGTTGGCAACAACATTTCAGGTGACATTTGAATTTTCACAATAGTGTTAGCATTTCAAAGATGAGTCCTAATGCTACTGAAATTGTCAAATATAGCATTTCAATTATTTTAGTCATACAAAAATGCTGAAACATTTTTAGGAGGTTTGAAATATTCAAATTACACTCCAGAAATTTTGTTGGTATTTTTGTGCTAGGTCCTTGTGGCCCAAACGAAAATGAAACAAATGTCAGAAAAAATAAGAGAGGAAAAATAGAAAAAGAGAGAGGGAGTACCTGTTGGCCCAGCTCTATAGCCAACCCAGCCCACCTAGCGCTGCCCCTCGTCTCCCACGTCGAGCCAGGAGGACGCGAGGTGTGTGGTCGCCGTGTGCCCGGCCACCTCCAGCTTGTCTGCTTGCCCGGAGGTCGCCTAGGAGCGCCACGCGACCCCAGAGCCATCCGGATCAATCCCCCTCTCCATCTCTCTCCCCTCACTCTCCTCTGCCTTTCCCCTCCTGACCGGAACCGAGAGCGCCGCTCGCTGCCGTTCTCTACTGCCGCACCCTCCGGCCATGCCTCGCCCTGCCCTAGTGCCCACGAGCTCCACCACATCGCCTTGTCCTCACCATCGACCGGAGCATCCTCGGGAGGCCGCAGTCGTCGCCAGTTTCTCCATCTTCACTCTCAATCGCCGTGGATCCTCGCCGTCGATTTGCGTCGTCCCGGTCGTCCCCGAGCCCGCTCGCCAGCCCATCGGCATCCCTGTGAGCCCCCTTCACTCCTCCCCGTATCCCCGCTACCCTGCTCGACCCCTATACGTGTTTTCCTCCTTAGCCGAGCTCCGGCCGTCGCAATATAGCTTGCTGTCGTCAGCTCCGGTGACCCCAGCTCCAACCGAGGCCTCCAATGGACGCGGCTCACTCCCAGGATCACGTAGGAGCAAACCCCGCTCCAAATGGTGCTCTAAGGGGGAAACCCGACACCTCCGCTGTGTCTATCATCACCGGCGGCTGAACGTCGGCGGGTTTGACCCCTCTGACTGGAGGTTTGACCTCCTGGAGTCAGTGACAGGTGGGACCTAACTCTGGTTAAGTTTAGGTTTAGTGTTAACTTAATTAACTTAACTAATTAGCCTAATGGGTGACTGACTAGTGGGCCCAGGCCCTTGGTGAAATTGTTAGGATTAATTAAATCTAATTAAGCTCATGTGTCACTGATAGTGGGCCCAGTTGCTAACTAAACCTTTTTAAAATTAATTAACCCTCTGCTTAACCCAGAGCGACTCACATGGGGGTCCCACTTGTCAGGTTTGACCTAGATCAGCCCTGTTGACCTGCTGATGTCACTATGACATCATGCTGATGTAGTAAAGAATTTCTGGGATTAAAACAAATCAATAAATGATTTAATATTTTCAGAAAAATGTTTAAAACTTCTAAAAATCATAGAAAATAATCTGTAAGTCAGATCAAAATAATTTATATATGAAAAATGAAAAATCCAATGAATATATTTATGCCATGATCATGCATGTTTGAGCAATTTAACATCACCAAGTAGGACATTTCATGATTAGGATAATTTAATAAATAGTGTTGGAGTTGGAAATTAGTATATATTTGAATTCCACTTGACTTAATATGACTACCTATAGCACTAGGTCAATTCAGAACCTTAACATGCCATTTCATGCATCATGTTTGTTGCATCACATTGAATGTGTTCATTTCTCTGTTTGTCGGTGTTGTTCCCTCTCGGTAGACGATGGTTCTGATGATGTGAACGTTGACACTAAGGAAGAGAAGTATATCTTCGGGACTGTCAGGCAAGCAAACCCCCTTGATCATACTGATATGAATCCACTCTCTCACTCCCGGTCTCTTTTGTTGCATTAGGACAATCATGATTCAACTATTACATGTTCTCGGTAGTTGAACCCATTCCGTTGCATGACCTGTCTTTGCCACAATAAATAGTTGAAACCACTTAGCATGAGTAGAAACTGCTTGAGCCTTGTTGTGCTTACTCATCAATACTTGCTTATTGTGCCTGCTATGCTGAGAGTCATGTTGTGTCGGGTCTGAGCCATCTGGACGATGAATCGGAATGGCAGTGTTCATGTCCTACTGTGTGAGAGCTAAGTGTGTGAACATGATTTGGTAAAGGTAGCGATGAGAGGCCATGTAGGAGTACATGGCGGGTTGTCTCATTGGGGCTGTCCTTAAGAACTAAGTTCTGTGTTTGGGATCCAAGACAGTTACTACCACAAGGTTGGCCCTGAAATATGACCCCGCTCGACTTATTAATCGCCTAGATCTCTATCCAGGAGTTGCAACTAGATTCTGGTGTTTGTAGGAAAAGTCTTGGTGGTCGTGCATAGCACTGCCCGACGGGGTGGGCTGTGATGCGGTATAGGCACAGTGGGACGGTGTACCAAGTGGCACCTGAACGGTGGGCTTGGGAACCCTGCAGACATCATTTGAGGCCGTAGAGGAAATTTCGGTCGGACTACCGTGTGGGTTCAGTCTCAAATAGGCGATAAACCTAGACTAGGGTCTTGTGAGATTGATGGTCGTGGCCGACTCCATCGCTGGGCTTCCGCTTGAAGGTTGCTGAGGTGCCTTTTCCGTGCACATGGCGATAAGTGGTGGGAGCATGTGTGAAGAAGTATACCCCTGCAGGGTTAAATAAACATTTCGAATAGCCGCGTCATCGTACATGGACTACTTGGAAAACTTATGTGGTCCATAGACAACTTGAAGTGGATACTCTAAAATATGCAAGATAAGCGTGAGTGCTATGGATGGCCTTCTCGTAGGGAGACGGAAGTGGATACATAGTGGTGTATTGATTTGTTGAATATGTGGACTCGTGTGCGCTATTCCACCTCAAAGAAAGCACTTGTAGTCATAGTACAGGTTAGCCAAGAGTCAAAGTTGGATTGCTGCAATAAACTCCACTATCCCCTTCCTTGATACGGATGCATATGTAGATAGTTCTGATGTAAGTCTTGCTGAGTACCCTTGCACTCAAGTTTGCTTAATTTATGTTTTGCAGAGGAGACGCCAGTCTCTTTAGTTGAATTTACGACATGAAGTTTGATGTCGACCAGATTAGCTTGGGAATACTAGACATAGGTATGTTTCCTTTGGTAGGGTTGTTATAGCTTTTCAGGCTCCTCTAGCCTGTTTTGTAGATGTCTGTATCCAGACATGCTTAACTTCTGCTTGTTTGTCTGAATGCTCTGAATGTTGGGTCTTGTGACCCCTGCTTGTAACATCTTATTGTGTTGGCTCTTCCGGGCCTTCTAAATAAATCTTGTAATGTTGTATGGTTATCTTGTGATGCCATAGTTGTATCTATGCATATCGGGTTATGGGGAAATGCCTCTTTGTGCTTCAACCGAGCCTTGGTAGCTTGCTACAACTCCAGACACATTGATTCACCGACATGTATCCTTCTTTGCTGATGTGTCTGTCCCTTCAGTGAAATGTCTCGCAGTGTAATGGAGTCCCTGTAGCCTGCTACGACTCGTCTACGTTAAGTGATGACACTTATGTCCCATGGCGTAAAGGAGTCCTTGTATCTTGCTATGACTCGTCTACACACGCTAGAGATCGACACCTACATTGCTGGGTTACGTATGCCTGTCTCTGTACGGATGTGCCACTTGGGTTCTACGACAAGAGATGTCGGCTCGGGTTCTTTGAAATGTGAATGCTAGCGACACATTCACATACGTGAGTCAAAAGACGCAAACGGTCCCGACATAAACATTCAGGTCCCGACAAGTGATGTGATACGTTACAGGTTGGATTCTTATGGCTTGGGATCTAGGTCCCGACATAAACCACAACAAATTTGTCCACATACTCCATGAAGATCGAATTGACTAAGCGGGAGAAGGTGGCTGGGGCATTGGTTAGACCGAAGGACATGACGGTATACTCGTATTGGCCATAACCAGTGACAAAAGTCATCTTTGGATTGTCCCCATTCCTGATTTTGATTTGATGATAACCTAATCTCAAATCCATCTTGGAGAACTCTGTGGATCGAGTGAGCTGATCATGCAGATCGTGGATCCTGGGGAGGGGATATTTATTCTTTAACGTGACTAGATTAACCGGTCGATAATTGACAACCATCTGATCCGTACCATAATTCTTCTTGGCAAAGAGGACATGAAAAGCCCATGGAGAATAACTACGACATATGAAACCTTTCTACAAAGATTCATCGAGTTGGATCTTAAGCTCGGCTAGCTCTTGGGGAGACATCTTATAGGGCCTTCTAGTAATTGGAGCGGTTCCTGGAATAAGTTCTATGACAAACTCTACTTCTCTGTCAGGTGGAACACCTAACAATAATTTTGGAAAAACATCCGGGAAGTCATGGACTACCCAAATGGTTTCAAGGTCATGAAGAGGATTGGCATTGAGGGAATAAATCATGCCCTCTGCAAGGCGAGTTTGGACGTTGACTATCTGGCCAGAAGGATGGGTAAGCTAAGTAGACCTAGTGAAACACTCAATTTTGGCATGATGAGCTGTCATCCAGTCCATCCCCAAAATGATATTGATGTACGAGGTTTTGAGGGCTATTAGAGAGGCAAGAAACACTAAACCATCAACAAGGATTTGGTTCACGTGGCTTACTACATTAGTTTGCCATTTGGAACCTGGATTCTGAATTACTAATGGAGAGGGCATAACTTCAAAAGCAATGTTATGCAACGAGGCATAACGTTTAGTGCTAAAGGAGTGGGATGCTCCTGAGTCAAACAGAACTAAAGCTGGATGAGAATTGACAAGGAGCATCTTAAGCACGAGGTTAGTATCATCTTCATCTTCTTCTGCATTTACATGGTGCACACATCCACGAGTATAAACAACGGACCTGACATTAGGCTTCTTGGTTGGCGGCTTGCAACAAATAGCACCAATTGTTGAAGAGGGTGGAACATTTGCTCACAAAGGGCAATTCTTTGAATAAAGCCCGGGCTGACTGCACTTGAAGCATGCCCCATGAATGAGGTTCTTTTGGGGAGCACATGGCATTGGCTGACGAGGCGCCACATACGATGGCCTCGGTGCATATCTTGGAAGAAGAGCAGCATTCGGGATCCATATCCTATGCTTCTAGGATATAGATGTTGAAGATGATCCAACATCACGGATATGCTTGTGGGATTCCTCGTAGGTCATCCAGTTTGTTTCTGCTTGGATTGCTTTGTTCACAAGAACCTGGAAACTAATGAACTCATGCAGACTAAGGTCATGACGAAGCTTCGTGTTTAGGCCTTTCCTTAACCTTGCTTGCTTCTTCGCATGCATGGATACTTTTTCTGGGGCATAATGCGCGAGGCGTTCAAATTCACAGCTATACGCATCCACAACAATCTTTCCTTGGGTCAGGTTCCAAAACTCCTCTTGCTTACAATCTATTAGAGCCTATGGAATATGATGCTCGTGAAAAGCGTCACAAAATTCCTTCCATTAAGTAGCTTGGCCTACAGGTCGCATGGCCTCAAAACTCTCCCACCATAAATTAGCAGAATCTTCAAGGTGATATGTGGCATAGGTGGCCTTGTCTCCTTCAGCCATGTTTGCATAATGCAGCTTGTTGTTGATACTTCGGAGCCAATCATCTCCGTCAAGTGGTTCAATGGAGTGATGGAAGGTGGACGTCTCTGATGGATACTAGCTCATTGCGACGATGGGCTGTATTCTACTCGATGTGCTCCAAGAGACGGTTGGTGGCATGCTTGTTCCTCTCAATGTCTAGCATAACCTCCGTCAACAAAGGCGAGTTGGGAGGATCTTATACATCCCTACCATCTCCATGGTTCTGACTATGACCAGCAGATCTCCGATTGACTGGTGACATCCTGAGGGAAACAACCATGGTTCAGAATCGAAGGAGAACACTATGCAAGGTGGGTCAGGTGGGTGCCAGTGTGCCAGGCGGTACAGTTTCCCCTTTGGTACAAAGGGATCAAGGACATACACGGGTTCCCAAAGCACCCCCAAATGTTTCCATTCCGGTGCAACAAGACCACCACCAACAGCTCTGCAGGACGGATGTCATCGCCAAGCCCACCTCCGCATCATCAACATCTACCTTTCATTAGGGTAAATATGTAGTCTTGTCCCCCTGTGAATTTGTACGTTGTGGCATTCCTTCCCTCCATAGCGATAAGGGAACAGGACCGGGCCACTATAAATAGAGGCTAGGTTGCACCAGAGAGGGTGGAACAAAAACGGAGAGACCGGAGAAGAGAGTCAAGACCACCAGAATGCCCTTGCGAGGCAACTCACCAATATACTAGTTCATCTAAAAATCTCCTCGTGAGGCAATTCACGATAGCAGGAGTAGGGTTTTACGCTTCGCAGCAGCCCGAACCTGTGTTAATGATCGTGTGCAATCTTCTTCCTCATGATCGTGCGAGTTCGTTGCCTAACCACCGAGTTGTGAGTTAGGCAGGGTGAGGCTATTGGGGATCTTCACACACACTCCTGTGTTCGAACTTCCTTGGGTTTTGCAGAGCCCGAGAGATCCGACATTTGGCATGCCGGGTAGGGGCATGTCAAAGGTTCCCCACCCGGGTGAGCCCTGATTCGTCGACCCCACGACGGATGAGACCCCTAAAGATGGGTGGCCCATGGTGCGCGATGACGCCATGGCTCACAGGGCCGACCACGCGGTCACGTGCATCCTTGGCAGTTCATAGGCCCCCGCCTCCAATCGCTAGATCAAGCAGTTCTTAGACCACGCAGGCGCGATTCAGCTACGGCCTAAGTCCCCGCCTACGGCCCGGGTCCTTGCTGCTTCGGAGGTGTCCAAAGACCAACATCATCCTTTGGCCCCGACGACCATCCCAACAGAACTACTACCGTTGGAACGCTCCCATGTTGTGCACGTCGACCGGAAATGATGGCCGTCACCAGGACACTCATAGACGCTTTAACCGGCCTCAATGTCCTCTCCGTGGAGGCCATCAACGCCTTGCAGGTGTCCAACGACTAGCTCGCACTGTCAAGGCCCTTCTCCGGAGTGGTCGGGGGATCCTTCGCTCCCGTGGGGGTGGGTGCGCCTCCTCGTCACATTTGGCACCCGCTCCAACTTCCGCACCGAGAAGATCGACTTCAATGTCGCCCACATCCACCTCCCTTACAATGCAATACTTGGCTACCTCGCCCTCGCCCAGTTCATGGCAACAACGCACCCAGGCTACAATGTCGTCAAGATGTTCGGGAGCGGCAGCATCCTCACTATTGTCAGAAATTTGAAGGACGCGTCACACGCACTCAAGCTCGCCTACAAAGCGGCGACCACTACACGTCCCAATGCTGGGGACGCCATGTAGACCACAAAGGGCTCTGAGGATGCCCTTGACATCGCGCTGGTGAAGAAAAAGCAGCTATTCTCTCAGGACCGAGGAAAGACGAAGCAGGTGCCTATTGACGAAGGAAACCCTGGTCCCACCTTCACCATTGGCGCCAACCTGCCTCAAGAGCAGGAGGAGGCGTTGGTGGCCTTCCTCCGCGTGAACAAGGACGCATTCGTGTGGAGCACTTCCGACCTGGTGGGGGTCCCGAGGGATGTAATCGAGCACCACCTCATGGTGTGTCCCAATACAGGCCTGGTGAAGCAAAAGGCGAGGAGGCAGGCTCAGGAGAAGCAGCCATTCATCGCACAGGAGATAGGCTGGATTCATCTGGGAGGTCCGATACCCAGAGTGGCTCGCCAACCCGGTAGTCGTCCCAAGGAAGTGCGGGAAGGAGCATATGTGTGTCAACTTCACGAGCCTTAACAAAGCCTGCCCCAAGACTCATTCCTATTGCAACGCATCAATGAGATCGTGGACTCCACCGCCAAATGCAACCTTCTGTTCTTCCTAGATGCTTTCTTAGGCTACCATCACTACTGGAATCAACAATTTTGCTGTCTGCCATGGCTGACGGCAAAGGCATGCATGGCTGACGGAAAAGGTCTTTGCCATCAGCAGGTAGACGACACCACATCCGGCTGAACAAGCTCCGGTAAAGGCCACTTTGTCCTCTCCTGGCTGACGGCAAAGACCTTTGCGTCTTTGTTGTCTGCCAGCAGATGACAAAGGGCATGGACGACACACGTGACAACTTAGGTCCATTAAGGGGTTAACGGCGTGCTTTGCCGTTTGCTGGCTGACGGCAAAGATGCAAAGGTCTTTGCCGTCTGCCAGTAGATGACAAAGCTTCCAAATAGGCCAGCCCAGTGCACTCCATGTTGCACAGGTAGTTGCCATGTGGCAGATTTGCCGTCTGGTGGCTGATGGCAAAGCGCTTTGCCGTCTGGTGGTTGATGGCAAAGCGCTTTGTCATCTCCCAACAGACGGGAAAGAGCCTGTACAACCCCTGTTTTTTCTGTTTTTTCTTAAATTCATTCAATTTCACAGAATTTCACACACACACACACATATATATATGTATATATATACACATATACACATTTGAAAATTATTTCAACAAGCATAAGAACACATATACATACCAAATTATATCCCTGCCATATGGATATGATTATCCAACACACATATATATACATACCAAATTGAAAGTCCATCCGCAACATATATAGCTAGACAACATATCCAACAACAAGCATACAATGGTTTCATCCATACATACATATATAGGTAGCAAGTTTCACATTGTTCATCCTACAAAATCAAAACAAAAAGGAAGCACAAGAACAAGAGTAGACTCCATCAATGCAAGCTTCGTCATCGAAAGCAAATCTGCAAATTGTTAAAGAAGAAAGTTAGAAGAAGAAGAAGAAGAAGACTAGCTAGAGGAAGAAGAAGAAGAAGACTAGAAGAAGACTAGCTAGAAGAAGAAGAAGAAGAAAAAATTTCTTGTCTTTATTTTCTCCTCTCCTCATCTTTATCTTCTTCTTCTTCTAACTAAAGTAGGTAAAAATGCCATTTTTAGCTAAGCTAGGTAAAAATGCTAAGTGTAGTTCATTTTAGAGCTAAGCTAGGTAAATAGGTCATTTTGGAGCTTCGTAAGGTTATTATGTCATTTTCGAGGAAAATAAGCTAAGTCTATGTCATTTTGATCTAAACCAAGGTTATCATGCCATTTCTTACCTAAGTATGCTAATTATGTCATAAATGAACTGAAGAAGCTAAGTATAGGTCATTTTTTAGCTAACCTAGGTAGTTATGCCATTTTTAGCTAACTAGTCATATTTATTCATTTTGGAGGAAAAATGGCAATTGTACGTCATTTTAGAGCTATCCTAGTTATAATTTGTCATTTTGGAGGTAGGTAATGTTATTGTATCATTTTGGAGGAAAAAAAGCTAAGTCTATGTCATTTTGGAGCTAAACCAAGGTTATCATGCCATTTTTTACCTAAGTATGCTTAGTATGTCATAAATGAACTAAATAAGCTAAGTATAGGTCATTTTGGAGCTAAATAGGTCATTTCTTAAGCTAAGTATGCATTTGTTAAGCAAAACACTTGGGAAAATTTACCATCATCACGGAGGTGAAGGACCGGTCGGTTTTGCGCTAGTGTGAGACGGAGAAGGACCGGTCGGGGTTGCGATAGACACAGAAGGATCTGTCGATGCTTGTCGGGAGGCACGCTGCACCAAAGATCATTTGCAATGTCTCGTTAGCATGATGCAACTCAAATGTGAATACTAGTAACTAATGACCATTCCAATGGAAGTCACCGTGGGTGCTAACCAATCTAGGGCATCGACGGAGGGGTCTGAGCATTTTTTTAGCACACGGTGTGCACATTTTTTTTCACGAGTGAGTCATATTAGTTAATGATGAAACAAACATTACGTGCATGATTTGGCTAATATACAGGAGTAACTTACCATGAGGAGCTCGTATAGGTCCCGGTGAGACACGTCGTTCCGGTTCCTCTTCTCCTCCAATAGCCTAGCCGTCCTTTCCTCCATGTCCCTCTCCCACTGTGCTGCCTGCCCGTTTGCCTCCGCCAGAAGCTCTTGGGCCCTAGCCTCGATGGCAAGCTCCATTGGCCGTGGACGAGGCCTTATCTCAGGATCGGAGTTCGTCTGGCGCTTCTTGGTCTCCGGGAGAGTTCTAGGACAACGTATCAGTCCATCCCCAATGGCTATGGAGCCATGAGGCCTCCCGCCACTAGATATCATCACGAGCTCTAGATCAAAAGTAATCTGGCTCAGGTTGAAGTCTTCCCCTTTTCTCGCCTTCCCCTCATCTCTGTATCTCATGAGCTTGTTGTGGCAGGAGATGTTGCTGAAGCTCTCTGGATGATCGAGGTCATCCTCGGAGAATGTCTTGGCCTTCTTGTACGAGGCAGTATGGGCCATGGCATATAGGTCAAACAGTAGTGGCACCTCCTTCTTGTTTTGTCTCGCCTAAAAGAGAGGAACAAAATATTAGTTAAGGGCTCAAGTTAGCATGAAGAATGAAATTGGATGAATCATGAAGCAAACCACATACCCAGTGATCCCCGTGCTCAAACATGTTGGATCTCCCTTGATGGTGTGGCACACCTTTCATTTGGGCACGCTTATCCTTGGCCTTGTTGTGGTCGGCTAGCCATTTGGTAGAGTACCACTCGTCCACCAATGCCTCCCAACAGTCCATCCTATCTACACACCATCTCGGGGGCACCTAAGTTAGACAAGAGAAATTTCAGCGCTACACCAACGAATCAAATCAAGGAAACTAAGTACAAGGCCTTAAGAATAGGTAATTACCTTCATGTACTTCACCCGAGCCTCATGCCGTAAGTTCTAAAGTAGGCGCTTGCACTCGGCTATGATAAAAATAGTCGCATCTGCCTCGTGTTCCTCAAGACACCAGTAGAAGGTCTGCAATCAAACAAGACAACATTGCTTAGTACAATCACTAGGTGGTGTTGATTTTTAATTTTATAAAGGAGAAATTACCCAAAACTACTGGATCACAATGTCGGCCACCGTCTGGCACAAGACACAGTCGACCCTCACCTTCGGTGGCGTCGAGGCAGCCACTTACAGCTCCCACCTCAATGCTACCTGTGGAACCTCACCCTCACCGAGCAACGTGGCCTTTCTCAGGAAGTGGTGCCGGATAAGCAAACAAAGGACCTGGTTGGGTCTCCGGACACCAGGGTCATGTTTCCAAGCCCAGAAGTATGACAAGGCCAACACATTAGATATTATTTTGAAGAATCATGAAGGGAAAAGGTTAAAAAAGAGTAACTGCACTTACTTCTCCGCATTAGGCACAATCAACCACCTCTGATCGCGGGTCGCCGGCACGGGCGAGAGCTTTGTACAACCACACTGGTAGACCTTCCCGCCCTCCTAAACCAGCTCGCCCTTGATATAGCTCTCCTTAGAAAAGTAGTGCTCACCACCATCAGCATGGCCACTAGCCTCCAGTGTCACGTGGGATGAAGACTTTTGGACCGGAGTCTCTTGGGACAAAGGCTCGATGGCCCGAGGCTCATCGGCCTAAGGCTCGGCGACCAAAGTCCGAGACAGGTCCAAGTCAGACGGGTCCACCTGAGACGGAGCACTCCTGTGGTCTAGAGAATTAGCTGGGGGTGGGAGTAAGGAAGGCGCAGTAGCCTTCCTACCTCTAGCACCTCTCTTCGTCTTCCCCTCAATTCTCCCGGTGGAAGAAGAAGCGCCTGCCGGTGTCTGCATACTGTGTATCTGTCACGCCCAAGATGCGGTCCTATCCTTATTTTGGCACGAGGGCCTTGACAAGGATAGAAGCGCATTTGATCATGCTACAAGAATGGATATCATTACAAGTACATGTACAAAAGAGCTGAGTATATGGAATTGGCTTACACTCACCACAAGCTACATCAGAGTCACATCGATACAACAACATATTCAATCATCATAGAGAAGAGGAGGGTCCGACTACGGACGAAAACAAACGACAAAATGACATCCATCCTGGCTATCACAGGCTGCCACCTCGAACCCATCTAGATTGATGATGAATAAGAAGAAGAACTCCAAATCAAACAAACATTGCGCTCACGTCAAATTGGCGCATTACCTGTACTTGCAACTGTTGTTGTAGTAATCTGTGAGCCACAGGGACTCAGCAATCTCATTTCCAAGGGTGTCAAGACTATTAAAACTTAATAGGTGAGGTATGGTTAAGTGGTGAGGTTGCAACAAGCGACTAAGCATTTATTTGTGTGGCTAACTTACGAGTACAAAAAAAAGTATGGTGGTCTACACATAACGGACGAGAACTAGTAATGATGACTAACTGATCCTGAACACCTACTTTCGTCAAACATAACCCCACCGCGTTCTCTTTCGGATAAGAAGTCACAAAAAGAGACAGTCACGGTTACGCACAGAGTTGGTGTATTTTATTTGAGTTTACTTCAAGTTTTCTATGAATGGGTGTTAAACAAAGTATCCAAGTTTGCCACATAACCGTGGGCACGACTTCTCGAGATTTAACCCTACATGGGTGCTCCAACTCATCCATCACAAATTAACCACACGCCATGGGAATAACCTCGACCATGGATATCGTGATCATCCTAGGCAATTCAAAAGGAATTCCGACACCTAAAGATAGCCCGAAGAAGATCAGAGTTCCTCACGCAAGACGTTCGAGAAAGGTAAAACAAATCTAGCAAGGCTGCCCGACGTGCCGACAATCCTGATAGGAGCTGTGTATCTCGTTCTCAGGGCACAACCGGATGAGCGATGGTTACCACGCCAAACACCGAGTTGCCCCGGGTAGCGTTAACAAGCTTCTCTGGGTTGGACCAACACTCATGAGGAGCACTGGCCCAGGTTGTTAATTAATCCACGGGGTGATCATGCCATATGCAAATTTTAGTTGTTTTTAACCAAATAGTAGCAATGTTGGGCCTTGCCAGACAAGGTTTATCCTAAAATGAAAATCAAAGGGGTCCCCACAACAACCCCGAGCATGTTAGGAGTGCTCAATTATGGAACATAACACCGGTTCACAAGTAACTAGGGGAGGCAAGAGTGGAACAAAACACCGAGCAAAAGGCCAAGCCTTCCATCCTTTACCAAGTGTATAAGTGCATTAAATTAAATAGAAATAATATTGTGATAACAAAAGAATGTCCATGTTGTCACATGGAAGCAATTGCACCTGCAGCTAGAAACGCTATAAGAAGGGCTAAGCAAGCGGTAACATAGCCAAACCACGGTTTGTAGGAAGGTGGAGGGTTAGAGGCTTTTCATGGCAATGTTGAGAGGCCTGACAAACAAGTTGTAGGTAAAGTGACATAGCGATAGAAAACGAGACACCTAGCATGGCAATGATAGTAATGGTATCTAGGGAAATGTGTCATCTTGCCTGAGATCCCGCTCAGAAGAAGAAAAAGTCCATGAAGAAGACGAGCCAATGTAGTCGAACAAATCCTCACACTCCAAACGCTTTCGGAACTCTATCGAGAAGGATTAATCCAAAACAACAATCAACACAAGATACACCACAACATATGCATGACACGTGCGCAAACCAATATGATGCATGTCCATTTAATTATGCAAGGCAGGGCATGGCATGGCAAGCACAACAAACAACCACTACACATTAAAGTGAAGCTCAATATGCAACGAGTTGCATATTGACGAAACTCCACACTTGAATTTTTTAGGTCACTCTCGTTTAGGTACTCATCAATATTAAATGTGGTTAAACATGGCAAGAGGTGAAGCAATAACAACTATATAATCTAATATTTTTAAATGAGTCCAGAAGCAATATATATCAATTCCGAAACAACCCCATATGCATATTATGAATTTGGTCCAGATCTGTACTAAACATATTTTAGTGTTGTTAAACAGCAAAATAAATTTCACCATGAGATTCTACACATTTTTCAAGTCAAGTTATATATGTGGAACATTTAATTCGGAGCCACGGTTGAGTAGTTATTGAATAAATCATTTTAGCATGGCAATTACCAAAATCAATGCAAACAGTAAGGTTAAACATTTTAAACATGTGTGAAAGTTGGAAATCATGAATCCACACGAAGTTCTAAGCATTTTTCATGTATAAAGATTTTTAATCCGATGCACGGTGATGTAGTTATTAAATGCATGATCAACAAGGGATTTTCTGCAATTCTGGTTTTCTATGGATAAATAATAAATTCGCAAAATGAAAAAAACTACATGATGGGACACATCTGCTAATGGGCTGGAACCAGATAGTGGTGCGGGTTAGTGAAATCGTGCACGGGTCGGAGCATAGGCAATAGGAGCGGGGCTGGGCTGGCTCACCTACCGGGCCAAGCCCATGGAGCAGACGAGGCCGGGGCTTGCTGGGCCGCAGGGGCGCTGGCTACAGCCCACGCGCTGGCGCGTGGTCGTCGTCGTCTGCTTAGCTCGTTCCAGAGCGGGAGGCATGCTCAATGGCTGTAGGAGCTCACCGTAGGAGGAGGCCGGGGGCACGGGACGACGAGATCGGGCTGGGGACGGACAGATCCGGTGATCCGTGGCCGGTTCTGGGCGCGCGGCGGAGCTTCGGCGGCGGGGACGAGCGGGAGCGGGCGGCCTCCATGGCGGGCTGTACCTGTGGCACAGAAGAAGAGAGAGAGGCCGGGGTTAGGGAGTGGACAAGGAGAGGAGGAATAGAAGGAAGGGGGAGGAGAGGAGGTCCGGAGGGCCGGTTCTCCGACGGCGGCGGCTCACTCCGGCGGTTCCTGGTGTCGGGGCTTCGGCGGGGCATGCGAGGGGCTACAGGACTGTGGGCTGGTCTGTGGTGGCCGAAAAATGTCCGGGTTGGCCGCTGGACATGTCCGGTAGGTTGGGTTTTTTGGCGATTTTCAGCCTCTAGATCGCGATCCGAGGGTCGAAAACAGGCAGACGGTTGGGGTTGCGGGATCTAGAGGAGGAGGGCTAGTAAGTGGGATATTTGGAGGGGGTGGCTGCAAAAATGGCAAGGGAAAACCCTAGTGGAGTGGGAGACTCTACATGGGGCTTTATATAGGGGTTTGGACTATGGGTGGGCTCGACAACGTCCGTCCGATCGCGATCCGACGACCACGAACGGAGGGAGTGGCTAGGTTGGGCTAATGGGATGTGTAGAGGCCTTGGGATGAGATGAGAGGGAAGGTTGTGGCCCGTGACACGATGGTTTTAAAACACCGAAAAACGTCCGACGAATAACCAATGACCGCACTTCTACGACTATCTGACGGTGTATCAAACGAACTCGGAATGCGACAAAATTTGACAGGCGGCCTACCTAGACTATAACAAGACCGCACGCCAAGTTTCGTCCCAATCCAAGAATATTTTTCGCGCGCTTTAAAAACGTTTTTTTTAAACGATGCCGCGAGCACGTGCGTGTGTGGTTGGTCTCGAAACGGGCAACGACAAGAACGGAGAGAACCGGCAACTACGAACGGAAGCAAGTTTGAAAACTCATGTTGACAAAATGCTGATGCTATGCAGATGATGCGAGTGATGCGATAACCAGACGAAACACAGACGAGAATGGAAATAAAAGGGGATTCTGCTGGAGCGTCGGTCCCGGGCTGTTACAGTACCAGCACTCTTCAGAGTTTCTGGGGTGGAATAATAGCACCCCTCCCAGCACACGTTGAGGAAGGAGGCTCAGAGCGCTTTAGACCCGCGCCCGCCATCTGTTAACACCTGCAATGACAAAGAGTGAACGAAATTAGTTCAACATAAAAAAATTGAATACCTAATAACATGAACTAATTAATAATATATATGTACATAATAATAATTGAATACCTAACATTACTAATATTAATCTTCATCGTCTATATATGCTCCGGGATCAATAAATGCATAATCATCATCACTATTGGTAATGACATGCTCATCAGTATCATCAATAAATGCATCAACATGTGGAAGGCATCCTTTATGTAATCGGTCAAGCATTGACATGTCATCCGAGCAGTAACCTCTTCTTCCTTCGTCTCTTCTTGTTCCGGCTCAGGTATGAAGTCGGATTCACTTTTGCTCCCTACCACAATGTTCTGGGGTGAAGTAGAGCGGTTCTTGAAACGTTTTTTGGAAACACGTGTTTCTTGGAAGAATTCTCCGTCATATGTGTTTGGGTTAATGTGAGGTTCATAATCATCTTCATTGAGGGAAGGTGGTCGAAAATGTGGCGGCACATCATAAACGACATCTCAACCATTCAGATTTGGATCAGTTTGGCAGGCCCACGGTAGATAGAAAACTTGGATCGCCTATTGAGCCGTAACATAGACATTGGGAACATCTAAATGGGTGCTTTGTTTTACTTCAACTAGCCATATATGTTCATGAGTCCTTCTAGTCTCCTTCGGCTGGAACCAATAACATTTGAAGACTACGATGTTTGGTGGGTCTTCACCAAAGAATGTAAGTTCATAATTTTCTTCACCTCTTCCATAATACTCGACCCCTCCATCGATGACAGCAGAGATACAACAATTTGTAGACTTTCGGTTGGCCATAGATAGCTCTTTGCCAAAAGTACGAAAGCGATACCCGTTGATGTCGTATTTGTCAAATGAACGTACCTTATAGTCAAAACCATTAGCGACTTGTCTCAATTCGGAGTCCATAGACTCTGCATTATCCTACAAGTTTAATTAGAAAGGATTGATGCATTAGCCGCAAACTAGACGAAGAAATGAAATCGTCTAATGGAAATTACCGTCTTCTTGAACCAAGAGATGAAACCGGGATAGCCGCCTCCATGCTTTGCTAGAAGCTCATACTCTTCGATGTAATCCTTTTGGATCACCGCTCCATCCGAGAATTTGGCGGCGTATCGAATGTATCACATATTCGGGAATAAGAGCATTTCAAAGGAATTAGAAGTTGCGAAACAATGTACGGAGAACTTACTCAATATACGGCTGCACTTCTGTTAGGTTGTTGAAGATATACAACGAAATGATCCGCCATTCTTCGACATCCTACGCTATAGCTTTCGAAGCACCGGTTGGTGTGAGCTTCCCTTTGAATAGGCTGAGGTTGGATCGACCTTTTTCACGGTCGCCATCATTGTACCGAGGCTTGAGATTATGCAAATGACGATTCTTGGCTTTGTATTGTGTTGTTACAAAGTTTGTCGGCTCCTTAGTAATGAATGCCTCGGCCATCGATGCTTGAACTCTACGTTTATTTTTACATTTTGCTCGAAGTGTCTTCTGCATCCTCTCAGTTGCGAAGCACCAACGATTTTGCATAGCCCCCCTCAATCTTGCCTTGGTCGGGAGATGCAAAATCAAATGTTGCATTGGATTAAAGAAGCCCGATGGAAAGATCTCTTCTAACTTGCAGATCAGCTCCGGCGCCAACTCTTCCAGTTCATCTAGCATGTTAGGCGATAGTTCTTTCGCACAAAGAGAATGCAAGAAATAGCTCAGCTCTGCCAGTACTAGCCATTCATCCTCAGGGATAAAGCCACGTAACATCACAGGCATTACGCGCTCAAGCCATATGTGCCAATCATGACTCTCGAGAACAAATATTTTCAATTTGTCAAGACTCGCTCCCCTCTTTAGATTCGCTGCATACCCATCAAAAAACATCAACTGCATTTTCACCCACAAGATCATTTCCCTCATAGCTGGCCTTCCAAGATTGAACCATGCCTTTGGCTTCCTCCAGTTCATCTTCCCTTTCATTTGTCGCGTGTTTTGTAACGGTCTATCACATAGAGCCTCCTGATCGACTCTAGCCTTAGGATTATCCTTCAACTTCCCCTCTATGCCGAACAATGTACCAAAAAGGGCCTCGGCGATATTCTTTTCAGTGGGCATCATGTCGATGTTGTGTGGGCAAAGGTCTTTAAAGTAAGGCAGATCCCACGAACATATCTTGTGAGTCGAGGCATGTCCCGTATTATACCCTTCGAAATACACCGGACAATTTGGATCCGGCTCGAGAGCGTTTATCTGATCCAGGGTCTGTTGGCCTGTCAACGTAGGTGGTGCAGTGTTTTTGACAACTCTACCTTTGATGAAATTCTTCTTGTCTTTTCTGAACTTATGGTTAGGATCCATAAACTGTCTATGCATGTCGAAGCAAGAAAACTTGTGACCTTCCTGCAGCCAACAGAACTCAAGAGATGTCTTGCATGTGAGGCACAGGAAACTTCCATGCACACACCAGCCAACGAATATCGCATATGCTGGCAAGTCATGCGACGAGTACATGTATCACACATGCATTTTGAAGTTCTTTTTGATAGCAGCATCATATGTCTTGATCCCATTATCCCAGGCTTCTTGCAATTCATCCTTAAGCAGCTGGATGTACACATTCATATTCTTCCCGGGATATTTGGGCCCTGGAATTATCAATGTCAGGAAAATGTTCTTTCTTTTCATAATCTCTCCAGGGGGGATATTGAGTGGAGTGACCAATATAGGCCAAGAACGGTATTGTGCTACCATTATACCATACACATTGAACCCATCCGTGATGATGGCAACTCGAGGATGCCTTGGATCTGCCGCTTTATCCTTATGTAATGCATCAAAGTGCTTCCACGCAAAAGCGTCTGAAGTGTGTCCCAACATCAGGTTCCCATCTGCATCTAGTTATGTTCTTTTGCCCAATTTATGCCACATCATCTGTCTGGCCGTCTCTTCAACCATGAAAAGACGTTGAAGTCTTGGTATGATTGGCAAATACCGAAGAATATTGACTGGGATTTTGTTCTGAGTCTTCTCACCCATTTCGTTGTCTACCACAACATACCTGGAAGACTTGCAAATCGGAATAGAGTTGAAGCCCGCATACTCAAGCCTAAATAAGGCACATCCATTCTCGCAGGCATCTATCTTCTCATAGGATTTTGTCTGAGTGGTACATGTTTGGTGGAAATACATGGCCTTTGGGTAGAAAGCGTCCAAATACCGTCATCATCGCGTCGTAGCATTCTCTGGCAAGGTTGAACTGGGCCTTCAGAGCCATTACTTCTGCAGGTTGAATTGACAAAATAACGATGGCATCCATCTGACAAAGCTCGGTGTGCTCATGGAGAGGACATTTTGAAGAATCCAATATTTCATACAAGGCCTTTGGAGATTCCTCCATCTCATCCTCTGAATCCCGAGCATCATTAAAGTCTTGCACCATGTCTTCGATCCCGTTACCATGCTCGTCGAGGCGACGATGAGCCACCTCAGCTCTGGCACGTTGGGTAGACTCAAGATGAAATGTCCAGACCGTATAATTAGGCGTAAAACCCCACTTCTACAGGTGTTTGATCAATTCAATCTCTGACCTATTATGATAGTTGTCGCAATCGACACAGGGTTACCAGGTTGTTTTCTGTTCATTTGCAATTGCGACTCTCACAAACCCCTTGGTTTTTGTCATCCATTCATGGGTCATGTCTTTCTAACTAGTGTGACCGATGTACATCCACCCACGATGACTCATCTTCCCTAGCTACTTGAGACACAAAAAAAATATACATAATTCAGCAAACCGTATTCATGAGTTAACAGAGTTTGTGAGTTTTATTACGTCAATGTAACCTAGACGCTAGTAGGTAAAGATAGGTCCTAATCCCACCCAAGTATGTGTAGATTGGTTCATTTTCCCATGCTCTACCCCGGATCCGACGCACAATTTCTGTAGCACCTCCTGGTTGTTCTCCCGATACACATCTCGACAATAAGCAGAGAGGATGTGTACCCGGAGAACAATAGGTAGGCACTGACGAAATTCTGCATCTGATCCAGAGCAGAGCATATGGGAAAACGAACCCAATCTATACATACTCGGTTTGTCCATGGATAACATTGGTCAATTTGAAAGAATCACGGTTATAAATATGGTAATGAATGCATATTCATAGATGTAACCCTTACGAATGGGAGACGCATAGTGGTCACGCATACTGATGATTGAAGACACCTATAGCTAGCAAGTTTCATCGGCACAAAGACCGAAACAGAGCAAATTTGTTTAAGGGTGCCGGGGGATAAGATGTCATTTGTGCTCACCAATGAATGCATCAGGGGAGCTCGTCAAATGCATGGGGAGGTCATCAGACAACTACACGTTGAAATTCAACTGATCAACACAAAATCTGATTTTTTTATAACAAAATAGGAAAATATGTGCCTAGCTCATAATTTACAAAACTATGACCTCCTCGGCCTCACAAAGGCCAAATAGCACCTTTTTGGTCAACAGGAGGCAGAATAGGTGTCAGGGGTTGGGGGTTAGTGGCAGGAGACAGTGGCATCACGGGTCAGTGGCGTTGGCGGTCAGGGGTCTGTGATGCCGGGAGTCGGGGGCCGGTGGCATTGGTGGTCGGGGGTCAATGGCGTCGGGGGTCTGGGGTCAGTGGTGTTGGTGGTCGTGGGGCAATTGCGTTGGTGGTCGGGGGTTGGGGATCGGGGGTCCAGGGTGTCGGGGGTCGGTGGCGTCGGGGGTTGGGGGTTGGTGGTGTCGAGGGTCGAGGGTCGATGGCGTCGGAGGTTGGGGTTTAGTGGCGTCTGGGATTTGGGGCTCTTCTCTTCTTCTTCTTCTTCTTCTTCTTCTTCTCCCCCTTCATCTTCTTCCTCTTCTTCTCCTCCTCCTCCTCCTCCTTCTTCTTCTCCTCTTCTCCTGATCCTCTTCTTGTTGTTGTTTTTCTTCTTCTTGTTCTTCTTCTTCATCTTCTTCTTCTTCTTCTTCTTCTTCTTCCTTCTTTTCCTTTTTCCTCCTCTCCTCCTCCTCTTCTTCTTGTTCTTCTTCATCATCTTCTTCTTCTTCTTCTTCTTCTTCTTCTTCCTTCTTTTCCTTTTTCCTACTCTCCTCCTCTTCTTCTTCTTCTTCTTCTTCTCCTCCTCTTCTTCTTCTTCTTCTTCTTCTGCCTCGTCTTCTACTTATTCTTTTTTCTTTTTTTCATCTTTCATCTTTCTTCTTCTAATTATGTAAATCTAATCTAAACTAAACCTAAACTAAACTAAACGTAAACCTAAACCTAAACCTAAACTAAATCTAAACTAAACCTAAACCTAAAAACAAAAAAAAGAGGAGAGGATAAGCTCACCTTGGAGGGGAGGAAGGGGCCGGTGGAGGAGGGGCCTGTGGAGGAGGGCCGCCGTAGGGGAGGGGGAGGCATTGCGGCCTACCTCACGACAGGGGCGGGGGCAGCCGGCGGTAGGGACTCGGGCACGGGGGCTGTAGCGGCGGGGGTGGTAGGGGCGGGGGCGGCCGGTGGCACGGGGGGGGGGGGGGCTCGGGCACGGGGGGCGGCAGGGGTGAGGTGAGGAGAGAGAGGGGGGTGGGGTGCGCTGACATGCGTATAGTATAAAACTCTTTGTTGTTTGCTAGCAAACGACAACGAGCCTAGTTAGTGGGGTGGGGCCAGGAGCAGCGGACGTTAGTGGGACACTTTCTTTGTCGTCTGCTAGCAGACGACAAACAAAGTGGTCATTAGCTAGTTCTCGTTAGTGGGCCACCCTTCCTCTTTGTCATCTGCCAGCTGGCGGCAAAGCTTCTTTGCTGTCTGTTGGCTGATGGCAAACATGATCTTTGCCGTTAGTTTTATTTAAGCTGATGGCAAAGACCTTCTTTGCCGTCAGCAAGCAGACACCAAAGAGCTGGCTGACGGCAAAGATCCTGATTAGAGTAGTGCATCACATCAAAATGGAGGTGGACGATGTCGAGAAGACGGCCTTCCTCACTTCGTTCGGTGTATTCTGCTACACGTGCATGCCCTTCGGACTATGGAATGCCGGAGCAACTTTCAAGTGGCTTATGCACATCGCCCTAGGGCAGCAACTCGGGAGGAACACATAAGCCTTTGTCGACAACATCGTGGTCCAATCGCGAGAAGCCAAGACCCTAATTGAAGACCTGGAGGAGACATTCGCCACACTAAGAAAGGTGAACTTGAGGCTCAACCCCGACAAGTGCGTCTTCGGGGTCCCGTAAGGTAAGCTGCTTCGTTTCCTAGTGTCGCACGAGGGAATCAAGGTGAACTCGGAGAAGATCAAGGCTATAAACAAGATGGGTGCAACTCACACCGTCAAGGAAATGCAGAAGTTGGCGGGTTGCGTGACCTCCTTGGGGTGCTTCATCTCCAAGCTTGGTGAGCGGGCCCTACTATTCTTCAAGATCATGAAAAGGAAGGGCTCCTTTAAATGGACTCTAGAGGCAGATGTGGCGTTCGAAGAACTCAAGTGGTATGTCGTCGTTTTCTCATGACAGATGCCATAGGGTGGCTTATCGTAGGTGGTTGGGGCCGAAGGGCACCGACGGACTCCAGGTGTGAGATTGGGCACAAGCGGCGATGACACACGATGTACCTAGGTTCAGGGCCCTCCGGAGGAGGTAATACCCCTAGTCCTGCTTGGTTTAGTTGCATGATGGGTATAGATACAATGGTGCTCCTGGAGCTGTGTCTAGGGTAGGAAGGAGGTGCAGCCGGCTCCTCTTCCTCCACTGCCAGAAGAGGTTGTATGTGCGTGAGGAGATGATCGTCTATCCCCATTGCATGGAAGGCTTGGGTGGTTTTATAGGCCAACCCGTGGCTCTTATAATATGCTCTAAGTACAAAAGTGCGGGACCCGGCTGACAGTCTCTCCGGCTGGCCAGAGGGTCCCGCTATTCGCGTCATCTTGTCGTTGGTGGGGTCAGCCGGTCGAGCGGTCCCGTCTCCTGTTGGGGCCCACCAGTCAGCTCTGCGATTGGCCCTCGCCCACGTGCCGCGGCATGGGCCGCCTGGGGGGCATCGTCTAGCACTAGCCGGCCATAGTGTCGGGTATGGCCGGCTGCGTTGTAGCGACGCCGAGGTAAGCAATCGAGTGGCGAGGGCGTGCCGACACTGTTTCCACGCCCGGTCATGCTCGTCGAGGTCAGCGGCCAAGACGATTGGACTGTAGCCATGCTCTGCAGTGCATCAGCGGCCACTATAGCCAGAGGGTCGCCAGTCGTGCCGGTCGCGTCGTGTCATCGTACCCGCGCGCAGAGGGATGGGATGTTGCATGTCCGTCCCAAGGTCAACGGAAGAGATGGCCGGGATTCAGCCAGCGTTACGCAGCCGGCCAAGGGTCCAGCCGGCCACTCGACCAACCATCTGGGGCGCCAGCCGGTACCGACTTGTGCTGGGCGTCCTCCAGCCGGCCACGGCCAGCCGGCCGCATAGTCATTCTTTGAAACGAAAAGGGGGAGACCCCGTTGCTTTGGCCTACCTAGGGGTAATAACCCTGTCAGTAGTCCCCGAAGCCGGCGGGGGCCCGCGTCCGCCAGACGGTGGGGACCGACGGCTTCCCCTCAGCGATGCTCGCCTCCACCTTGAAGGCGAAGGGGCAGCTGGTTCAGCCGTTGGGCCCGATGCCTCGTGTACCGACGTGCCTCCTCGGGACCCATGCCGGCACGCAGCGCACCATGCGAAGAGTGATGATGGCGCGTGTCACATCCCTATCTAGTTGTGTTAGGACAACATGTGTGTGCATCATATTTCAATTTTTGCATCAACTTGAAATGGGGATCAAAAGAAACCCCAAACAATTCATTTGAATCAAACCAACTTAATGTTTGTGAAAAACCAACAAATCCAAAATGCCCATCTAAAATGTCCCCTATGTGTGATAAATGTGGACATGGTTACACAAGGGGTCATTTAAAATATTTGAACAAATATAGCATTTCAAGAATAAATAATAAAGCTTATGAAATTGCCAAATGAAGCATTATCATTATTTTAGATTTTAAAATATCCTGAAACATTTTACAGAAGTTTGGAATATTCAAACTTAATGCTATAAAATATTTGGGATATTTATTACTTAGGAATTGTGCCTGAAAATAAAATAAAACTAATGTCAGAAGAATAGGAAACAAATAAAAAAGGGGAAAAACAGAAAACCCACCTGGGCCTTAAGAGTGAAGAAGAGGCCCAACCCATGGGCGCAGTAGCGTCTTCTTCCTTCTGCCAGGAGGAGAAGCACCTATGTGCCTCCATCGCAGCCGGTCGTGGCAACGCGCCCGACCACCTCCTGCCTACCTGGCCTCCTCCTTGTCGCACTAGCGAGGGGATAGACCCCAGCTGCCGCCTGGACCCTCTCCTCCTTGACATTCCTCTCCCTCTCTTCTCCCTCTCCTCCCCCTCGCCATGGCCAAGCTCTGCTCGAGCTGACCATCGCTGCTGGCCTAGCTAGAGCCCCCTTGCCGCACCCCAGAGCTCCGCCGTGACCCCCTCGTCCTCCCCGTGGAGCTAGAAGCCGCCGGGAACGCCTCCACGCCGAGCCATCGCCGTTCTTCCCCGCCATCCACCGGAGCATCATCGTCGATTCGCCGCAGTCGGAGCACCCCCGAGCCCGCTGGACCTCTCTCCAGCTTCCCTGTGAGCCCCCGATTCTCCTCCCCTGTCTTCCTGCGCCCTCTACACTACTAGAAAAAAGGCTATTAGTGGCACACCAGTTTTTGCTATTAATGGCGCACTATAGGTGCACCACTATGAACACGCCACTAGTAACAAATAGTAAAGGCGCACCTATGGTGTGCCATTAGTATCCCATATAATAGTGGCGCACCACATAGTGCGCCATTACTATGTCCAATAGTGCGCCATTACTATGCCTCGTAGGGGGCCATATTTACCTTCACCTATGCCCCCTAGTGCGCCATTACTATCCCCCATAATGCGCCACTAGTATTTAGTCTTGGTGCACCACTAATGCTCAATATAGTGTGCCACTACTCGGGCCATATTTTCCTTCACCTATGCCCCAAGTGCGCCATTACTATTCCCGATAATGCGCCACTGGTATTTATCTTGGTGCGCCACTAATGCTCAATATGGTGCGCCGCTACTATGAATATTAGGAATTATTATTTTTTGTTTTTCTGGTATTTGCACAGGTTACAAAATATGTTACAACACGGAATATAAACATCACACAATAGAATTCATCATATTAGTCTACAAATTCGAAATAGTGAACAAAGTTCAAACATTAGCCAAGTTTAGGTCTCGAGACATTAGCAAAAGTTCATCATATTAGCCGAGTTTGTCGTCACATTACAAGGTCGATATCGATCATTTAAACTACCATCACATAGAAGAGAGTTGCGGTCACGATGAGCATCATCGTGATGAAGCTGCTCTTCATCCGGTTCCTCCTCCGCTCCCTCCTCTCTCCCGCTAGATAGCGCACATATCTAGCTTCCGCCTCCGCCCTACTGGTGTACCCTTTGTAACTGTTACCACTGAAATGGTGAACCTATCTCGTCGTCGTCTCTGAGAACCTCACCCTTGTACACGACATACGACGGCATCTCTATGCACTAGACGAACAAAACGTTAGTAGCAATTCATAGATAATATATAAGCAATATATAAGTATGCAACAAAAGGATCGTAAAAGAAAAGCAACACATTAATAGCACGATTCATGGTCCTACTAATAAATAGCATCGATTACATATAAGTTGAACGACTGTCCAAACTAAAGAGACATACTAGTTCATTAAAGTTTAATTACAAAATGAGCTAATCGATATTTCAGAACTACATAGCATCAACACTTTCGACTAGACTCAGGGACAGGAGCGTGGATGAAGCTGCCATCTTTCATGATGGTCATGAATGTGCGGTCGTTGTCAGCCTGCATTTGTAGCGTTGTTTCTATTTCACTGTTGGACGGTTGATATTTGAGGTAGAACTGCCCTGAGGTACGAAGGACAGCTTGATAGATGATTTCCGCAAACTCCGACTGGATGCGAAAGAATTCTTGTCTGATGTCCGTGTCCTGGATTGCTGACAAGCGTGCGGCCCATTCTTTGAGATTATTTTGTAGCATAAGGTGATGAAGGTCCCATACGATCGCCCGCATGTGATGGAGGGTGTAGTAGGCATCCTTCTGATTGCCACGTGGCTGCTTGACGCAGGGGAACGTTGTTACGTGGGTGAACACGTGCTTCCTGTACCTACAAATTTGCCTCCTGAAGGTGCCTCCAGATTCGGCATAGCCGGGGAGAGCATCATCAAGAACTTTCTTCATATTTGTGTAGTCTTTATTCGACTGACGGTCCGAGTCGAAATACATGGCCATGGAATATTTCAGGCTTAAGAGGATGAGTGTGCAATGTGTGTCACTGCACAAAACATGGAATGTTAGAAAAAAAGAACAATCAAAATCTAATAAATCATATGTTACCGGGCATTGAGGGGATGACTTACTCTGAAAAGTAAGGCACGAGGAAGTTATCCTTATCTGGGTTCGCCAGAATGATGCCTTCGAGGTTTGAACTCATGACTTGCCGGTCCCCAGCGCTGCCCAAGATCTTGGCTTGCATGTAGAAGGGTTCGACTATCACGATGTCCGGGGTCTTGTCTCTAATGATCTGCATCTCCATACTGAGCAAAAATAGCCGAACGAAGGTGTAGTGCAGCGGATAAAGCTTAAACATAGCGCAGATGTCATCAAAACGCAGGACGATCATAAGCCTGATGGTGCTATCGACAAAGCCCTTGCCCTCTGGCACCTTGGCAACGAAAACCGGGTATGCCACATCATTCTCGGAGAGACGCCGCTTCTCCATAGAAAGAACACCGTCATGCAGACTCCGCATAGCATCGATTGCAGCATTGAGCAGATTAGTCGGTAGCATCGGCCTACCCGCGACATGCACCCTCCTCGAGATATCCTTAGGTATTGGTGGCCTGTCCTGAGCACGGATCGTACTCGGTGCTGGCTGGCTCGCACCCTTGTTATTTTTTCTTTTCCGTCCCTTCTGCTTCTTCTGCTGTAATGGGATCAAGTTCTGCTCAGAGACCACCTTCTTGAGTGTGTTGGGGCTGATAACATTTCGCACCTCGGCTATTTGAGTCTCGGTGAAGGCGGCAGTTGGAGGCGTCTCCTGAAAACTGAACAGACGACGCCTGTTGCAATTGGGTTTCTCCGTGGTACCGGCTAGATCACGATCGTCTTTTGCAGGGTTAGGTTCTTGAGAAGGAGGCCCCAAGAATTCTTCACCGTACCCATCTTCGTTGATGTACTTATAGACGTTGGAAAATGTACCGTCATCATCGTCCAGATCCTGTGCCATATGCATGTCCGGATCAGCTGACGGCGGTAGCGTTGCGGCGGTCTTGCCATGTCTTGGCGCCGGCACACTGGCGATGTTGTCTATGGGGTGGTGTCCCCTGCCCCCAAACGAATCTGGCTCTTCTGCCAAAGCATGGACCAGTTTAAGCATGCGCTGAGGGTCATCACATAATCTTCGTCGGCCCCAGGGGGTCGATACGGAGGTAACAAGTCGTCGCAGCCCCGTAGCACCCAGACCAGTTTAACCCTATACACGGTGGGTGGCATCGGATTACCGTGGAACACGCGGTTGCCCGGTTCAACGATTTTGGCCTTGGCGACATCGGTCAACTCGCCGTCCATGAAGTGCAGGAGAGTGCATGGAACGTTAGCGGCGCCCTGCGAAAACATGTAGGGCATCAGGGATACCCAGTCAAAGGCAAGGAGATGAAGTCATCGGCCAAGGCTTAGTTACCGTGATGGCGTCGAGCTCGGCTAATGTCGAGGCACCACCAACGGCGGGCATACAAGTGATGGAGGGGCCATTTGCTGCTGAGGTGCCGGCCGGCGTATTCTTCCCACACCCGGGTGCATTAAGCTCCAATACCGGCGTCGATGCCGGAGACACCAATGCCACCTCCACCGTAGACACCAATGCCAGCGCGTTGTGCGAGTTGTTGCCCGTGAAGCTGGGAATAGGGGGCGGCCCCTGTTGGCCACCCGCAATCCACCCCCGTAGCCCCTCAACCAAGGAAGGCATAATGGTGGTGACCGTCGCTCCCAGTTGGTCTCGCACTTGCTCTTGGACTATCTTCGGAATCCGCACCACAAGAGCAGCCTCCAAGCTACTGCTGAAGATTTCTGCAATGAACTTGAGGAAGCTCAGCTCAAGTGTTTTTAAACCTATCAGTCTTTCTTCTTTTTACTATGCCATCTGGGGTTAAGTTCATTCAACATGGCCAATTTATTTATATACAATGCGGTCTCCGGTCAAATGTGAATGCTAGATGATGCCAGCTCCTGCTGCACCTTTAGGGGCCAGAGAAAGAGAGAATGACATGTCGAAAGATTATGTTGCACTCCTCTGCTTTGACCTGATGGTAAACACTCCTTCTTTCAGTTCAGACCGCACATTCCATGCTTGCTGCTCTCACTCACACTTCTTGTTACTAGTATAGTGGTGGTCAAGAAACTAAGTGCTAGCTAGCTAGCTGTTTTACACTTGGTTAATTAATAACAGTGCGTGGTAAATTCTTCCTCTAAGCAACATAATTAAGTAAACTAGTACAGTACATGGTTACTACACTCGTACTGCCATGTTTTTCTTCTCTATATAGCTAGCTAGCTAGGGCCAGTTGAAGCAGGGATGCAAGCAAGCAAACAAGGATGGATTCTCCAGTGAGGTAACAACAAGAAAAACTGGAAAAGGAATCAAGAAGGGAGAAAAGTTGTCCGTACCTGGAGGATAAGAAGCCCCGGGGAGAAGATGAACCGGACCGGCGAGTCAGGCTCCAGGAACCACCCACGAACTGGCCGGTGCTGGGGAACCACCCTCGACCTCCTCCTCCTGCCATCTTCGGTCGCAAGAATAAACAACACGAAAGGGACAGAGTGAGGGAGTGGGGGAGGCAACCCCGCACCAACGCCGTGGAATGGAAGTTGCGCGGAATCAGTCACACCCTTGCGATGAGCGAGGGTTCGGGGGAAGGGGGCGGCAGCAACGGGAGGAGAGGGGAGAAGGAAGGGGGTCGGGCTCACGGCGGGCGGGCGGGCTCAGATAATGCCATAGTGGGGGGAGGGTTAGCAATGGCGCACCTCGGAGGGGTGCGCCATAAACAAGGATAGCAATGGCGCACCTTTTAGGGGTGCGCCATAAACAAGGATAGCAATGGCGCACCTTTTAGGGGCGCACCATAAACACTGTGATAGCAATGGCGCACCTTCTCCTGGTGCGCCATTACTAACTTTTTTTTATTTTTTTGGATTTTTAGTTGCATGTAATAATTTAAGATTTTAGATAAAAGAAAAGGAAAATGCAAATGGAGTGATAAAACCATTGTGCAAAGATTTAGAATTAGATGACATGGTTGAAATAAAGTGACATGAAATAACAGTCATCAAAGATTGAGCTTGCCACTCACACACACACATGGCCTTCACGTTGTGATTCGATCTTAGCTATCTTTTCACAAACTTCTTGCCCTTCTTTCTCGCGGTTGAATAATTTAGCCCCGAAAGCCCTTGAATTCTTCTCTTGAACGGACGTCCTTTAGGTAGGGTGGTCCTGCTTCTTCTTGTGGTGTATGGTACTTCATCGTGGTCATCATCTTCCATCTTCGGGTCGCCATACTTTTCGTAGTCTTGCTCATTGGCGACTCCATCCATTCCGATGATGTTCCTTTTGCCTCTCCTGATGACAACACGACTGGGCTTTGACGGGTTGGTAATGAAGAAGCATTGGTCCACTTGGCAAGCCAGTACCCATGGGTCATTTTTCGTGGTGACGTTTGCACCCGCGGTCTTGGATTTGGCTTCGGGTATAACCATGGTGGTGAAATACCGGTCTAATTTTAGTACACTCTTGGACCATCTGACACAGAACATCGGGACCTTCTCTCCAACGTAGCTCAGCTCCCAGATACCCTCGATCCTTCCGTAGTATCTGTCCTTGTCGTTACCGGTGTAGGATTCCATCGTTACCTCGGAGCTCTGATAATCGCTCTTCATGTCCTTTTCCTCGGTGTAGAATGTGTAGCCGTTGATATCGTATGCCTCATAGGTAATCAGGTTGTGCTCGGCGCCCTGTGATAAGGCGAATATGAGTTTTTCTTCCGCGGAAGGATCCTCATGTAAAGGGTACGACAAAAGCTTGTCCTTGAACCAACGTGTGAAACATGAGTTGTGCTCTTTGATTATATTTCTGTCCGTCCTATGTTGGCCTCAGTCATTGTACGTCTTAGCAATAAAGGTTTTGTGCTCTACCACCCAAGGATCGACCATGTCTATGTGTTGTAGCGTGACTAGGTTTGCTCTTTCAAAGCCGGCGAGTCAACCCTTGAAGTCGACATGCATTTCGCGGCAACCCCCGCGGTGACCCCATCCAGCGAGCCTGCTAAGGTGCCTATTGACGGGCAAACCAACGGGGTTCTCGGTGCCTAGATAATTCGTGCAGAAGGAGATGCACTCTTCGGTTAGAAATCCCTTGGCTATGCTTCCCTCTGGACATGCCCTGTTGCAAACGTATCCTTTGATGACACCATTCATGCTTTCGAATGGCATCATGCTGTGTAGGAACGTTGGCTCGAGTTGGATGATATCCTCCACGATATGGACTAGCAGATGCACCATAACGTCGAAGAATGCGGGAGGGAAGTACATCTCAAGCTCGCATAGTATCACCACGATCTCTTCCTGTAGCCTTCTAAGTTGCCTCACGCCAACCGACTTCCGAGAGATGACGTCAAAAAAGATGCACAGGCCAAATAGCGTTTCACGTACGTGCGTGTCCATGATCCCACGGATTGCAACTGGAAGTATCTGCGTCATCAGCACGTGACAGTTGTGAGACTTCATCCTGATGAACTTCTGCTTCGTTGAGTCTAGGTATCTGCTTACCTTCCCCGTGTAACCGTAAGGAAGTTTTACTCCTACGAGGCAGGTGAAAAACTGCTCGATCTCCTTCTGACTTAGAGTGAAGCACGTGGGAGGGCAGTCATATTCGATCTTCTTGGCCTTTTTGCCTTTGCGACGACTTTCCATGTCCTTCGCCTCATCATCATCATCATCATCATCATTAGGGCGTTTTGCGTGAAGCTCCTCCCTAATGCCCATTGATTGCAACTCCGCCCTTGCTTTCAGCCCATCTTTGGTCCTCTCTGGCATGTTGAGCAGGGTACCAAGCAGACTCTCGCACACGTTCTTCGTGATATGCATGACATCAAGGCTGTGAGGCACACGGAGGATCTTCCAATACAACAAGTCCCAGAAAACAGACCTCGTTTTCCATACTGTCAGCAGCGGCTCTGGCGCCTTTCGCTTCTTTCCCGGCGGTGGGCACTCTTTCCAATTTTTCAACAACTCGTCTATTTCCTCGCTGCTCCTCGTACGTGGGGGTCTTCGGGGTTCGGTTTCACCATCTAATAGATCCTTGCATTTTCTCCATGCGGCATCGTCGCGAAGCCACCTTCGATGTCCCATGAACACGGTTTTAGAAGACCCGGGATTTCTATCTAGCTGGCGATACGTTGTGTCATCTATGCACCTGACGCATGCAAAAAATCCGTGGACCACCTGCCCCGTGACATATCTGTAACCGAGAGAGTCGTGCACCGTCGTGAGCAGTGCGGCTCTCATAGGGAAATATTGTTTCGCTGCGGCGTCCCACGTATTGGCTGGTGTTTTCCATAGCATGTCTAGCTCCTCTTCCAGCAGCCCCAGATATAGATTGATGTTGTTCTCTGGTTGTTTCGGCCCTTCAATTAGCATACTCATGTGAATGTACTTCCTCTTCATGCACATCCAGGGGGGAAGGTTGTACATCCACACAAACACAGGCCAGGTGCTATGTGTGCTTCTCTGGCTGCCAAACGGATTGCCTCCATCGGTGCTCGCGCCCAGCACGATGTTCGTTGGATCGTCCCCAAATTCTGGGTGTTCGAAGTTCAACGCTTGCCACTGGCTCGCATCCTTAGGGTGACTCAGCATCTTGTCTTTTTTATTTATCTCTGGATCATTTTCGTCATCTTCTCGCTTCTTCTCCTCCCTATCCGCGTGCCAACGCAGGAGCTTTGCTAGCTTAGGGTCTGCGAAATACCACTGCAGACAAGGAATGATTGGAAAGTACCACACCACTTTTTGAGGAGCTTTCTTGCTCTTCTTGTATCGAGTGATGCTGACATATGGTAGAGTCCGCGTGCTCGTCGCGATAAATGATGCAATCGTTCATGCACACATGGTATTTCACGTGCGGTAAATGCAGAGGACACATGATTTTCTTCGCCTCCTCGAAACTGGTCGGGCACTTGTTCCCCTTGGGAACACGTTCGTGCCAAAATGACATGTTCTCGTCGAAGCATGCGTAGGTCATTTTGTGTTTTACCTTCATCTCCAGAGCCATGAGCATTACTTTCAGGCGGGTATCCTTGGGCCTGCATCCTTCATACAATGGAGTAACCGTGTCTATATCCAGTTGATCCATCTTGGCTTTCTCTCAGGCGGCAGCTCTTGCATTACCCGTCTGCTTGAGAAGCAGCTCTTGAATATCAGGGTCCTGCACCCAGCCCATCGATGGTCCATCATCGTCTGCTCCGGCATCTTCGTCTTCATGATCATGACCTTCGTCTTGATCTTCTTCATCATCATGTCTGACATCTTCTACATGATGACTGTGTCCTGCATCAACTTCGTGATCATGTCCTGGAGATTCTTCGTCTTCTCGCCCGCCCTTGACAGTATTGTCTTGCTGCCCTTCCTTATTTCTTGACCGGCCCCCATGGACGACTTCATAATCATCTTCATCTCCTTGTCGTCGATAGCCATACATGAAACCACGCACGAGCAGGTGGTCCCGCACCTATCTGGAATCCGGGTCCATAAGGCTCTTCAGCTTGCATCTTTGACACGGGCATCTTATCTCCGTCTCGTTCTTTTGAAGCATCTCGGCCTTCGCGGAGCTTAAAAACCTATTCACGATGCCTTCAGACATCATGCGGACCATGGTCGCCTACGGGGTAGAGCAAAATGATATTTTAGAACCAAATTTTTTTGGCACGACTTTGCCTAAAAATAGGACCAAAAAGAATGCATATTGCCAAATTCTAGCCGAAACGGAAATGAATCAACATTCTGGCAAAATATTGGCAACTATCACATTTCACATACCGGTAACTACAAACACAAACATATGCAACACCACAAACATACATAGATCTAGCTCAATGAGGAAAGTGTAGATCTAGGCCATAAAAATAGTGGATGTTGGAGGGAGAGAAAAGTAGATCTAGCACATAAAGAAAGGTTTCCCCTTACTTACCTATAAAAAAAGGAAATTTAACCACTTAATTTGGGTGAATCTATGGTGCAAATGAGGTGAGGAGGAGGAGGCAGTCGAGACCAAGCTTGGTAGAGGTGGAGAGAATGAAGTGGGGAAAGTGAGTGTGGTCGGTGGCTATCAAAAATATCTAGCTGCTATCAGGTTACCAATGGTGCACCTCCTAAGAATGCGCCACTAGTAACCAGGGTTACTAATGGCGCACCTGGTGTCTGGTGCGCCATTACTAGTTTTAAAAAAAATTGAAAAAAAATTGTTAGTGGTGGCGCACCATGGGTGAGGTGCGCCATTACTAGTTAAAACTAGTAATGGCGCACCAAACCTAGGTGCACCACTGGTAAGTCTAGGGAGGGGGGTGTGCCTAGGAGAAACTTAGCAGTGGCGCACCACACACAAGGTGCGCCATTAGTAATATAAACCTTAGTGGCGCACCACATACTTAGTGCGCCACTAATGTCTATATTAGCTATAGCCCTTTTTCTAGTAGTGCTAGCACCATAGGCAAACCTTCCAGAGCCGCCCTCGCCGCCGAGCTCATCGTGGCCGTCGTCTCCGGCGACCCCAAGCCCTAGACCAGCCCCACTCAACACGGACAACCTTGGGCGTCCCGTAGCTGCTTCCGGCACGTGAAACCATGCCCTGTGGCACGTTTTTGGCCAACTCCGGCGGTCCTCTGCCGCGGGTTTGGTCGTCGCCGGCCCCGCTCTGGTGGGCGTCGACGTGGCCGGCCGGTTAGTGCTAACCAGCCCGGCTAATTAAGCCATTAGCCGCTGACAACAGGCCACGCAGAGGGTCAGACCTCTGGTCAGCGTGGGGAATTAGCCAATGACGCTGACGTGAGGGCCCCACCCTGTCAGGTTTGACCTGGCCGGGTCTATTGAATTTTTAGTATAAAAACAAATCAGGAAATTCCAGATTTTTTTTAAAAACTTCTAAAATTCATATAAATTAATCTGTAAATCAGATCAAAATAATTTGTATATGAATGTTTATCAGAAAAATCCAATGAATCCAATGGTGCTATTATCATGCATGTTAGAGCAACCTATGTAGTTGAGAATTGACATTTACTAATAGGTTAATATATGAAATATGAAAAGGAGAATGACTTTGAACCTATATTCAAATTCACTTCATTTAACTTGGACAATAGTTGCATTAGCTCATCCATACATGTTGTCATGTCATGATCATGCATCATATTGTAGCACTTGCGTGTATTGATAGCTATTTATCTGCATTGTGGTAGGCCCTGCTCCTGAGGATACCTCCGAGTATTCCAACAAAGGGGAAAACATTCCCGCTATCCATCAAGGCAAGCAACCCCTATAATCATTCCGATAACATCCCACTCTCTCGCTCCTGCTCTTGTTTATTGCATTAGGACGAATGTTCACTTGTTTGTCCTACACGGTAGATGAACCTATTCTTTTGCATGACCTGTCATTGTCACAGTAAATAGCTAAACCTTGCAACCTAGCATACCTGGTAGATACTTGTGCTATGATGTGATTTTCCTACTTTGCCTTCTATGCTTGCTATGCTTAGAGTTGTGTTAGGTCTGATTCATCCGGGTGATGAAATGGAGTGAAACAATATTGTTCTGATATGATAAGCTGATAATGAACCCGATTTGGTAAAGGTAGCGATGAGATGCTATGTAGGAGTAAATGGCGGGTTGTCTCATTGGGACCGTTCTTAGGAACAAAGTTCCGTGTTTGTGATCCAAGACTAGCTACTACCACATATTGGGTTTCGGTAACTCGACACCTCTTGACTTATCAATCGATTAGTCCTTCGTCGAGGAGTTGCAAGTAGTTTCTGGTGTTTATAGCATGCTAGTGGCCGTGCGTAGCTCTGACCCT
Source organism: Hordeum marinum (assembly GCA_022496015.1). Taxonomy (NCBI): domain Eukaryota; kingdom Viridiplantae; phylum Streptophyta; class Magnoliopsida; order Poales; family Poaceae; genus Hordeum; species Hordeum marinum. Next base: position 253,150,873 of record CM039678.1, read on the forward strand.
AGGGGTGGGTTAAAACACGGTAGGCAATGGCACAATGTACCAAGGGTCACCAGAATGGTGGGCTTGGGAACCCTGTGCACATCATTTGGGTCCATAGAGGAAACTTCGGCCAGACTTTCGTGCGGGTTCAGTCTCAAATAGGCGATAGCCTGGACTAGAGGTCTTATGTGATTGACGGTCGTGGCCGACTCCCTCGCTGGTCTTCCTTTTGAAGGTTGCAGAGGTGCATGGTTTTATGAGCACATAGCGATAAGTGGCGAGAGCGTGTGTGAAGAAGTACACCCCTGCAGGGTATGAAACTATTTGAATAGCCGCGTCCTCGGATACTCATAGATAAATTAATGGATACTCATAAAAATATCAAGACAAGTGTGAGTAACGTGGATGGCACTCTCGTAGTAGACGGAAGTGAATCCATGGTGGTGTATTGTTGTGGAGTTGGAGGACTCGTGTCCGATATCTAAAATTTAACCAAAGAGTTAAAATTGTGTAGTATAGGTTAGCCATGAGTCAAAGTTCGCATTGCTGCATAAAGTCCACCACTCCCCTTGTTGATACATGAGCATAATTAGTCTAGGTCCGCTTTAAAGACTTGCTGAGTACGTTTGTACTCACGTTTTCTTAATAAATGTTGTAGATGATACTCAGGACCCATCAGGTGGGTTCTATCTAGATGTTGCCGATGCCGAATAGCTGGTGTCCCAGCTACGACCTTATGCCCTGTGGCGGCCTATAGATAGTCAGGCCGTGTGCCTTTTTACCCTTTCAACTGCCTCTACTCAGACAGCTTTATGCTTCCACTTGGTTTCTATGAACTTGCTTGTATGACTTGAGTGTCGGGTCATGTGACCCCTACTTATAAGAACATATTATGCAAGGCTCGTCTAAGCCTCTTAAATAAAGTTGTGTTGATGTATGGTTATGTTGTGATGCCATAGTTGTATCTATGCATATCGGGCATGTCGTGCGTACATGTGACATGCAACGGTATGTACGGGATCCGACACCTAGTCATGTGCCTTTACGGGAAACTGCCTCCTTGTGCTTCCACCAAGCCTTGGTAGCTTGCTATTGCTTCGGACACATTGACTAACCGGCATGTATCCTTCTATGCTGTTGTGTCTGTCCCTTCGGGGAAATGCCTCACAGTGTAATGGAGTCCCTGTAGCCTCCTACGACTCTTCTACGTTCAGTGATGACATTTTTGTCCCACGGCGTAATGGAGTCCTTGTAACTTTCTATGACTCATCTACACACGCTTGAGGCCGACACCTGCATTGCTGGGTTACGTATGCCTGTTTCCGTACGGATGTGCCACTTGGGTTCTATGACTAGTCATGTTGGCCCGGGTTCTCTATCGTTTGATTGCCAGCGACATCTTCACATACCTGAGCCAAAGACGCAAATAGTTCTGGCTAAGGTAAGGCTACAGCCGTGGAGTTTACCGTGCATGAGGACGCAAAGTGATGTGATATGTTAAAATCTGGTTTCATATGACTTGGGATCAGGGTCCCGACAACATTGGTATCAGAGCCTGACTGTCTATAGGACTACCATGCCAAACCGGTCGAAGTTGAGTCTAGAAACACTATAGAAAAGTAGGGGAATCGATTGTGGAAGGGAATGTAAGGCTCTTTTTACTCCTCTTCCCAAGTTATTCTATTCTGAGTCATTTTCATCTTTTCTACGGGGATAAGAGCTAGGTTTCTCACCTATTGCTTACGATGACGAGTTACTAACCATGGACTATTAGCTAGCTTGCTTACAAGAGAATTCGGTACTCAAGTATTGTTGGTATGACAAACAGTTGGAGAAGAGAATTGAGTCTAGATAGTCGAGTGGTTATGCTTTTCCAATCTTTTGCAGTTGCCTCAAAATCCTTTCTGAGCAATTACAGTCGTTATGCTGTCCAATTTCTCCTAGCGTCTCTAATGCCTTGGATCATTCTCTTTTTCAAATGCCCCCTCGTCCCTCCCATCAGGTGGTCCGTCTGACCAGGTGCATCGATGTACCGGGTCACACGGCCATGTTGGTTAGAGTTATGATGGAGGTTGGTTACCGTCGGTACCCAAAGTACACAGTGGAGGAATAGTATGGATTAGTTGTCACCATAGACATGGCAGTCCAGGAGGCCGCCTATACCATGCTAACTATCATGAGGTTTCACCATGGTCTACTTCAGAACAGAGAGTTCTGTTATGTTCCTGCTTCTTTGGGAGGAGAGGATAGCTATCTTAGCGCAGCCTACTATGATCATTCTCATGAGGACCCTAGGCTGCAGGTGACCATTCAAATGTTGGAGAACAGGGATCGTGATGCACGTGCCCTTTGCATGGAGCTTTATGCTGCCCATGCACGTCTTTGGACAGCCCTGACGTAGTTGGCAGCTATCGCACAGATACGCTCTGGAGATTTGGAGATGTTGAACCCATCACGGACTCATCTACCAACACACATAGACTGGCCCGACGTTGGAGGCATTACCCCTCTTCGAGGACCGCTGTTGCCACCAACAAGGGGACCAAGGCCACATCTGTGTCCTTACGGTTTCTAGGGATCACAGGCTAGAGTGTTCCCAGATCCTCAGGTTTAGCTCCCTGGCCATGGGGGTAACCTATAGGAGGCATTCTACGGCGATGCTTGAGTACGTGGATGTTTGTACAAGTATGGTAGTACCCGTATCGCCATAGTCTTGCGTGTCGTGTGGGATATGCCTGAGGTTGAGAGTTGAGTTCCAGAGGTGTAGATAGATAATGTATAGGAAGCTTGTAATGCCTCCGATGAGTTGTGTCATCTCTCCATAGTTTGTATTTCAGCTTGGGCTTGTATTGAAATATGTCATGGTGTGTATGAGTCATGGTGTTCATATGGCGGTTGTTATTACCATGTTGATCGGGTGTTTACCCATACATGCCATGTTGCCTTGTACATTCTTTATCTCATTCCTTAGAGTTGGTGTTTTCCGTGTCTAAGCTGTGGTTTGTTTTCCCATGATGGTGGCAACTAGGAATAACCCCGTGCCTGCCCCTGAGCAGGGCGAGGGAAGTCAGCCAAGGCAAGAGAACCTGCCACATGCGCCCTCTTTGGTAGAAGTGATGCTTGAGGCTGAACGGAACAAAAGGGAGACCAATAGGCTGTTGGAACATATTGAGGTGAACATAGCGCATGCTCCCCGCAATGATCACAATGCTGCCGTGTCTCTCTGTGATTTCATCAAGCTGTGCCCACCTTGACGGGGCTCATATCCCGGGGTAGGCCAAGGCAATGGGGTCGTCCCAACTCCACTTCGAAGAAAAACCAATCGGCCGGCTGGACGAGGCTGGCTAGGGACACTACACACGTGCCATCTCCGGCTCGCGTTTCGCCCGGCCGGCCTAGCGACCGGGCATGCTCCCGCCCGGCTGGCCAAGCAGCCGGCCGCCCATGAGGCGGGCAGCCCATTGACCTGGGGACGGACATGCCCTGTCCCGTCTCCCTGACCGCAGGTACGGCTGTGCAATGTGACTGGCAGGGCGAGCGACCCTGTGGCCATAGTGGTCGCTGACGCGCCGTCCCGCACGGCTATAGTCCATCCGTCCGGCCTGCTGACCTTAGTGAGCGCGACCGGACAGGGAACAATTCCAGCATGCTCCCGCCACTTGAGTGCCTGCCCCGGCGTGGCTACAGTGCCGCCGGCCGTACCGACGACCTCGGCCGGCTGGCGCTAGGTGACGCCTCCCCGGGCGGCCCGTGCCGAGGCAGTTGGGGGAGGGCCAATCGCGGCGCCCGTCGGCGGGTCCCAGCATGGATGGGACCGCTCGGCCGGTCGGCCCCGCCCACGACGAGACAATACAAGCCGCGGGACCCCCTGGCCAGGCGGAGAGGCTGCCAGCCTTGTGCCTCCACCCTCGTACCAAAATCATATTGTAAGAGCCGGGGGGTTGGCCTATGAAACACCCCGAGCCCCCCGTGCAATGAGCACGGAACCCCCGATAGAGAATGCACACATAGAGAGCTCCCAAACTCTTCCCAGTAGTAGAGGGAGACGAGCCAGCTGCTCCTTTCTTCCTCCTCCGAACACAGCTCCAGGAGCACCTCTGTATACTTATCCATCAATTCAACGAATCCAAGTAGGTCTATGGGTATTACCTCCCATGGAGGGCCCGAACCTGGGTACGTCTTGTGTCTCCACGTTCTCGTACCCAATCTCACACACAGAGCCCATCGGTGTCTAATGGTCCCAACACCACCGATAAGCCACCCTAGGGCATCTGCCGTGAGAAAACGACGACAGTTGGCGCCCACCGTGAGGCCATCCGCGGCACCGTTTGGGTTCATGCTCTGGGCGGGACCTCTCGCCATTCCCCGCTGCCGCCGATCGGCCCGGCAAAACCATGGGAGGCTCGTGGGGCTTGTCGTGGCACACCCTGCATGCGACTCCGACAGCCTAGTGGCCGACATCGACGCGCTCACCGAGCGCTTCGCCAGGTTCAGCCTCTCCGAGGCTCCGGCCGCGGGTGAGTACCCCACGGGGGTACTTGTCTTCGCCGGCCCGCCCACGGCCGTGGGAGTACTCATTGCATCCCACCCTAGCAGGTCCCGCGAATGTGAGGGTGTGATGGCCATCACCTCCTCCACCGCAACTGAACGGGCGCGGGTAACGGCCACGTCCAACCCGATCGGTGTGACCATCCGGGGCTTGAGTACCCCGATTGCTCTGACGGTAATCCCCGATACCGCCGCGGCCGACCTCGAGGCGGCTCGTCACATCCTCTTCGAGGATACCACCGCCCACGCTACCACACGCAATCGCATGGAAGTGGCGTAGCGGGAATACGCCTCCGCTTACGGCCTTACCCCAGCTGGCGCCGAGCCCAGCCGGCGTGGGGCTGTGCGCGACCGCGGCCACGTGGTCGCCGAAATTCTCGGCGGCAAAATGCCCGTCTACGACACCCCCGCAGCTAACTTGCGAGCCCTAAAGGTGGCCTACGAGGAATTGGACACCTTGGAGGGTGAAGAGCGTGCCGCCCACGAGCGCCACATCAAGGAGCTTATCGATGCTGCTGACGCACAGCAGCATCAGCTCGCGGCAGGCGGCACCACCGCTGAAGGCCCCCGGCCCGAGCGCGAGGGCACGAGAACTGTCGGCCGCCAGCCGGCGCAGCACTCCTGTTCCCCTCGAGTCTCCGGTCATCGAATCGAGACGCATGACCCTTGGCCCTCTCTGCCGCCGGGGACTGAGCAGCCGGCTGTTAGCAGCCGGCGCACCGGTGAGCCGCCTCATAGCGGCCGCTACCGCAAAGCGCCGTCATCCGACAGCCGGCATAGCCGAGGGCACACCACACCCCCGCAACGCAGGTCGTGGCAATCGACGCCGCCCATCATCCGCCCTGAGATTTCAGCCCGGCTCGGGCCACGTGTCCCCCGTAGCAAGGACGATGCTCGCAACCGCATCGACTGACTCACGCAATCCGCCATCCTCGAGCAGGAGGGCTCGATCAGCCCGGCTTGCTTCAGCCCTCGGATCTGCACCGAGCCATTCCCGAAGGGCTTCACACTCCCTACGGACACCCCGAAGTATAACCGGGGCGCCAAGCCAGAACACTGGTTGATCGATTACACCACTGTAGTGGGCATCGCAAGGGGAAACAAACACGTGGCCATCCGGTATGCCCCCCTCATGCTCATTGGCTTAGCCTGCACCTGGCTCAACAGCCTGGCGGCCGGCAGCATCAACACGTGGACGTACTTCGAGGAGTCCTTCGTCCGCAACTTCACCGGCACCTACAAGGGAGTGCACAAGGGGCCGGACGAATCCCTCTGTGACTACCTCACCCGGTGGACCGAGCTCCACAACTCCTGCGAGGGAGTGCACGAGGTAGAAGCCGTGCAATACTTCATTGAGGGTTGTCGGGACGGCACCCCTCTCAAGCACAAGTTTCTGTGCTCCGAGCCGGCCACGCTGGCCAAACTCATGACCAAGGCGGACAAATATCCCACGGCCGATTCGGCCATCCAAGTCAAGACATCCCCGCCGGCCAAGGCGACAACGACGCCGGCCATGGCCCGGCCGGATGCTGACAACAGGCAGCCGTAGAGCCACAAGCGCAAGAACGACCAGCCGGATCCCCGCTACGGGAGCCGGCAGGTCAACACTGTCGAGGATCAGGAGCCAGCTACCCAGCCTTCTAGCCAGCACCAGCACACCAGCAAGGCTTCCTCGCACCCGAAGCTCACCTTCGAGCAGATGCTCGATCTTCGATGCAAGAATCACTCGGAGGCCAAACACTCCACGCACACATTCCGACAGAGTAGCTTCTCACAATGATTGACCCAGGGGGACGGCCATCCGGCCGCTCCCACACCGCCAGCCCGTGTGCCGGCCCCGGCCCAAGATGCCGCCCGAGAGCCGGCAACGGCCCCAAACGACGGTCACCTGGTCGACTAGTACCCCAACCAAGACGGTTGCTACGTAGTCTTCACCAGTGAAGAGACAGGCAAGCACGCGAAGCGCCGACTCCATCGTGAAGTGAACGCCACCATGCCGGCGACTCCCCAGTTCATGCACTGGTCGGAGAAGCCGGTCATGTGGAGCCAGGACGACCATCCCACGGTGATGCCGCATCCTGGCATCTACGCCTTAGTCCTTGACCCCACCATCGCCACCAAGGATCGAGCCTGCCGCTTTACGCGGGTGCTGATAGATGGTGGCAGCAGCATCAATATCCTGTACCTCGACACGATGCACAAGCTGGGACTAAAGATAGAAGACCTGCAGGCGAGCCGGACGGTTTTTCACGGCGGCGTGCCTAGGAAGTCTTGTTCCCCTATAGGCAAGATCACGCTCGACTTCCTCTTTGGCAGACCCGGCCACTTCTACCGCGAGCTAGTACTATTTGAGGTCGTGGACCTCGCAAGCCCCGACCATGCGCTGTTGGGTCGGCCGACTCTAGTCAGCTTCATGGCAGTCCCACACTACGCCTACCTCAAGCTCAAGATGCCGGTCCCCAAGGGAATCATTACCATCAAGGGAGACTACAAGATGTCGCTCTAATGCACTCGAGACGGTAGCCGACTGGCCGAGGCCCTAGAGATTGCCGACGAGAAGCGGCAGCTCGACCGGCTCGTGGCCCTTGCCGCCAGCCAGCCGACCGTGCCAGCTCCCCCCTCGCAATCCACCGGAGAGACCTCCTTCCAGCCGTCGAGGGACACCAAGCAATTCCCGCTCGACCCGGCCAACCCGGCTCAGTGCGTCACGATCGGCTCCCACCTCAACAGCAAATAGGAAGGCGAGCTCGTCGACTTCCTCCATTAGAATCGGAACATCTTTGCATGGTCCCGCAAGGAAATGCCGGGTGTTCCAAGAAGCGACGCACTAGATGAGAAGAGATCGCCCGGCTGCTCGTGGCCGGGTTCATCATGGAAGTTTTCCACCCAGACTGGTTGGCCAACCCAGTCCTTGTGCTGAAGAAAAACAAGACCTGGTGCATGTGCATCGACTACACCAGCCTGAACAAGGCATGTCCCACGGACCCATTTGCCCTGAAACTAATTGATCAAGTTATCGACTCCACGGCCGGCTGCGACTTGCTGTCCTTCTTGGATGCCTATTCCGGCTACCACCAAATCAAGCTAGACCCGAAAGACTGCCTCAAGACCTCCTTCATCACGCCCTTTGGGGCGTACTGCTACATCACCATGTCCTTCGGCCTGAAGAACGCAGGCACCACCTTCCAATGGTGCATGCAAAAGTGCCTCCTACCTCAGATAGGTAGGAACGTCCACGTCTATGTTGACGACATCATTGTCAAAACCAAGAAGCACTTCAGCCTCCTCGACGACCTCCGGGAGACCTTCGCGAACTTGCACAAATACAAGGTCAAGCTCAACACGGAGACATGCGTCTTCGACGTCCCCGCCGGTCAACTCTTGGGTTTCTTCGTGTCCGCTGACGGCATCCAAACTAACCCCGAGAAGATCCGCGCGGTCGAGCCCATGCCAAAGCCGACCCGGCTCTGCGACGTACAGAAGTTCACCGGCTGCCTTGCCTCGCTCAGCCGGTTCATCAGCCGGCTGCGGAAGAAGGCTCTGCCCCTCTACGGGCTCCTTCGCAAGACGGCTTTCATCAAGCCGGGTCAAACCAAGAAGCCGGGCACCTTCGACTGGCCTAACGAGGCGGACAAGGCCTTTCGCGGCCTCAAGAAGGCTCTCAACCGCGCACCAATCTTGGCTGCGCCAGCTGAGAAGGAACCACTGCTCGCATACATCACCACGACAACCCAGGTCATCTGCGTGGTGCTGGTGGTTGAACGGCCGGAGGTGGGCAAGGCCCTACCGGTTCAGCGGCCCGTCTACTACCTCAGTGAGGTCCTCTCCGTGTCCAAGCAGAACTACCCCCACTACCAGAAGATGTGTTACAACATATACATTGCTGCCAAGAAGGTCAAGCAATACTTCCACGAGCATACCATCACCGTGGTGAGCACGGCCCCGCTCGGCGAGATCATGAGTGGCCGGGACTCCACCGTCCGGATTGCCAAGTGGGTGATCGCCCTCGCCGATCACGAGATCCGGTACGAGCCGCGACGAAGAAGAAGTCGCAAGCATTGGTGAATGCACTTCGACGGCTCGAAGATGAGGACCGGCCTGGGTGTCGGCAAAATCCTCTCCTCCCCGAAAGGTGATCAGATCAACAACGCCCTCTAGATCCACTTTCCTGCCTCGAATAACATGGCAGAGTATGAGGCCATCATTCATGGCCTCTAGCTCTCCAAGGAGATCAGCATCAGGCGCATCCTCTACTTCGGCGACTCCGACCTCGTGGCGAGTGGGACGCCAGGGATGCCAACATGGCCAGCTACTGTTTCCTCGTGCAGAACTCACCGGCTCCTTCGAGGGTTGCAAGTTCCACCATATCCTCCGAGCGGATAACGAGGCGGCGGACGCGTTGGCAAAAATCAGCTCCACCCGACAAACCATCCAAGCAGGTGTCTCCCTCGAGTGGCTGCTCCAGCCGTCGGTCAAGCCCTCCCTAGAGCCGGAGTCAATCTTCATGCCGGCAAGCGCCGCCGGCCCATCAATGGCGTCGGCTGCCAGCCCAGCAACTCCGTCATCGGCTCTTGAACCGTCGGCTGCCCAGTTGACCCCGGTCGAACCGGCGGCGCCCGAGGCAGACGAACCCGACGACACGGTCGTCATGATGGTCATCGACCCGCCGGCTCTAGGGGCCGGCGATCCGGGCCCGGGTGCTCACCAACCAGCCTCGGGGGCTCCCAAGCACGCCCCGAGGGCTGGCGAGCCGGTCCCGGGGACTGAGCAACCAACCCCGGGAGCTCTCCAGCCGGTTGCCATCGTAGCTCCCTCATGGGCCCAACCCATCTTGGCGTTCCTTCTATGAGGCGAACTGCCTCCGGAGGAGGCTGTGGCTAGGCAGATCCAGCATTAGGCCTCGACATACAGTATAGTCAACAGCGAGCTCGTCCATCACAGCACCACCGATGTTTTCCAGCTGTGTGTCGAGCCGGGAAAAGGCCAAGAGATCCTCCTCGACATCCAGCAGGGCGAGTGCGGCGACCATGCCGCCTCCCAAGCCCTGGTGGCCAAGGCTTTCCGCCACGGCTTCTATTGGCCCATGGCTCTCGAGGCGGCCAAGAAATTGGTCGATGAGTGCAAGGGCTGCCAACGCTTCAGCATGCAAAGCCATCTGCCGGCAACAGCCCTCCAAACCATCCCCCTCTCGTGGCCCTTTACCGTTTGGGGGATGGACATGGTGGCCCCTACAAAACCGCTCGAGGCGACATGACGCACTTGCTGGTGGCCGTGGACAAATTCACCAAGTGGATCGAAGCATGGCCCATCAAGAAGCTTGACGGCCCCACGGCCGTCCGGTTCATCAATGACATTACGGTACACTACGACGTCCCCCGCGGTATAATCACCAACAACGGAACCAACTTCGCCAAAGGCACGCTTGCATGTCTCTACTCCAAGAAAGGGACCCGGCTCGACATGGCCTCCATCGCTCATCTGCAATCGAACGGCCAGGTCGAGGGGGCAAATGGCCTCATCCTATCCAGCATCAAGCCCCAGCTCGTGACTCCGCTAGTCAGGTCGGCCGGCTATTGGATCGACGAGCTGTCGGCCGTCCTTTGGAGTCTGAGGACCACCCCTAACCGTTCCACCGGCTACACCCCATTCTTTCTCGTGTATGGGTCCGAGGCAATCATCCCCACCAACATCGAATTCGACTCGCCTTGGGTTTCCCTATACATGGAGAAGGATGCCAAGGAAGCAAGAGAAGACGGTGTCGACCTGCTCTAGGAGGCTTGCGAGCTAGCCTTGAGTCGGACGGCAATCTACCAGCAGAAGCTCCGGCATTATCACAGCAAGAGGATCCGACCGCTCTCATTCCGCAAGGGGGACCTGGTCCTCCGACGGATCCAACGAACCGCCGGTCAGCACAAGCTGTCATCCCCATGGGAGGGCCCGTTCCTCGTCAGCAAGGCGCTACACAACAATGTGTACTATCTAATAGACGCCCAAAAGCCACAGAAGCACAAGAGAGAGGCCTCCGACAAAGAAACGGAGCGTCCATGGAACGCGACACTCCTGCGCCCGTTTTACTACTAAGGAAAAACTAATGTATGTATGTATTCCCGTCCTTTTGGGCTTATGAATGCAATAGGCGTCCCAACCGGCTCTTGGGGCACGCCCCATTTCGTTTATCTCAAAGCTTTACACACTCACCGGCTCCCCCGTCTAGCTCCCGGGCGCGGGGGTTAGCCAGCTGGACCTAGAGGTGTCTCTCCACGGAAAAGACTAAGTAAATGTGAGCCGGCCAAGCCTCCCCACCCTTACCAGCTGCAGACCGGCACCCGGCTGTCCGGCTGACGGGGCCTCGGGGCAGCAAGGTTTAGCTCGCACCAAAGGTCGAAACAGGAAGGGACCTTCTCTAGGTCCGGCCGGACCCTCGCCGCATTTCTAGCCGCTTCACTTACGTCAAAAAAAACCTCCGTGATTCCTAAGTTTTTGAAACGGCTCCCTCAAGGCGGACGCCCCGACGCAGCCACAGACCGGCTCCCGACTGTCAGGCTGGCGGGGCTGACGCCAAAGGGGAAACAGAGTAGAAATGCAAAGGGGCGTGGCAGCCGAAAAAGGGGTAAGGTGGAGGCGGCAAGATTCATAAGGCATAAAACACAAATATTCATAACATAAAGCAAAACGGGCCATGGCCGGCGTTCAATTCGTTACATACACGCCCCTAGTGGGTGGATCGAATCCAAGTTCAAAGTGTAGGAAAGAAGAAAAAGAAAGAGCAAAAGAGGAAGATGCCCGGGGGCTCAAGCCACCGGCGCGTCGCCAGCCGGCACGTCGAGAGGTGGTTGGGTCGGCATCCCGAAGGTGCTCGTGGCCCTCGGGTCGGCCGCCTTGCCCTTCGCCGCCATCTCGCCACTCGAGTCAGTGCTCTCATCGGCAACTTTGGCGTCGTCCGGGCCCTGGGGGATGCCGAAGTAGTCCTCGGGCAGCGGCTCGCCATCTTCTCCAAGGGGTGGCAGGAACTCATCCGCGTCCACATACGACGCAAGCTCGTTCGCCCGCAAGACCAGGGCCGGCTCGCGAGCCTCCCGCTCTGCGGTCGGGACGTCCCGCATCATCGCTAGCCGGGCGAGGTCCACCCCCTGGTACCATGATGTGACGAACAGAAGCGCCATCTGCACTTCGGCTCGGGCGGCGAGGCTATCCAGGCCTCGAGGCGAGAGACGGCATGCTCAAGCCATAGCGCCACGCGATGCGTCGGAGCTCCTCTACGGCCCGGCCACAGCGCGGCGATTACCTCCTTGTCGGCGGTCTTGAGCTGCTCCATGCTCTGCTCGAGATGGGTAATCCACATCTCAAAGGCGAGCCCGATCTCGTCCACATCCCATGGGGTGTGCTCATCAATGGAGCGGCCGTACCGCCGGAGGTGCTCCCGGTGCTCCTCAGCAGCCCGCGTGGTGTGGCGATGGGTCTCCGGGAACCGCACTGAGGGGAAGAAGGGAAGAAGAAAAGAAAGACCAGATGAAGCACAAAGAGGCGGCAAGCAGAAGGTGACCAATCGAAAAAAGAAAGAAACAAGCGCTTACCTTCGATCGCATCATTCACACTGATGGCGAAGTTGAGCGCCACCGCCCGCTCGCCCGCCCGAGCCGCATCCGAGGCGGCAAGAGAGCTCTTGGCCTCCTCGAGTAACTTCTTGAGGCGGGTCACCTCTCCTTGGAGGGCGGCAGTCCTCAAGGCGGCGTCAGCCTCCTCCTCGATGGCCCCCTCCCAGGACGCCGCCTCGGCCTTGAGCCGGTCGTGGGCCGCCTCGCTGTCAACCAGCAGTGCGGCTAGCCGGTCTGTCTCCTGCGTGGCCGCCTGGACATCCCGCGCCAGCCGGTCCTGCTAGGCGGCGAGCCAGGTCTTTTCCTCCCGAAGGGTGGCCAGCTTGCCTACGTAACAAGGATAGCATCAGTAAAACAGGTGTAAAGCTGCCGACCCCTAGGGGCAACACGCCTCCACCCGCAAAATGCAACTCACCTTGCACACGGGCCAGCTCCTCCTCTAGACGGTAGAAGCCGCGCTTGCCGCGGTCGTGGATGGCGACCGCCTCCGCGAAGAGCCTCTACCGCAGCGAGGCTCCCTCCTATTGCAAAAGGGGGAGAACGTCGAAAACGCGCTCGAAGGAGATCCGGCCCGGCTGCCCGTCAACCGGTTAGCCGGCTCACATCTCAGGGGCTACACCCAGTGGGTGCGCTTGCGGGCCCCCACTAAGAATACTAAGGACGGAAGGAGAAGCTTACCTCAGCACACCCGAGGGCGGTGTCCGCTGCCTCCGCGAATCGAGCCATCTCCTGCCAGGACCGGTCCATGACACTCCCCAGATCCCCAAGGGAGGGGACCGGGCCGCCTGGCGGAGGTGCCGGTAGGGCCGGCACGTTCGCTAGTGCCTCCCAGTCCCAACTAACCACCTGCATCAACTGCAGGATTCGCCGAGCATGGCCGCCGCTACCGCTCGGGCGGGTTGATAACGGCGAGGGACGGAGAGTCGCATCCCGCCGGCCCCCCGCCGGGCGACATCGCCGCCGCACCTGTCAGCCGCTCCGGCGCGTCGGTCGCGTCGGAGGGCCGCTCCACCTCCATAATGAATGCCTCCAGTGGTGCCTCCGGCGTCGTGTCGGGACCCCGATCCTAAGTCATATGATTCCATACTATAACAAGCCACATCACTTTGCGGCCTCACGCACGGTACTCCACGGCTGCCACCCTAGCTTGGCCGGGACCGTTTGCGTCTTTTGGCTCACGTATGTGAACATGTCGCTGGCAACCACATAGCAAAGAACCCGGGCCGACATAACTAGTCATAGAACCCAAGTGGCACATCCGTACGGAAACAGGCATACATAACCCAGCAATGCAGGTGTCGGTCTCAAGCGTGTGTAGACGAGTCGTAGCAAGTTACAAGGACTCCATTACGTCGCGAGACACGAATGTCATCGCTGCACGTAGACGAGTCGTAACAGGCTACAGGGACTCCATTACACAGCGAGACATTTCCCCAAAGGGACAGACACAGCAGCAAAGAAGGATACATGCCGGTCAATCAATGTGTCCGGAGCAGTAGCAAGCTACCAAGGCTCGGTGGAAGCACAAAGAGACAGTTTCCCGTAAGGAGTACTGCTAAAGGCACACAACTAGGTGTCGGATCCCATACATACCGTTGCACGTCACATGTACGCACGACATGCCCGATATGCATAGATACAACTATGGCATCACAACATAACCATACAACAACATGACTTTTATTTAAAAGGCCCAGAGGAGCCTTGCATGATATGTTCATACAGATAGGGGTCACATGACCCGGCACTCAAGTCATACAAACAAGTTCATACAAGCCAGCGGAAACTTAGAACTATCCGAGTACGGACAGTGAAAAGGCAAGGAGGCACATGGCCTGACTATCTACAGCCCACCACACGGGCAAGATCGTAGCTGGGACACCAGCTATTCGGTATCGTCAACGTCTAGATAGAACCCACCTGATAGGTCCTGGTTTTCCTCTGCAACATTAATTAAGCAAGGATGAGTACAATCGTACTCAGCAAGTCTTGTAAAATAGACCTAGTCTATTTATGCTCATGTATCAAGAAAGGGGTGGTGGAGTTTATGCAGAAGCCAGCTTTGACTCATGGCTAACCCACACTACTCAATTTTACCTTCTTTGTTACAATTTTAGTTATCGCCCATGAGTCCACTAACTCCATCTCAATACACCACCATGGACTCACCTTCCCCTCCCGGAAGAGTGCCATCCACGGTACTCACACCTGTCTTGAGAATTTTAGAAGTATCCGCTTGATTATCTATGAACAGCATAAGTTCTCCAAGTAGTCCATATCCGAGGACGCGGCTATTTGAATAATTTCATATCCCTGCAGGGGTGTACACACGCTCTCGCCACTTATCGCTGTGTGCCATAAACCATGCACCTCGGCAACCTTCAAGCGGATGCCCAGCGAGGGAGTCGGCCACGACCGTCAATCACATAAGACCTCTAGTCCAGGCTACCGCCTATTTGAGACTGACCCGCATGGAAGTCCGGCCGAAGTTTCCACTACGGTCACAAACGATGTGCGCAGGGTTCCCAAGCCCACCATTCGGGTGACTCTTGGTACACCGTGCCACTGCCTACCGCGTCGTAACCCACCCCGAGGGTCAGCGCTACGCATGGCCCCCAGCATGCTATAAACACCAGAAACTAATTGCAATACCTGGACCAAAGACTAAGCGACTGATAAGTCGAGCGGGGTCATATTTCAGGTCCCAGCATGTGGTAGTATCTCGTCTTGGATCACAAACACGGAACCCAGTTCCTAGGAATGGTCCCAATGACACAACCCACTATGTACTCCTACATAGCCTCTCATCGCTACATTTTACCAGAACGGATTAGTTATGAGCTCATCACCTCAGAACATCACAGTATCACTCTGGTTCATCACCCAGATGAATCAGACCTGACACAACTCTAAGCATAGCAGCATGGCATGAAGGTAAGCTAAGCACATCACGGCACAAGCATCTACCAGGTATGCTAGGTTGCATGGTTTAGCTATTTACTGTGACAAGATCAGGTCATGCAGATGATTAGGTTCATCTACCATGTATGACTGTCATGTAACCATGTCCTAGTGCAATAAACAAGAGCAGGAGCGAGAGAAAGGGGATGTTATCGGAATGATCAATGGGGTTGCTTGCCTTGTTGGGTTGCGGAAGAGTTCTCTCCTTCGTCAGGGTACGGAGTAGTATCCTCCGGATTAGAGCCTACCGTAATGCAGATGAAAACATTCAATACAAGCAGATGCAACAATATGATGCATGATCATGGCATGAAAGTATGCATGGATGAGCTAATGTGTTTAGTGATCATGACAATTTGAAATGTATTTGATTATAGGTTCAAAGTATTCTCATTTCAAATTCTATATATTGTCCTAATGCTAAAATGTCCATGTTCACCTATTTAGGTTGCTCTATCATGCATGAGGATAGCACCATTGGATTCATTGGATTTTTCTCATAAATTTTCATATATAAATTATTTTCATCTGACTTACAGATTAATTTATATGATTTTTCAAAGTTTTTTAACTATTTCTGGAATTATTTTTAAATAAGAAATCTGACTTATTGCATCAGCATGATGTCATGATGACATCAGCTGGTCAGCTGACTCGGCCCAGAGTCAAACCTGACATGTGGGGTCCACATGTGAGTGTCTGATTAATTTAGTTAACTGATTAAAACTAATCATGTTTTAATTAACTAAGTGGGCCCACCTGTGAGTGTCTTAGTAGTTAATAGATTAAATTAACTTAATTACCGGATTAACTTAATACCAATTAGGGCCGGGGCCAACCTGTCATTGACTCACGGAGTCAAGCCAGGGGTCCACCCGGGTCAAACCCACCGGAGTTGGCCGGCGGCTTGACGCCGGTGACCACCAGAGACGGCGGCGTCCGTCGGGTTTCTTCTACAGGGGATTATCTAGTGAGCTAAGGCCACTGGCGAGTAGCCCGCGCACAGCTGCATCCATCCGGAGCCGTAGGAGGTCACGGGGTCGCCGGAGTCGACGGCCACGTCCGTTTTGGCGGCGGTCGGAGCTCGGGACGACGGGGAAACGGCGACCAGGACGCGGGGGGGGGTGGGAACTGGTGGCGGCTACGGGCTCCTGGGGACGCACTGAGCATAGGCACATGCTCGTGTGTGGGCTGCGGCTGCTGTGGCCACGGCCGTGCCATGGCCGGCGGTGAGGTCCCCTCGGGCATCGACAACTAGCAGGGCTAGAGGAGGGGAGGAGCAACGAGGAGAGGGGGAAACGAACCGGGGACTGACCCCGGTGCTTCTGGCGGCGACGGGAGGGTCGGGGAGGCGTCTGGGGCGACGAATCGACGGCGAGAACGACGTCGGTTGCCGGGGAAGGAGGAGAGCAGAGGTGGGGAAAGCGATAGAGAGCGGCGACCGCGAGGGAGAGAGGGAGAAGACCTCGGCGACGGCGAGCTAGCGCGCCCTGGGGCCTCCAGGCGGGCGACCAGGCAAGGAGGAGTTGGAGGCCTCCCGGCGCCGCGCGACACTTCGCCTCTGCCTACTGGCAGAGGTTGAAGATGACCGCTTGACCCTGGTGGGCTGGGCCATCTCCTTCCTGGGCCAGGTAAGCCCCTTCTGGCTTTTCTTTTTTTTTTAATTTCTGTTTTCTATTTTCTAATATTTATTTATTTCCTTTGCAGGCCCAATGACTTTATAAAATGACCCACATATTTTCTAAATTGTAGTTTGAATATTCCAAACTTATAATAATAGTTTCAGATTATTTTGGAAACAGTGATAATGATATTTGCTTTATTTGTCATTTTCCAGGGATGTAAACCATTAATTCAAATTATTTTAAATGTTCAAATAATACAAATGTCCCCTGGTATATCCATGTCCCTATTTATCAGACATAGGGGACATTTTTGATGGGCATTTTGGATTTGTTGAAATTTCATTTATCTAGAAATCCTTTAATTCATCAAATGGGTGGGGTTTTCTTCTTCTCCCCATTTCATATTGATGCATAGATGATGATGATGATGCAAACACAATACTAGCCTATGACTCTTACTAGGGTTGTGACACGTCGCCTCCGGAGCCGGCGGGATCACCTCCTCGCGAGCCGGCTTGGGGGCTGGCGGGGGCAGCTCCGACACTTCATGATGAGCCGCCTCAGGGGCCGGCCCCGTCACCGTCTCCCAAGCGGGCGGGGCGGCGGCAGATCCATGGCCGCATCTCGTGGCTTGCCGGAGGGGATCTTGACAGGTGGGCGGACTCTGCCGCTCAGTCCGAGGCCCGCGGCGGCTCGGTCGCCCCCCTGCGTGGCCGACCGGTCGAAGTGCCGAAGCATGCAGCCCCTCCCCGCGTGCCGGACCGAGAGGCTCGCAGCTCCGCGAGCCTCCTCTTCTCCTCCCTTAGGGTGGCCTCATGCTCGCGGGCCAGCCGGCTGGCGGCGTCCGCCTGCTCATCAGGCGCCCCCTCCTCATGGAGCTTGATGAGGTCACTGCGGCATCCGACCCCCGGTCATCGACCAGCTCGAAAGACAAAAATAGGAAAAAAAACAAGGGAAGAAGCGTAGAGGACTTACGCGATGACGAGATTCAAGGCCCGCTTGGCGCGAGGCGGCGGGTTCCGCGCGGCCACCTTGACCCGCTTCGGGTCGGGCGGTAGAGCTGCTGACCCCTCCTGGGCCGGCCTTTTTTCCCTGATGGCCGACTTGGCGGCCGGGACTCGAAGTGGGCGCTCCTCGCTCCTCCGTTCAGAGCGCACTGTAGGAGGAGGTCCATCGAGGATCATAAGCTCATCATCATCATCATCGTCATCGTCCATCCAATGGCGGATGGAGGAACCAAGAGGGAACTCACCCGCTCCGTCGGGTCCCTCGGCTGCTCCGGACCTCCGGCCGCTTCGGATCCTCCGGCACCGCTGGGAGCGCCGCCTCGCGGCCCCGCCGGCTCGTCAGCCTCCTCGGAGGAGTCCACACCCTCTTCAGCGGGACACCCGTCACGAAGTCCCGGGAGTCAGAGTCCACCCGCTCCACCTCGAAGATTTGCGGATGCGGGCCGTCTGGGGTGTTCTGTCGCACCAGTCGCTGCGGTCAGCACCCCGTCATAAGTTCTCTCGCTGGTTGTCGGCTGGGGATATTAAGCAAAAGGCAAACCTCAACAAGCAGACTTACCAGGGGGGCGGTTGATGCGGTCATACGGCTCCATGCCGAACGACCACGAGGCGGGCTTCAGCTTGAACGTCGTGAGGGCATTCACCCGCTTCGCTACCTGAGCCGGCATCAGCTCCAAACTGGACTGTCGGCAGGGGTCTTGCTGACCCAACATGTCGCAGATCCGGTGCGGACTCATCTGAAGAGGCGACACCCGGCGCGATATGAAGGTCGCCACCAGATCAGAGGTGACCAGCCCCTCAGAGCTCTTCAGCTCCCCGAGCTAGCCCAGCTCCTCCAGAGCAACGCCGCGCGGGGCCGACGTCGGCCAATTCTGCTGGCACGACTGGCGGTCCCCGAACGGCGGCAGCCCGATGTAGTCCATCGCTGGGTCGACATTCCACACGTAGAAGAATGTGTGGTGCTAGCCCTTGATGGAGTCAATCAAAGAAAGGGGAGGGAAACGGGCAACGCCGCGGCAGCACACTACGTTGCCCCCGCATGCATTGTTGATCAACGGCTTGAGATAGAAAAGCACGTTGAAGAGGCGAAGAAAAGGAAGAACTCCCAGATACCCCTCGCACATCGCCACGAAGGTAGAGAGAGACAAGATGGCATTGGGACCGAGATTGTGGGGTTGAAGGTCAAGGGTTTCAAGGAAGAGGCGGAAGAAGTTGCTCACCTGGAGCGCGAAGCCCCGGGAGAAGTGCCAGAGGAACACTACCCGTTCCCCTGGCTACGACGCCGGCACCAGCTCACCGCTTGGCGCACGGGAGGCCACTCGGTCGGGCGGCGCTAGCATCCGCATCTTGCGCGGCTCCCCGATATCGGCATCGGTGACGAAGGATCCTCCCCAACTACCGCCGCATCCGTTGGCCATCTCAGCGGTGGGGCGGCGTGCGGGCGCATGCGCGGGCTCGAGCGCGGCAACACGAGGGAAGGCGAGGTCAAGAAGCGAGGAGCAATGGCGAGAAGGACTGCAAGGGGGCGAGTGGGGCGCAGGTACCTCCGCCCCTGCCCTTCCCTCCCCTTTTATAGGGGAGGACACGATTGGGGACGTGGGATCGTCTGCGCCAACGTTCCCCAGAAATCCCGCGCGAGTGGGTGACCACCGGCCATAACGGCCGTATCGGGGCGCAGAGGATCCGGCCCCCGCCTTGAGGCCTACCGGGCTATGCCTGGGCCCTACCGGACTAGCCCTGGGCGACGTCCTGTCTCCCCACGTGCGCAGGGCCCGGCGCATGATTACGCGTCGTGTGGCAAGTAGCGTGCCGGCGCGTGCCCTAGAGTGACGCGCCAAAACCCGAGTCGTCGGCTCCTGTAGCCGGCCCGACTGCCCCTTCGCCTTTGTGCCGGAGGCAGGCTAGGCTGGGGGGAAGCCGCCGGCACCCCACCGTTCGGCAGATGTGGTCCCCCGCCGGCTTTGGGGGCTACTGACGGGGCTCATATCCCGGGGTAGGACAAGGCAAAGGGGTCCTCCCCACTCCGCTTCGAAGAATAACCAATCGGCCGGCTAGACGAGGCCGACTGGGGATATGCCACACGAGCCATCTCTGGCTGGCATTTCGCCCGGCCGGCCTGCGACCGGGCGTGCTCCCGCCCGGCAGGCCAAGCAGCCGGCCTCCCACGAGCCGGGCAGCCCATTGACTTGGGGACGGACACGTCCTGTCCCGTCTCCCTGACCGCAGGTACGACAGTGCAATGTGTTTGGCTGGGCGAGCGATCCTGTGGCCACAGTGGTCGCTGACGTGCCGTCCCGCACGGCTACAGTCCATTCGTTACGCCCGCTGACCTTAGTGAGCGCAACCGTACAGGGAACAGTTCTAGCACGCCCCCGCCACTCGAGTGCCTGCCCCGGCGTGGATACAGTGCCGCCGGCCGTACCGACGACCTCGGCCGGCTAGCGCTAGGCGACTCCTCCCCGGGTAGCCCGTGCTGGGGCATGTGGGGAGGGCCAATCGTGCCGCCCGTCGGTGGGTCCCAGCAGGGATGGGACCGATCGGCCGGCGGGCCCCGCCCACGACGAGACAATACAAGCCGTGGGACCCCCTGGCTAGGCGGAGAGGCTGCCAGCCGGGTCCCTCGACCCTCGTACCTAAATCATATTGTAAGAGCCGGGGGGTTGGCCTATAAAACCTCCCCGAGCCCCCATGCAACGAGGACAGAACCCCCCCGAGCTCCCATACTCTTCCTAGTAGTAGAGGTAGACGAGTTGGTTGCTCCTTTCTTCCGCCTCCGAACATAGCTCCAGGAGCACCTCTGTATACTTATCCATCCATCCAATGAATCTAAGCAGGACTAATGGTATTACCTCCCATGGAGGGCCCCGAACCTGGGTACGTCACGTATCTCCACCTTCTCATACCCAATCCCGCACCCGGAGCCCATTGGCGTCCAATGGCCCCAACACCACCGATAAGACACCCATGGCATCTGCCGTGAGTAAACGACGACACACCTAAGTATCATCATTTGGTCGACCCGCTCGACGCGGATGACTGGCTGACCAGCATGTTCCGCAAAATTCGGGCTGCCAATATATCCGAGGCCAACAAGGTGACCATTGCCACTTACTTTCTAGAAGGACCCGCCAATCTGTGTGGGAAAATTATGAAGCCATGCATCCCACAGGCCCCGCACCAACTTGGGCGGAACTTAGCATGGCATTCCGTACCCATCACATTCCGGAAGGGCTGGTGGATCACAAGAGAGAGGAGTTATGTGCTTTCACCCAGGTCATACTAATAGTGGATGCCTATAGCAGTGAGTTCAGCAATCTTGCCTGCTATGCTCCGAAGGAAGATTCAACTGATGCCAAGAAATAGGCTAGGTTCCGCAAGGGACTTAGTCCTGAGCTTCATCGAGATCTGTGCCCGCATGAGTGCACAACCTTCCAGGCTCTCTTCAACAAGGCTATCAATTCCGAGAGTGGACAGACTGACTACGAGGCAACCAGGAAGCACAATCGTGACTTCAGCCCCGCATCTGGCTTGGGCTCTAACAAACGCCGGGTGTGGGTTCCCAAAGCACCTGTGCCGCCAAGATACACTGCGTGGCCATCCTTCCAGGCGCCTCGCCTAGCTCAGCCCAATCTTCCGGCCAGGACATTTGGAGGTCCTCCTGTGAACACTGCACCCCATGCCACCGTTGTCTGCTACAAATGTGGGGAACCAGGACACTACTCCCGTGAGTGTCTTGAGAACAATGCTAAGCCGGCAGGGCGTGGGAAGCCGGGAAAAGCCTTCTATGTGAAGCCAGCTCCCGCTTGTGGTCGAGTGAATTATGTTTCTGCTGAAGAAGCTCTTGAGGATCTTGATGTTATCCTACGTATGCTCCTTATCAATAGCCATCCAGCATCTGTTCTATTTGATACTAGGGCATCTCAATCATTCATCCCAGAAAGTTATGCACAGTTGCATAACATGTCTTTTTGTGATATGCCTACTCCTTTAGTAGTTTAGACTCCTGTTTCAAAATTGCAAACTTCTAGAGTGAGCCCTGACAATGAGATTCTTGTGGATAGGCTAGTCTTCCTAGCATCTTTGATAGCCCTCAAGTCTTCGGGCATCAATATCATTTTAGGCATGGACTGGATTAAAGCCCACTATGCTAAGATTGATACTCATACTAGGAATGTTCAACTTACACATCCATCGGGTGAGATAGTTAATGTCTCCACTCAAGCATACAAGGGCCAACTCTCTTCCCTCAATGCTAGCCCTCTTCCAGAATTAGAAGATATTCCGGTAGTGTGTGACTTTCCGGATGTCTTTCCAGAAGAACTGCCAGGAATTCCACCTAGCAGAGATGTTGACTTTGCGATAGAGCTCATCCCAGGGACCATCCCAATAGCCAGAAGACCCTATAAGATGGCACCCTTAGAACTAGCCGAACTTAAGACTCAACTCAATGAGGCTTTGAAGAAAGGTTTCATCCGTCCTAGTTCTTCTCCTTGGGCTTGCCCCATCCTCTTCGTCAAGAAGAAGGATGGATCGGATCGGATGAGTGTGGATTATTGGCCAGTGAATCTGGTCACCATAAAGAAACAAGTATCTGCTCCCCAGGATCAACGACTTGTATGATCAACTCACTGGATCCCCTATCTTTTCCAAAATGGATTTGAGGTTGGGATACCATCAAATCGGAATTAGAAACCGGGACATTCCAAAAACGGCTTTTGTTACTCGTTATGGCCAATACGAGTACACCGTCATGTCCTTCGGTTTAACCAATGCCCCAGCCACCTTCTCTCACTTAGATGGTGGGTTGAGTTGATTACAAATTACGACTTAGGGATAACTTACACCCCGGGGAAAGCCAATGTCATGGCTGATGCACTAAGTCCTAAGACTTATTGTAACAACCTGATGTTGCAACAAGGTGAACCCCTTTATGTGGAATTTCGGAAGTTGAACCTCCACGTTCTTCCTCAAGGATTCCGTTCCAACCTGGTGGCGAAACCTACTCTTACGGATCAAATCATAGAATCCCAGAAGCATCATGTTGTGATATCTCGGATCAAGAAAAACATTAAGAAGGGTAATGTTAGATGCTTCTCGGAAGATGTTCGCGGTGTTGTCTTATTTGAGAATCATTTGGTGATCCAAAGAAGCAACATCTACGACAGCTGATTCTTAAGGAGGCTCATGATTCTCCTCTCACGATTCATCCTGGTAGTACCAAGATGTATCAGGACCTACGCCAGAGATTCTGGTGGACAAGGATGAAGAGAGAAATTGGTCAATTTGTTGCTAATTGCGATGTTTGTCGACGCGTTAAGGTAGAACATCAAAGGCCTGCTGGCACCCTTCAACCTTTAGCTATTCCTAAATGGAAATGGGATAAAGTCGGTATGGATTTCAATACCAGATTTCCCAGGACTAAGAGAGGGAATAATGCTATCTTTGTGGTCATCGACCGCCTTTCCAAAGTGGCTCATTTTCTTCCTATTCGGGAGTGTATAACTGCTAGCCAGCTAGCGGAGTTATATGTTTCTCGAATAGTTTCTCTTCATGGTGTTCCATTGGAGATTAACTCAGACTGCAGAAGTATCTTTACTTCTCGATTCTGGGAAAGTTTTCAAACCGCTATGGGGACTCATCTATCCTTTAGCACTACTTTCCACCCGCAATCAAGTGGTCAAGTTGAACGAGTCAATCAAATCCTCAAAGATATACTCCGAGCTTGTGTTATATCCTTCGGTATGAATTGGGAGAAATGTCTTTCATTTGCCGAATTTGCTTATAACAATAGTTATCAATCAAGCTTGGGCAAAGCCCCTTTTGAAGTTCTCTATGGACGAAGGTGTCGAACACCTCTTAACTGGTCAGATACTGGAGAGAGGCAACTCTTTGGCCCGGATATGATCCAGGATGCAGAGGAGCAAGTTCGCATTATTCGTGAAAAGTTGAAAGTAGCCCAATCTCGTCAAAAGATCCAATATGATCGTCATCATAAGGCTGTGACCTATGAAGTTGATGAGAAGTCTCTTCTTCGGGTGACACCTCTGAAGTGTACCCATCAATTCGGTATCAAGGGCAAGTTGGCTCCTTGTTACATTGGACCTTTTCACATTCTTGCTAAACGAGGAGCGGTTGCCTACCAATTGGAAGTTCCGCCGCATCTTTCCAAGGTTCATGATGTGTTCCACGTCTCGCAACTCAGGCGTTGCTTCTCGGACCCTGTTCGGGAAGTAGACCATGGAGCGCTTGATCTCCAAGATAACCTTACATATCGAGAATACCCTATTCATATTCTTGATCAAGCTGAGCTTACCACTCGGCGTCTGAACATCAAGTTTCTCAAGGTTCAATGGTCACACCATTCTGAAAAGGAGGCCACATGGGAAAGAGAAGATCATCCTCGACTAGAGTACCCCGCGCTCTTCCCGATGACTTCAAAATCTCGGGACGAGATTCTTTTGAGTGGAGCTGAGTTGTCACATCCCTGGCTAGTTGTCTTAGGACAGCATGTGTGTGCATCATATTTCAATTTTTGCATCAACTTGAAAAGGGGATCAAAAGAAACTGGAAACAATTCATTTGAATCAAACCAACTTAATGTTTGTTAAAAACCAACAAATCCAAAGTGCCCATCTAAAATGTCCCCTATCTCTGATAAATGTGGACATGATTATACCAGGGGTCATTTAAAATATTTGAACAATTATAGCATTTCAAAAATAAAAGATGAAGCTTATGAAATTGTCACATAAAACATTATCATTATTTCAGATTTCAAAATATCCCGAAACTTTTTACAAAGTTTGAAATATTCAAACTTAATGCTATAAAATATTTGGGATATTTATTACTTAGCAATTGTGCCTGAAAATAAAATAAAACTAACAAGAAGAGGCCAAGCCCATGGGAGGCAGCAGCGTCTTCTTCCTCCTGCTAGGAGGAGAAGCACCTGCGTGCATTCAACGCAGCCGACCGTGGACACGCGCCTGGACACCTCCTGCTTGCCTGGCCTCCTCCTCATCGCGCTGGCGAGGGGATAGACCCCAGCTGCCGCCTGGACCCTCTCCTCCCTGCCATTCCTCTCCCTCTCTTCTCCCTCTCCTCCCCCTCGCCATGGCCGAGCTCTGCTCGAGCTCACCATCGCTGCCCGCCTAGCTAGAGCACCCCTGCGGCGCCCTACAGCTCCGCCGTGACCCCCTCGTCCTCCTCGCGGAGCTAGATTCCGCCGGGAGCCCCTCTACACCGAGCCATCGCTATTCTTCCCCGCTGGCCGCTAGAGCATAATCATCGATTCACCGTAGCCAAAGCGCACCCAAGCCATGCTGGACCTCTCTATAGCCTCCCTGTGAGCCCCCGATGCTCCTCCTTCTCCTCCCTAGTCTTCCCGTGCCCTCTAGCACCGTAACCAAACCTTCCCAAGTCACCGTCGCCGCCGAGCTCGTCGTGGCCATCGTCTCCAGCGACTCCGAGCCCCCAGACCAGCCTAACTCGACACGGACGAGCGTGGGCATCCCGTAGCTGTTTTCGGTGTGCGAAACCATGCCTGTGGCACGTTTCTGGCCAACTCCGACGGTCCTACACCAAGGGTTTGGTCACCACCGGCCCCACACTGGTGAGCGCCGATGTGGCCAGCCGGTTAGTGCTTACCAGCCCGGCTAATTAAGCCATTAGCCGTTGACAGCGGGCCCCACAAAGGGTCAAACCTCTGGTCAGCGCGGGGAATTAGACCCTGACGCTGACACAAGGGCCCCACCCTGTCAGGTTTGACTTGGCCGGGTCTATTGACCTGCGGACGTCACAGTGACGTCAGGCTAACGCATTAATTGAATTTTTAGTATAAAAACAAATTAGGAAATTCCAAAAAAAATTAGAAACTTCTAAAATTCATATAAATTAATCTGTAAATGAGATGAAAACATTTTATATATCAAAGTTTATTAAAAAATCCAATGAATCCAATGGTGTTGTTATAATGCATGTTAGAGCAACCTATGTAGTCGAACATTGACATTTACTAATAGGTTAATATATGAAATATGAAAAAGAGAACGACTTTGAACCTATATTCAAATTCACTTTATTTAACTTGGACAATAGTTGCATTAGCTCATCCATACATGCTTCCATGTTATGATCATGCATCATATTTATCTGCATTGCGGTAGGCCCTGCTCCTGAGGATACCTTCAAGTATTCCAACAAAGGGGAAAACCTTCCTGCTATCCAGCAAGGAAAGCAACCCCTTTGATCATTCCGATAACATCCCACTCTCTCGCTCCTGCTCTTGTTTATTGCATTAGGACAAATGTTCGCTTGTCTGTCATACACGGTAGATGAACCTATTCTTTTGCATGACCTGTCATTTTCACAGTAAATAGCTAAACCTTGCAACCTAGCATAACTGGTAGATGCTTCTGCTATGATGTGCTTTGCTTACTTTGCCTACTATGCTTAGAGTTGTGTCAGGTCTGATTCATCTGGGTGATGAACTGGAGTGAAACAATGTTGTTCTGATATGATAAGCTGATAATGACCCCGATTTGTTAAAGGTAGCGATGAGAGGCTATGTAGGAGTACATTGCAGGTTGTCTCATTGGTACCATTCTTAGGAACTGAGTTTCGTGTTTGTGATCCAAGACTAGGTACTACCACACATTGGGTTCTGGTAACTCGACCCCTCTCAACTTATCGGTCGCTAAGTCCTTGGTCCTGGAGTTGCAAAGTAGTTTCTGGTATTTATAGCATGCTGGAGCACGTGCGTAGCACTGACCCTAGGGGTGGGTTACGATGCAGTAGGCAGTGGCACGGTGTACCAAGGGTCACCCGAATGGTGGGCTTGGGAACCCTGCGCACATTGTTTGGGGCCGTAGCAGAAACTTCGACCGGACTTGCATGTAGGTTCAGTCTCAAATAGGCGATAGCCTGGACTAGAGGTCTTATGTGATTAATGGTCATGGCCGAATCCCTCACTGGGGTTCCGCTTGAAGGTTGCCAAGGTGCATGGTTTTATGAGCACACAGTGATAAGTGGCGAGAGCATGTGTGAAGAAGTACACCCCTGCAGGGTATGAAACTATTCGAATAGCCGCGTCCTCAGATATGGACTAGTTCGAGAACTTATGTTGTTCATGGATAAATTAATGCATACTCATAAAAATATCAAGACAAGTGTGAGTATCGTGGATGCCACTCTTGTAGGAGACGGAAATGAATCCATGGTGGTGTATTGTTGTGGAGTTAGAGGACTCGTGTGCGATATCTAAAATTTAAAAGAAGAGTTAAAATTGTGTAGTATAGGTTAGTCATGAGTCAAAGCTGGCATTATTGCGTAAACTCCACCACTCCCCTTGTTGATACATGAGCATGGATAGTCTAGGTCTGCTTTAAGGACTTGCTGAGTATGTTTGTACTCACGTTTGCTTAATAAATGTTGCAGATGAGACTCAAGACCCTTCACGTGGGTTCTATCTACATGGCGACGATGTCGAATAGCTGGTGTCCCAGCTACGACCTTATGCCCTATGGTGGGTTGTAGATAGTCAAGCCATGTGCCTTTTTACCCTTTCAACTATCTGTACTCAGACAGCTTTATGCTTCCGCTTGGTTTGGATGTACTTTCTTGTACGACTTGAGTGTCAGGTCATGTGCCCCTACCTATAAGAACATATTATGCAAGGCTCGTCTGAGCCTCTTAAATAAAAGTTGTGTTGATGTATGGTTATGTTGTGATGTTATAGTTGTATCTATGCATATCGGGCATGTCGTGCGTATGTATGGGATCCAACACCTAGTCATGTGCCTTTAGTAGTACTCTTTACGGGAAACTGCCTCTTTGTGCTACCACCAAGCCTTGGTAGCTTGCTACTGCTCCGGACACATTGATTGCCGACATGTATCCTTCTTTGCTGTTGTGTCTATCCCTTTGGGGAAATATCTCAAAGTGTAATGGAGTCCCTGTAGCCTGCTACGACTCGTCTACTTGGAGTGATGACATTTATGGCCCACGGCGTAATGGAGTCCTTGTAGCTTGCTATGACTCGTCTACACACGCTTGAGGCCGACACCTGCATTGCTAGGTTACGTATGCCTGTTTCCGTATGGATGTGCCACTTGGGTTCTATGACTGGTCATGTCGGCCCGGGTTCCCTATCGTTTGATTGCCGGCGACATGTTCACACACGTGAGCCAAAAGACGCAAATGGTTTCAGCTAAGGTAAGGCTGCAACCATGGAGTTCACCGTGCGTGAGGCTGCAAAGTGATGTGATATGTTACAGTCTGGATTCATATGACTTTAGATCGGGGTCCCGACACTGCGGGTCTTGCACATGCGGGGAGACGGGACGTCGCCTGGGCCTAGCCTGCTAGGATGCCAAGCGTAGCCCAGTAGGCCTCGGGTTGCAGGCTGGATCCTCTACGCACCGAGGCAGCCGTTACGGCCCGGAGCCACCCAAGCGCGCGCGGAATTTCCGGGGGAGTGGGCGCAGTTAATCCCACATCCCCCGGTCGTGGCCTCCCTGTAAAAGGAGAGGAAAGGCAGGAGGCGGAGGTACCCGCGACTCACTTGCCCCCTTGCTGCCAGTCTGTGTTGCCTCCTTGCCTTCCTCACGCACTGCCGCACCCGAGCACGCACCCGCGCCCGCATGCAGTACTGCCACCGCGATGGCCGATGGATGTGGTGGGAGCTGGGCAGGCTCCTTCGTGGTGGGAGCTGGGCAGGCTCCCATGGGGGGGCAGCAGCGTCTTCTTCCTCCTGCCAGGAGGAGAAGCACCTCTATGCCTCCACCGTAGCCGGCCGTGGCAACGCGCACGCCCACCTCCTGCCTGCCTGGCCTCCTCCTCATCACTCTGGCGAGGGGATAGACCCCAGCTTCCGCCTGGACCCTCTCCTCCTTGCCATTCCTCTCCCTCGCTTCTCCCTCTCCTCCCCCTCTCCACGACGCCCTAGAGCTCCACCGCGACCCCCTTGTCCTCCCCGTATAGCTAGAAGCCACCGGGAGCCCCTCTATGCTGAGCCATCGCTGTTCTTCCCCGCCGGCCGCCGGAGCGCCCCCCGAGCCCGCTGGACCTCTCTGCAGCCTCCCTGTGAGCCCCCGATGCTCCTCCTTCTCTTCCCCGGTCTTCCCGTGCTCTCTAGCGTCGTAACCAAACCTTCCTGAGCTGCCGTCACCGTCGATCTCATCGTGGCCGTCGTCTCCGTCGACCCCGAGCTCCCAGACCAGCCCCACTCGACGCGGACGAGCGTGGGTGTCCCGTAGCAGCTTCCGGCACACGAAACCGTGCCTTGTCGCATGTTTCTGGCCAACTCCGACGGTCCTCCGCCGCCGGTTTGGTCGCCATCGGCGCCACTCCGGTGGGCGCCGATGTGGCCGGCCGGTTAGTGCTTACCAGCCCGGCTAATTAAGCCATTAGCCATTGACAGCGGGCCCCATAGAGGGTCAAACCTCTGGTCAGCGCAGGGAATTAGCCCCTGACACTGACACGAGGGCCCCACCTTGTCAAGTTTGACCTGGCCAGGTCTATTGACCTGCAGACGTCACACTGACGCATTAATTGAATTTTTAGTATATAACAAATCAGGAAATTCCAGAAAATGTTTAAAAATTTCTAAAATTCATGTAAATTAATCTGTAACTCAGATGAAAATAAGTTATATATGAAAATTTATCAAAAAAATCCAATGAATCTAATGGTGCTGTTATCATGCATGTGAGACCAACCTATGTGGAAGAACATTGACATTTGCTAATAGGTTAAAATATGGAATTTGAAATGAAGAACGATTTTGAACCTATATTCAAACTCACTTCAAATTAACTTGGACACTAGTTGCATTAACTCATCCATACATGCTACCATGTCATGATCATGCATCATATTGTTGCACTTGCGTGTATTGATTGCTATTTATCTGCATTGCGGTAGGAGAGAACCTTCCCACTACCCAGCAAGGCAAGCAACCCCCTTGATCATTCCAATAACATCCCGCTCTCTGGCTCCTGCTATTGTTTATTGCATTAGGACAAATGTTCACTTGTCTGTCATACACGGTAGATGAACCTATTCCTTTGCATGACCTGTCATTGTCACAGTAAATAGCTAAACCTTGCAACCTAGCATAATTGGTAGATGCTTGTGCCATGATGTGCTTAGCTTACCACGCCTGCTATGCTTGCTATGCTTAGAATTGTGTCAGGTCTATTTCATGTGGGTGATGAACTAGAGTGAAACCATGATGTTCCGATGTGATAAGCTTATGATGAACCCGATTTGGTAAAGGTAGCGATGAGAGGCTCTATAGGCGTACATAGTGGGTTGTCTCATTGGGACCGTTCTTAGGAACTGAGTTCCGTGTTTGTTATCCAAGACTAGTTACTACCACACATTGGGATACTTAATTGACCCTCTCGACTTATCAATCGCTTAGTCCTTGGTCCAGGAGTTTCAATTAGTTTCTGGTGTTTATGGTATGCTGGAGGCCGTGCATAGCAGTGATCCTAGGGGTGGATTACCACGCGGTAGGAAGTGGCATGGTGTACCAAGGGTCACCTGAATGGTAGGCTTGGGAACCCTCCGCACATTGTTTGGGGCCGTAGCGGAAACTTCGGCCGAACTTCCGTGCGGGTTCAGTCTCAAATAGGCGATAGCCTGGACTAGAGGTCTTATGTGATTGATGGTCATGGCTGACTCCCTCGTAGGGCTTCCGCTTGAAGGTTGCCAAGATGCATGGTTTTATGAGCACACAGTGATAAGTGGCGAGAGCGTGTGTGAAGAACTACACCCCTGCAGGGTATGAAACTATTCGAATAGCCGCGTCCTCGGGTATGGACTACTTGGATTACTTATGATGTTCATACATAATCAAATGGATACTCATAAAAATATCAGGACAAGTGTGAGTACCTTGTATGGCACTCTCCCAAGAGAGGGAAGTAAATCCATGGTGGTGTATTGTCAGGGAGTTAGTGGACTCGTGTGCAATATCTAAAATTTAAACAAAGAGTTAAAACTGTGTAGTGTAGGTTAGCCATGAGTCAATGCTGGCATTGCTGCATAAACTCCACCACTCCCCTTCTTGATACATGAGCATGGATAGTCTAGGTCTGCTTTAAAGACTTGCGGACTATGTTTGTACTCACGTTTGCTTAATAAATGTTGCAGATGAGACCCAGGACCCATCAGGTGCGTTCTTTCTAGATGTTGACGATGTCGAATAGCTGATGTCCCAACTACGACCCTATGTCTTGTGGTGGGTTGTAGATAGTCAGGCCATGTCCCTTTTTACCCTTTCATCTGTCTGTACTCAGGCAGCTTATGCTTCTGCTTGGTTTGTATGAACTTGTTTGTATGACTTGAGTGTCGGGTCATGTGACCCCTATCTGTAAGAACATGTTATGCAACGCTCGTCTGAGCCCCTTAGATAAAAGTCGTTGTATGGTTACGTGGTGATGCCAAGGTTGGATCTATGCATATCGGGAATGTCGTGCGTACTGTGACATGCAACGGTATGTATGGGATCCGACACCTAGTCGTGTGCCTTTAGTAGTACTCTTTACAGGAAACTGCCTCTTTGTGCTTCCACCGAGCCATGGTAGCTTGGTACTGCTCCGGACACATTAATTGACCGACATGTATCCTTCTTTGCTGCTATGTCTGTCCATTAGGGGAAATGTCTCGCGGTGTAATGGAGTCCCTGTAGCCTGCTACGACTCGTCTATGTGCAGTGATGGCATTTATGTCTCACGGCGTAATGGAGTCTTTGTAGCTTGCTATGACTCGTCTACACACGCTTGAGGCCAACACCTGCATTGTTGGGTTACGTATTCTTGTTTTCATACGGATGTGCCACTTGGGTCCTATGACTAGTCATGTCGGCCCAGGTTCTCTGTCATTTAATTGCAAGCGACGTGTTCACATACGTGAGCCAAAAGACGCAAATGGTCCTGGCTAAGGTAAGGCTCCAGTCATGGAGCTTACCATGCGTGAGGCCGCAAAGTGATGTGATATGTTACAGTCTGGACTCAAATGGCTTAGGATCGGGGTCCTGACAGCGTTGGTATCAGAGCCTGACTGACTGTAGGACTACCAAGCCAAACCGCTCGAAGTTGAGTCTAGAAAAACTATAAAAAAGTAGGGGAATTGATTGTGGAAGGGAACGTAAGGCTCTTTTTACTCCTCTTCCCGAGTTATTCTATGCTGAGTCTTTCTCATCCTTTCTACGGGGATAAGAACTAGGCTTCTCATCTATTGCTTAGGATGACGAGTTACTAACCATGGACTAATACCTAGCTTGTTTGCAAGAGAATGTCGGTACTCATGTATTGTTGGTGTGAAAAACAGATGGAGAAGAGATTTGAGTCTACAAAGTTGAGTGGTTATGCTTTTCCAATCTTTTGTAGTTGTCCCAAAACCCTTTTTGAGCAATTACAACTATTATGCTATCCAATTTCTGCTAGAGTCTCTAATATCTTTACATCATTCTCTGTTTCAGATGCCCCCTCGTCCTTCTCGTCAGGTGGTCCGTCTGACCAGGTGCATCGATGTACCGGATCACACGGCCATGTTGGTTAGAGTTATGATGGAGGTTGTCTACCGTTGGTTTCCAGAGTACCTAGTGGAGGAACAACATCGAGATTTCAACCAGTGTCAGTATCTGTGTACTGTTAAGATATATCCTTCATATCCTGGAGCTACAGAGCCAGTTCACTTGACTTATGGATTTAGTGTCACCATAGATATGGCAATTCAGGAGGCCGCCTACACCATGCTGACTATCTTGAGGTTTCACAATGGTCTTCTTCAGAACACAGAGTTCTGTTATGTTCCTGCTTACATGGGAGGAGAGGATGGTTATCATAGCGCAGCCTACTATGATCATTCCCATGAGGACCCTAGGCTGCAGGTGACTGCTTAGATGTTGGAGAACAAGGATTGTGATGCACGTGCCCTTCGAATGGAGCTTTATGCCACTCGTGCACGTCTATGGACAGCCCTGACGTAGTTGGCTCCTGTCGTGCAGACATGCTATGGAGATTTGGAGATGTTGACCCCATCGCGGACTCATCTGCCAGCACATGTAGACTGGCCCGATGTTGGAGGCATCGCCCCTCTTCGAGGACAACTGTTGCCGCCAACAAGGGGACCAAGGCCACATCCGTGTCCTTACGGTTTCCAGGGATCACAGGCTAGAGTGTTTCCAGATCCTCAGGTTCAGCTCTCGGGTCACGGGGGTAACCTCTATGAGGCATTCTACGGCGATGCTTGAGTACGTGGATTTTAGTTCTAGTAGGGTCATAGTCGTATCGCCACAGTCTTGCGTGTCTTGTGGGATATGATTCAGGTTGAGAGTTGAGTTCCGGAGGTGTAGATAGATAATGTATAGGAAGCTTGTAATGCCTCCGATAAGTTGTGTAATCTCTCCGTAGTTTGTATTTCATCTTGGGCTTGTACCGAAATATGTCATGGTGTGTATGAATCATGGTGTTCATATGGCGGTTGTTATTACCATGTTGATCGGGTGTTTACCCATACATGCCATGTTGTCCAGTACATTCCTAATCTCATGTCTTAGAGTTGTTGTCCTCTATGTCTAAGGTGTGGCTTTGTTTTCCCAGGATGGTGGCAACTAGGAATAACCGCATGCCTACCCCCGAGCAGGGCAAGGGCAGCCAGCCAAGGCAAGAGAACCTACCACATGCGCCTTCTTTGGTAGAAGTGATGCTTGAAGCTGAAAGAAGCAAGAGAGAGACCAACAGGTTGCTGGAACGAATTGACTAGAACACAACACGTGCTCCCCGCAATGATCACAATGATGGCGTGTCACTCGGCGAGTTCGTCAAGCTGTGCCCACCTAAGTATCATCATTCTGTCAACCCACTCAACACGGATGGCTGGCTGATCAACATTTTCCGCAAGATCCGGGCTGCCAATGTGTCTGAGGCCAACAAGGTGTCCTTTGCTACCTACTTCTAGAAGGACCCGCCAATCTGTGGTGGGAAAATTATCAAGCCATGCGTCCCGTAGGCCCCGCACCAACTTGGGCATAATTTATTGCAGCATTTCATACCCATCACATCCCGTAAGGGCTAATGGATCACAAGAGAGAGGAATTTTGTGCTTTCACCCAAGGCAGATTGTTAGTGGATGCCTATAGCCGTGAGTTCGGCAAACTTGCTCGCTATGCTCTAGAGGAAGTTTCAACTGATGCCAAGAAACAAGCTAGGTTCTGCAAGTGACTTAACCCTGAGCTCCGTCGAGATCTGTGCCTGCATGAGTGCACAACCTTCCAGGCTCTCGTCAACAAGGCTATTAATGCCGAGTCTGGACAGACCGACTATGAGGCCACGAGGAAGCACAACCGTGACTTCAGTCCTGCATCTGGATCGGGCTCCAAAAATCGCCAGGTGTGGGTGCCCAACGCAGCTCTGCCGCCAAGATACACCGCGAGGCTATCCTTCCAGGCACCTCGCCCGGCTCAGCCCAACCCTCCAGCCAGGCCATTTGGAGGTTCGCCTGTCAATGTTGCTCCCCATGCCAAACGACGAAAGGCCATGATAGCGGGATGGTTTGGAGGGTTGTTGCCGGCAGGTGGCTTTGCATGCTAAAGCATTGGCAGCCCTCGCACTCGTCGATCAACTTCTTGGCCGCCTCGAGAGCCGTCGGCCAGATGAATCCATGGCGGAAAGCCTTGGCCACTAGGGTCTAGGAGGCGACATGATGCCCGCACTCTCCCTAGTGAATGTTGAGGAGGAACTCCACACCCTTTTCCCGCTCGACGCATCACCTGAAGACGCCGGTGGTGTTGCGGTGGACGATCTCGTAGTTGATTATACTATAGGCCGTGGCCCGACATTGGATTTGCCTTGCCAAAGCCTCATCCAGTGGCAGCTCGCCCCGCAGAAGAAATGCTAGGATGGGTTGGGCGCATGAGGGAGCCGAGACAGGCGCTGGCTCGGGCGCCCCCAGAACTGGCTGATCAGTCCCCGGGACCGGCTCGCCCGTCCCCGGGCCTGGTTCGGGAGCCCCCGGGACTAGTTGATTATCCCCTAGGCCTGGCGCCCGCCTCTAGGGCCGTCTCATCGATGATCATCATGGATGTTACATCCCTAGCTAGATGTCATAGTATAGCATGTGTGTGCATCATGTTACAATTTTGCACCAACATGAAATGGGGACTAAAAGAAACCCCAAGTTCATATTTGAATCAAATTAATTCAAGGTTGTGAAAACTCAATAAACCCAAAATGCCCTTACAAATGTTCCCTATGTCTGATAAATATGGACATGATTATAAAAGGGGCCATTTTAAATATGTGGACAACTATGGCAATTTAAAAATAAATGATAAAGCCTCTGAAAATGCCAAATAAAGCATTATCATTATTTTATATTTCAAAATATCCTGAAAACTTTTTATTGGAGTTTGAAATATTCAAACTTGATATTATAAAATAATTGGGATATTTTATCAAAGCAATTGTACCTGAAAAGAAAATAAGACAAATGTCAGAAATAGAAAACCAAAAGAGAAAGAAAAAGAAAGCATAGGCCCAGGGGGAACCGGCCCATCTGGCCCATTGCCAGTAATCCCTGTCCTTTCGCCAGGAGGACAGGGGCGTGCGTTCGCCGCGCGGGGCACACGCCGGCGACCTCCTCCCTGCCTGGCTGCTGTCCTGGAGGGCTGGGAGAGCGCAAGCGCGAGGCCTCCGTGCCATGGCCTCCTCCTCTCCCTCTCTCCCTCGCGTGCTCTCTCTCTCGCTCTCTTTCCTCCTCTCCTCCGCCATGGCAGAGCTCCTCGTCCTCCCCGTGATGCTAGAAGACACCAAGTTCCCTCCCTGACGCGCCACTGCCGTTTCTTCCCCGCTGGCCACCGGAGCTCCGCTTCGACGATTCGCCGCGTCCGGACCTCCCCCGACCTCGCCGTCGCCTCTGCTGGAACCACGGTGAGCCGCTGGTGCTCCTCCTCCTCTCCCCCTTCTTCTCCGTGCCCTCTAGCGTATTAGTCGGTCCTGCCCGAGCCGCCACCGCAACCAAGCTCGACGTGGGCGTCGCCTCGGGCGACCCCAAGCCCCCTCTGCTTTGCTAGATGCGCGCGTGCGCGGGCCACCTTCTGGTGCCCTCCGCGTGCCAAATGGCCGCCAGATATGCAACTCCGGCGAGTCGCTGCCGTGCTTTTGGTCACCACCAGCCTCGCTCCGGTGGACGCTGACATGGCCGACCATCAGGGGCTAATCCCCCTGTTCTTACTAGTGGGCCCCAGATGCGGGTCAAACCCTGGTCACCGCGGGGATTAAGCCTGTGTCACTCACATGCGGGCCCCTCAAGTCATGTTTGACCTGGCCTGGTCAGCCTTCCACTTGACGTTGTAGTGACGTCAAGCTGACATCATATTTCATTTTCCAGTTTTGAAATAATTCCAAAAAATGTTTAAAACTTCAAAAATTCATATAAACTAATCTGTAATTTAGATGAAAATAATTTATATATGGAAATTTATCAGAAAAATGCAATGAATATAATGGTGCTATTATCATGCATGCTAGAGCAACCAATGTAGAAGAACATTGACATTTGCTAATAGGTTAAAATATGGAACTTGAAATGAAGAACGATTTTGAACCTATATTCAAGCTCACTTCAAATTAACTGGGACACTAGTTGCATTAGCTCGTCCATACATGCTAACATGTCATAATCATGCATCATATTGTTGCACTTGCGTGTATTGATTGCTATTTATCTGCATTGCAGTAGGCCCTACTTCTAAGGATACCCCCGAGTATTCCAACGAAGGAGAGAACCTTCATGCTACCCAGCAAGGAAAGCAACCACCCTTGATCATTCCGATAACATCCCACTCTCTCGCTCCTGCTCTTGTTTATTGCATTAGGACAAACGTTCACTTGTCTTTCATACATGGTAGATGAACCTATTCCTTTGCATGACCTGTCATCGTCACAGTAAATAGCTAAACCTTAAAACCTAGCATAGCAGGTAGATGCTTGTGCCATTATGTGCTTAGCTTACCATGCCTACTATGCTTGCAATGCTTAGAGTTGTGTCAGGTTTATTTCATCTAGGTAATGAACTGGAGTGAAACCGTGATGTTCTGATGTGATAAGCTTATGATGAACCCGATTTGGTAAAGGTAGCAATGAGAGGCTATGTAGGAGTACATAGCGGGTTGTCTCATTGGGACCGTTCTTACGAACTGGATTCCATGTTTGTTATCCAAGACTAGTTACTACCACAAGTTGGGAAACTTAATTGTCCCTCTCGACTTATCAATCGCTTAGTCCTTGGTCCAGGAGTTGGAAGTAGTTTATGGTGTTTATAGTATGCTAGAGGCCGTGCGTAGTGCTGAACCTAGGGGTGGGTTACGACACGGTAGGCAGTGGCACGGTGTACCAAGGGTCACCCGAATGGTGGGCTTGGGAACCCTGCGCACATTGTTTGGGGCCGTAGCGGAAACTTCGGCCGAACTTCCCTACGGGTTCAGTATCAAATAGGCGATAGCCTGGCCTAGAGATCTTACGTGATTGACGGTCATGGCCAACTCCCTTGCAGGGCTTTCGCTTGAAGGTTGCTAAGATGCATGGTTTTATAAGCACACAGCGATAAGTGGCGAGAGCGTGTTTGAAGAAGTACACCCTTGCAGGGTATGAAACTATTCGAATAGCCGCCTCCTCAGATATGGACTAATTGCATAACTTATGCTGTTCATAGATAATCAAATGGATACTCATAAAAATATCAAGACAAGTGTGAGTTCTGAGGATGGCACTCTCCCAGGAGAGGGAAGTGAATCCATGGTGGTGTATTGTCATGGAGTTAGTGGACTCGTGTGCAATATCTAAAATTCAAACAAAGAGTTAAAATTGTGTAGTGTAGGTTAGCCATGAGTCAAAGGTGGCATTGTTGCATAAACTCCACCACTCCCCTTGTTGATACATGAGCATGGATAGTCTAGGTCTGCTTTAAAGGCTTGCTGAGTACGTTTGTACTCCCGTTTGCTTAATAAATGTTGCAGATGAGACCGAGGACCCATCAGGTGGTTTCTCTCTAGATGTCGACGATGCTGGGGCCGGTGCCGGTGCCGGGGCGGCAGCTTGGGCCGGGGTCGGTGCGCGGGCTGGCAGCGCGAGAGGAGCTGGAAGGTCGTCCCCCTATGCCAATCGCTGTGAGAAGCTACACTACCGAAGCGTGTGCGTAGAGGGCTTGGCCCCTGAGCGATTCTTGCAAGGAAGATCGAGCATTTGATCAAAGGTGAGCTTCGGCTGCCAGGCAGCCTTGCCAGTGCGCTGGCACTGGCCGGAAGGCTAAGCAGCCGGCTCCTGCTCTTCATTGGTGTTGACCTACCGGCTCCCATAGCGGGGATCCGGCTGGTCATTTTTGCATTTGTTGTTCTACGGCTCCCGGTTGTCAACAGCCGGCCGGGACATGGCCGACTTGTCGTTGCCTTGGCAGGAAGGGTCGTCTTGACCCGGATGGCCGAATCGGCCGTGGCGTACATGTCCGCCTTGGTCATGAGCTCGGCGAGCGTGGCCGGCTCGGAGCACAGATGCTTATGCTTGAGGGGGGTGTCATCCTGAAAACCCTCGATGAAGTACTGCATGGCTTGCACCTCGTGCACCCCCTCGTAGGAATTGCGGAGCTTAGTTCACTGAGTGAGGTAGTCCTGGAGAGAATCGTCCGGCCCCTGAACGCACATGGCGAGTTCATGGGGATGACCAGGCCGCTTGTAGGTGCTGGTGAAGTTGCGGACGAAGGCCTCTTCGAAGTCCATCCAGGTGCTGCTGCTACCGGCCGCCAGGCTGTTGAGCCAGGTGCGGGTCGAGCCGATCAACATGAGGGGGATGTTGCAAACGGCTACGCGCTTATTCCCCCTGGCGATGCCAACTGCGGTGGTGTAGTCGATCAGCCAGTCTTCCGGCTTGGCAGCCCCGTTGTACTTCGGGGTGTCCCTAGGGAGCATGAAGCCGGTTGGGAACGGCTCGGTGCGGATCCAGGGGCCCAAGCAAGGCGGACCAATCAAGCCCTCCTCCTCGACAAGGGCGGATTGCGCGAGTCTGTCGAGGCGGTTCCGAGCATCGTTCTCGCTACGGGGGACGCATGGTCCGAGCCGAGCTGAGAGCTCGGGAATGATGATGGGTAGCACTGACTGCCCGAGTCATGCCACGGGGGCGGCGTGTGCCCGTGGCTGCGTCAGTTGCCGAATGTTGGCGCCTCGTGGTGGCGGCCGCCTCGAGGAGGGTCGTTGGTGTGCTGGCTGCTGACAGTCGGCTGCTCGCTCCCCGGCGTCTGAGAGGGCCGGGGGTTGTTTGCTTCGGCTCGGCGGCCAGAGACGCGAGGGGAGTAGGAATACTGGGCCACTAGGCGTCCGACAGTTCCCGTGCCCTCGCGCTCGGTCCGGGGGCCTTCGTTGGCAACACCATCCATCGTGAGCAGATGCTGCTGCGCATCAGCAGCATCGATGAGCTCCTTGATGTGGTTCTCATGGGCGGCCCGCTCCTCGCCCTCCAAGGGGGCCAATTCCACGCAGGCACCTTGAGAGCCCGCAGGTTGGCTGCAAGGGTTTCATAGACGGGCATCCTACCTCCAAGGATTTCGGCGACCACGCGACCGCGATCGCGCACAGCCCCATGTCGGCTGGGCTCGGTGCCAGCCGGGGTGAGTCCGTAGGTAGAAGCATACTCCCGTTGTGCTACCTCCATGCGGCGCCGCGTGGCTGCAAGGGTGGTGGCGTCCTCAGACAGGACGCGACGAGCCGCCTCAAGATCGGCCTTGGTGGTGTCGGAGTTCGCCTTGAGGGCACTCAGAGTACTCAAACCCGGAGGGTCATGCCGAGCGGATCGGACGTGCCGACGTAGGGCAGTGGAAACGTTAGCCACAACCCACGCCCGTCCGGAAGCGGTGGAGGATGTGATGGCCATTACTGCCACATGACCGTGGGAGCCACTGGACTGAGTCATAGCGAGTGCACCCACGGCCGTGGGCGGACCGGCGCAAACGAGCACCTGGACGGCGTACTCATTAGCGGCCGGAGTCTCGACGAGGCTGAGCCTGCCGAAGCACTCGGTGAGCGCGTCAATATCGGCCGTGAGGCCGATGGAGCTGCCTGTAGGTCCTGCCGGAGCAAGCCCCACGAGCCCCCCCATGGTTTCTCCTGGACGAGCAACATTGGCGGGGAATGGCAAGGGGTCACGGCCGGAGCATGGATCCGGCCGGCGCCTCGTACAGCCCCACGGTGGGCGCCAACTATCGTCATTTTTTCACGACAGATGCCATAGGGTGGCTTATCTTAGGTGGTTGGGGCCGAAGGGCACCGACGGGCTCCGGATGAGATATTGGGCGCAAGCGGCGATGACACATGATGTACCTAGGTTTAGGGCCCTCCAGAGGAGGTAATCCCCCTAGTCCTGCTTGGTTTAGTTGGATGGATGGGTATAGATACAATGGTGCTCCTAGAGCTGTGTCTAGGGGAGGAAGATGGTGTAGCCGGCTCCTCTTCCTCCACTGCCGGAAGGGGTTGTATGTGCATGAGGAGATGATCGTCCATCCCAGTTGCACGGGGGACTTGGGGGGTTTTATAGGCCAAACCCCCGGCTCTTATAATATGCTCTAAGTACAAAAGTGGGGGACCCAGCTGGCAGTCTCTCCGGCTGGGCAGAGGGTCCTGCTATTTGTGTCGTCTTGTCGTTGGTGGGGTCAGCTGGCCGAGCGGTCCCGTCTCCTGATAGGGCCCACCAGCTGGCTCTGCGATTCGCCCTTGCCCACCTGCCATGGCACGGGCCCCCTCGGGGGCATCGTCTAGCGGCAGCCGGCCAAAGTCTCCGGTACGACCGACTGCGTTGTAGACACGCAGAGATAGGCAACCGTGTGGCGAGGGCGTGCCGGCACTGTTCCCATGCCCGGTCGCGCTCGCCGAGGTCAGCGGCCGGGACGGTTGGACTGTAGCCACGCTCTGAAGTGCGTCAGCGGCCATTGTAGCCATAGGGCCGCCCGTCGTGCTGGTCGCGTCGTGTCGTTGTACCCGCGCTCAGAGTGACGGGAGGGCACATGTCCATCCCAAGGTCAATGGAAGAGCCGGCCGGGAGGCAGCTGGCGTCGCCCAGCTGGACAAGGGCCCAGCCGGCCCCTTGACCAACCGTCTAGGGCGCTAGCCGATATCAGCTTGTGTTGGGCGTCCTCCAGCCGGCCACAACTAGCCGGCCGCGTAGTCATTCTTCGAAATGAAAGGGGGGGAGACCCTGTTGCTTTGGCCTACCTAGGGGTAGTAACCCCGTCACGGTACCACACGAGCCTACCAGTAATGGTGGCACCTTGTCCTTGGGTGCCCTACTTCTATACATAGCTGCCACCCCCAATCCGCCAGCGTTGCATTAGTGGCGGTTAGGAAGGAGCGTGCCGACACGCGCATCTCATCGTCGGGCGCAAGCGGCCCCCCGACATGAAGCAAGGAGACTCGTAGGATGCCAAGGAGCTCGCTCCTCCTCAAGACGGTGCTCCTAAGGCCATGGCCGCTCCGACGAACCTTGAGGCACCCAAGCCTCATGAGGCCCCGGTCGCTCCGACGACCCTCGAGGCGCTCAATACTCATGAGACCTCTACTGAGCAGGGCACTGCGGGAGGCTTCACCCTCGACAAACACCAAGTGTACTATGTCAGTATAGTGTTGCGGATGCGTGCCCATGCTACCCCATGCAACAGAAGCTCATTCTCACACTTTTTTTCACTTCGAGGAAATTGTGCCACTACTTCCAGGGACATCCCATCAAGGTCGTCTCCACATACCCCATGGTGAAGGTGCTGCGCAACCCCAACGCGGCACGGAGAGTCGCTGAGTGAAACATTTAGCTACATGCCTGCAATATAGAATTCAGCACCACCAGGGTCATCAAGCAGTACTGGATCAACAAATTTGCTGTGAGCCAGTTTTTTGCCGTCAGCTGGCAGATGGCAAAGAAGCTCTTTTCCATCCGTTTATAGAAAACGGATGGCAAAGAACTAGCTGACGACAAAGAATCTCTTTGCCATCAGCCACTTCTTTGTCGTCTGCCAACGGATGACAAAGGAGATTTGTCGTCTGCTAGTGGACGGCAAAGAGGGAGGTGGGCCCACTAATGAGAACCAGCTAACGGCCAGATTCTTTGCCGTCTACTAGCGGACGGCAAAGCTTCTTTGTCGTCCGCTAGGAAATGGAAAACAATCTGGGACCTAATTAACGCCGTGACCTCCTCTCTCTCTCTCTTCTCTCTCTGCTTCTCTCTCCTCCCCAGACCCCCACTGCCGCCGGCCGACACCCTTGCCAGCCCCGACCCCCACACCTACCGGCCGCCACCCCTGCCACCCCCACCGCACCCGCCGGCCGCCGCCCCGACCCCCACCTCCCCTATAGCCACACCGCCGCCCGCCTCCGCCCCTGCCACCCTCGACTCCTACACCCGTCGGCCGCCGCCCCTGCCCCCCCACCGCACCCGCGACCGCTGCCACCGACCCCCACAGCCCCTACAGCCACACCGCCACCCGCTCCGCCCCTGCGACCCCCGACCCCCACCGCCCCTACTGCCACACCGCCTGTCGCTATCGCCCCTGCCACCCCCGACCCCCACACCCGTTAGCCGCCGCCCCTGCCCCCCCCACCCACCGCACGCGCCGGCCGCCGCCACCGACCCCCACCACCCCTGCCACCGCCCCTACCGCACGCGCCGGCCAATGCCCCTGCCACCCCTGACCCCCTCCCCTACGGCGGCCGCCTAAGCCCTGCCGTGAGGCAGGCCGTAGCGCCACCCCCATCCCCTATGATGGCCCTCCTCCACCGGCCCCCTCGTCGCCAAGGTGAGCTTCTTCTCCTCTTCTTTTAGGTTCAGGTTTAGTTTTGATTTAGTTCAAGTTTAGTTTAGGTTTAGGTTTAGGTTTAGGTTAGGTTTAGTTTTGATTAGATTTAGTTTAGGTTTAGTTTAGGTTTAGTTTAGGTTTAGTTTAGGTTTAATTTAGAAGAAGAAGATGAGGAGAAGAGGAGAAGAAGAAGAAGAAGGAGAAGGAGAAGAAGAAGAAGAAGAAGAAGAAGAGAAGAGCCCCCGATCCTCGACGCCACTACCCCCCAACCTCCGATGCCACCGACACTAGACCCCCGACGCCACCGACCCCCAACCCCTGACGCCACCGACTCCTGACGCCCCAAAACCGCAACCCCGACCCCCGACCACCGATGCCATCGCCCCCCGACCCCCGACCCCCGACCATTGACACCATCGACCCTCAACCACCAACGCCACCGACCACCGACCCACGACCGTCGATGCCATTGACCCCTTATGCCACTGTCTCACGATGCCACTGACCCCCGACCCCCGACACCTATTCTGCCACCTGTTGACCAAAAAGGTGCTCTTCGGCCTTCGTGAGGAAGAGGAGGTCATAGTTTTGTAAATTATGAGCTTGGTCACATATTTTCCTATTTTGTTATTAAAAACATCATATTTTGT
Source organism: Hordeum marinum (assembly GCA_022496015.1). Lineage (NCBI taxonomy): Eukaryota > Viridiplantae > Streptophyta > Magnoliopsida > Poales > Poaceae > Hordeum > Hordeum marinum. The sequence goes on from CM039678.1 coordinate 253,194,072, forward strand.
GTTGCTTAGGTGAATTTCAATGTGCAGTTGTTCGACGACCTCCCTGTGCATTTGACGAGCTCCCTTGCTGTGTTCGTTGGTGAGCACAAATGACATCTTCTCCCCTCGCACCCTTAATTTTTTTTGGTCAGCTCCGGTCTTTGTGCCGAATAAACTTGCAACCTATAGGTGTCTTCAATCATCAGTATGTGTTCAGCATATTTATAACTGCGATTCTTTCAAATTATCCAACGTTATCCATGGATAGCCTAAGCATGTGTAGATTGGGTTTGTTTTCCATATGCTCTGCTCCGGATCCGATGCAGAATTTCATTAGTGCCTCCGTGTTGTTCTCCGGGTACACATCCTCTCTGCTTATTGACGAGACATGTATTAGGAGAACAGCGGGGAGGTGCTGCCGAAATTGTGCGTCGGATCCGGAGTAGAGCATGGGAAAACGAACCCAATCTACACATACTCGGGTGGGATTAAGACCTATCTTTACCTACTAGTGTCTAGGTTGCATCGACATAATAAAACTGACAAACTCTATTAACTAATGAATATTGTTTGCTGAATTATGTATATATTTTGTGTGTGTCCAGTAGCTAGGCAGGATGAGGGATCGTGGGTGGATGTACACCGGTCACACTAGTCAGAGAGACATGACCCGTGAATAGATAACAGAAACCAAGGATTTCGTGAGAGTCACATTTGTAAGTGAACAGAAAATAACCTGGTGCCCTTGTGTCGATTATGACAACTTTAAGAAGAAGTCAGAGTTTGAAATGATCAAACACCTGCAGAAGTGGGGTTTTATGCCTAATTATACGGTCTGGACATTTCATGGTGAGTCTGTCCAATGTGCTAGAGCTGAGGTCGTTTGTCATCGAATGAACGAGCATGGTACCGCGATCGAAGACATGGTGAAAGACTTTGATGATGCTCGGGATTCGGACGATGAGATGGAGGAATCTACAAAGGCCTTTTATGAAATGTCGGAGTCTTCATAACGTCGTCTCCACGAGCACACTGAGCTTTGTCAGCTGGATGCCGTCGCGCAAGTAATGGCTCTGAAGGCTCATGTTAACCTGGGCAGAGAATGCTATGACGCGATGATGACGATATTTGGACGCTTTCTACCCAAAGGCCATGTATTGCACGCAAACTTGTACCAGTTGGACAAAATCCTACGTGCGTAAGATGCCCAATGAGAAGATCGATGTCTGTGAGAATGGATGTGCCTTATTTAGGCTTGAGTATGCGGGCTTGAACTATTTCCCCATTTGCAATGCTTCTAGGTATGTTCTGGTAGACAACGGTATGGGTGAGAAGAGTCAGATCAAAATCCCCATTATTGTTCTTCGGTATCTGCCAATCATACCAAGACTTCAACAACTTTTCATGGTCGAAGAGACAGCCAGAAAATGACGAGGCACAAATTGGGCAAAAGAACAGAACTAGATGCAGATGGGAATCTGATGTTGGGACACACTTCAGACGCTTTTGCGTGGAAGCACTTCGATGCATTACATAAGGATAAAGTGGCAGATCCAAGGAATCCTCAAGTTGCCATCAGCACGGATGGGTTCAATGTGTATGGTATGACGGCAACACAATACAGTTGTTGGCCTATATTTGTCATTCCACTCAATCTCCCCACCGGAGAGATTATGAAAAGAAAGAACATTTTCCTGACGTTGATAATTCCAGGGCCCAAATATCCGCGGAAGAATATGAATGTGTACAGGCAACCGCTTAAGGATGAATTGCAAGAACCTGGGATGACGGGATCAAGACATACGACGCCGCTACCCAAAAGAACTTGAAAATGCATGTGTGGTTCATGTACTTGTCGCATGACTTGCCGGCATATGCGCTATTCGTTGGCTGGTCTGTGCATGGAAGGTTCCCGTGCCCCAGATGCAAGGCAGCTCATGAGTTCAGTTGGTTGTAGGCGAGGCGCAAGTTTTCTTGCTTCGACATGCATAGCCAGTTCCTGGATCCTGACTATAAGTTTAGAAAAGACAAGAAGAATTTTATCAAATGTAGAGTTGTCAAAAACATTGCACCACCTGCGTTCACAGGCCAACAGATCCTGGATCAGATAAATGCTCTCGAGCCGGATCCAGATCATTCTGGGTATTTCAAAGGGTATAATACGAAACATGCCTAGACTGGGATCTGCCTTACTTTAAAAGACCTCCTTTGCCCACACAACATCAACGTGATGAACACTAAAAAGAATATCGCGGAGGCCATTTTTGGTACATTGTTCGACATAGAGGGGAAGTCGAAGGATAATCCTAAGGCTAGAGTCGATCGGGAGGCTCTATCTGATAGACCGTTACAAAACATACGACAACCGAAAGGAAAGAAGAACTGGAGGAAGCCAAAGGCATGGTTCAATATTGGGAGGCCAGCTACGAGGGAAATGATCTTGTGGGTGAAAATGTTGTTGATGTTCCCCGATGGGTATGCAGCGAATCTAAAGAGGGGAGCGAGTCTTGACCAATTCAAAATATTTGGTCTCAAGTGTCATGATTGGCACATATGGCTTAAGCAGGTAATGTCGGTGCTGTTGTGTGGCTTTATCCTTGAGGATGAATGGATAGTACTGGCAAAGCTGAGCTATTTCTTCCGTGCTCTTTGTGTGAAAGAACTATCGCCTGATGTTCTAGACGAGCTCGAAGAGTTGGCTCCGGAGTTGATCTGCAAGTTAGAAAAGATCTTTCCCTCGGGCTTCTTTAATCCAATGCAACATTTGATTTTGCATCTCCCGACCGAGGCAAGTTTGGGGAGGCCAGTGCAAAATCATTGTTCTTCGCAACTCAGAGGATGCAAAAGACGCTTCGAGCAAAATGTAAAAATAAACATAGAGTTGAGGCATTGATGGCCGAGGCAATCATTACTGAGGAGGCGGCAAACTTCATGACGGCACACTACAAAGCCAAGAATCGTCATTTACATAATACGAGCCTTGGTACAATGATGGCGACCGTGAAATAGGTCGATCCAACCATAGCCTATTCAAAGGGAAGCTCGCACCAGTCAGTGCTTCGAAAGCAATAGCGTTGGATGTTGAAGAACGGTTTCGTTGTATATCTTCAACAACCTAACAGAAGTGTGGCCGTACATCAAGTAAGTTATCGGTACATTGTTTCACAACTTCTAATTCCTTCGAAATGATATTATTTCCGGATATGCGATACATTCGATACGTCGCCAAATTCTCGGATGGAGCGGTGATCCAAAAGGATTCTATCGAAGAGTATGAGCTTCTGGCAAAGCATGGAGGCAGCTATCCCGGTTTCATCTCTTGGTTCAAGCAAATCATAATTTACATTAGACGATTTCATTTCTTCGCCTAGTTTGCGGCTAATGCAACAATCCTTTTGTATTAAACTTGTAGGCTAATGCAGAGTCTATGGACTCCGAATTGAGATAAGTCGCTAATGTTTTTGACTATAAGGTCCATTCATTTGACAAATACGACATCAACGGGTATCGCTTTCGTACTTTTGGCAAAGAGCTATCTAAAGACGACCAAAAGTCTACAAATTGTTGTGTCTCCGCCGTCGGCGATGGAGGGGCCAAGTATTGTGGAAGAGTTGAAGAAATTTATGAACTTACATTTTTGGTGAAAACCCACCAAACGTCGTAGTCTTCAAATGTTATTGGTTCCAGCTGAAGGAGACTAGAAGGACTCATGAACATATAGGGCTAGTCAAAATAAAACAAAGCACCCATTTAGATGTTCCTGATGTCTATATTATGGTTCAACAGGCGACCCAAGTTTTCTATCTACCGTGGGCCTTCCAAACAGGTCCAAATCTGAAAGGTTGGGATGTCGTTTATGATGTGAGACACAATTTAGACCACCTCCCCTAATGAAGATAATTATGAACCTCAAATTAACATAGACACATATGAAGGAGAATTCTTCCAAGAAACACGTGTTTCCAAAAAGCGTTTCAAGAACCGCTCTAGTTCAACCCAGAACATTGAGGTAGACACCGACAGTGAATCCGACTTCACCCCTGAGCTGGAACAAGAAGAGACGGAAGAAGAAGAGGTTACTACTACGGATGACCTATCAATGCTTGACTGATTACATAAAGGAGGCCTTCCACACATTGATGCATTTATTGATGATGCTCAGGAGCACGTGATTACTGATAGTGATGACGATTATGCATATATTGATCCTGGAGCATATATAGATGATGATGATTAATATTAGTAATGTCAGGTATTCAATTATTATTATGTACATATATATTACTAATTAGTTCATGTTATTAGGTATTCAATAGTTTTATGTTGAACTAATTTTGTTCACTCTTTGTCATTGCAGGTGTTGACAGATGGTGGGCGCGGGTCGAGAGCGCTCTAAGCCTCCTTCCTCGGCACGTGCTGGGAGGGGTACTATTATTCCACCTGTCGGGACCCCGATCCTAAGCCATAAGAATCCAGCCTGTAACACATCACATCACTTTGCGGTCTCACGCACTGTTATCTCCACGGCTGCCACCTTACCTGGGACGGGACCGTTTGCGTCTTTTGACTCATGTATGTGAATGTGTCGCTAGCATTCAAATGTCAAAGAACCCGCACCGACATGACTAGTCATAGAACCTAAGTGGTACATCCTTACAGGGACAGACATATGTAACCCAGCAATGCAGGCATCGATCTCTAGCGTGTGTAGACGAGTCGTAGCAGGCTACAAGGACTCCATTACGTCGTGGGACATAAATGTCATCACTACACGTAGACGAGTCGTAGCAGGCTATAGGGACTCCATTACACTGCGAGACATTTCCCCGAAGGGACAGACACAACAGTGAAGAAGGATACATGCCGGTCAATCAATCTGTTCGGAGCAATAGCAAGCTACCAAGGCTCGGAGGAAGAACAAAGAGGCAGTTCCCCGTAAAGAGTACTACTAAAGGCACACAACTAGGTGTCGAATCCCATACATACCGTTGCACGTCACACGTACGCACGACATGCCCGATATGCGTAGATACAACTATGGCATGACAACATAACCATACAACATTACAACATTTATCTACAAGGCTCGAAAGAGCCAATACAATATGATGTTACAAACAGGAGTCACAAGACCCAACATTCAGAGTATTCAAACAAGCAAGCGGAAGTTAAACATGTCTGAGTACATACATCTACAAAAGTGGCTGGAGGAGACTCAAAAGCTACAACGACCCTACCAAAGGAACCGGACCTCTGTCTGGGATTCCCAAGCTAATCCGGTCAACATCGAACTTCCCGTCGAAAATACCACTAATGAGAGTGACGTCTCTTCTGCAAAAAAATAAATTAAGCAAACGTGACTACAAGGGTACTCAACAAGACTTACATTAGAACTATCAACATATGCCTCAGTATCAATGATGGGGGTTGTGGAGTTTATTGCAGCAAGCCAACTTTGACTCTTGGCTAACCTATACTGTGAGTACAAATGATTTCTTTGAGGTGGGATAGCGCACACGAGTCCACATATTCACAAATCAATACACCACTATGGATCCACTTCCGTCTCCCTAAGACAAGGCCATCCATAGCACTGACGCTTATCTTGCGTATTTTAGAAGTATCATTTCACTTATCTATGAACCACATAAGTTCTCCAAGTAGTCCATATCCGAGGACGTGGCTATTCAAATAGTTTATTTAACTCTGCGGGGGTATACTTCTTCACACACGCTCTCGCCACTTATCACCATATGCATGTCATGCATCTCGGCAACCTTCAAGCAGAAGCACTGGCATGGGCATCGGCAACCTTCAACCACACAAGACCCTAGTCCAGGTTTATCGCCTATTTGAGACTGAGCCCACACGGAAGTCCGGCCGAAGTTTTTGGTACGGCCTCAAACAGGCAACCGGAGTTCGGCAATGGCGGGGATCGTGGCTAGGGGATGATGGCCACGGGGACTTTGGCGGCGGCCGGAGTTCGGCAATGGCGGGGACCGTGGCTAGGGGACGGAACAGGCAACGGGGCGAGAGGAAGAGGAACTGGGGCTCACAGCAGGCTCGAGGAGGTGGTCGATGAGCTCGGGGAGGCTCCTACGACGGCGAATCGGCGATGACATCCGCCGGCCGAAGGTTGAAGAAAGCGTCAGCGTCGGCGATGCGGCGCGTCCGGGCTCGACTCCTCTAGCAAGGGGGGCTACGGTCTATGCCGGTCCCGGTGAGCTCGATGGCAGGGCTTTAGGTTGCCGGAGGCCGCGGGGACAGCGAGGGGTTCTAAGCGATGTCTACAGGTCCACTCGGATCTGAGGGAGAGGAAGCAGAGGGAGAGGGGGAAAGAGGGCGAGAGAGAGCGGGATGGGTCCACAGGTCTGCGTGGGGCTTTAAGCGATGTCCACGGCGAGCATGCAGACAGGACGCGGCCGTGCACGTGTCGGCGCATCGTGGCCACGCGCCCTGCTTCCTTCTGGCCGGAGGTGGAAGAAGACCGGTTCGCCCCTGGTGGGCTGGGCCGGCTTCTTCCCTGGCCCAGGTAAAACAGGTAAGCACCTCTTCTTTTTTGTTTATTTCCATTTCCTATTTCTTTAAGTTGTTTTTATTTTTTTCAGAACTAAATCATTTTTCTTAAATCTCCGACTTGTTCCTGTCATTAAGTGGAATATTCCACACATGGTGAACATTTTGTTTTTCTATTTTGTACAAATTTAGTTATTTGTGAAAAACAAAGGTAGCTAAATAATTCCTACAATAATTTTTAGTGGTTTCAAATATTTCTTTTGAAACCTAAAATTTGTTGGTTTGAACCAGTGATTTTTTTTAAAGTAAATCCCATTGGATAGGATTTTATGAAGGTCATTTTAGGTTTAATGAAAATTCACAATTTTTAGAATTGTTTGGTTAGGTGAAGTGCTAGGGTTTCTGTTAACCCCCATTTCATGTTGATGAAAATTAAACATGATGCCATGATGCACAAAGCAGAGCCATACAATGTCTAGCTAGGGATGTGACAACTCACCCCCACTAAACAAGGATCTCGTCCCGAGATTCAAGAGTAGGGTAAGAGGATAGGAGGGAACACAATACTACACGATCTTCATGAGCTAGTTGCCCTTCTCAAATATGTTGATTCATTGCATCGTGCTGATCTTGAAACCTTTGCCTTCGGGATCTTCATCTGACAAAAATACAACAGAAATAGAAAGCTCTACAAGAATCGATCCTTAAGAAGATCGAGTGACTCATGATAAACTCACGAAATGAGACGTGATAAAATATCTCGAGATGAGACACAAAACACACGTTGAGAATAAAGAATGAGGCAGATGACGAAGGTCCAATTGGTATGCAACAATTCCACGCTAAAACAGATGGTGAAGAGGTTTGAAACTAGTGAGGAGTTAGTTGCCCTTCATACCATAATGGGAACCTTAGGGAAGGTGACTCGTAGGATTATCCCTTAATTGGCAAAAAAAATTACTTTTGATACAGAGATCATTGAACTCTTTACACCAGCCTAAGGCAATTCACAATGACCGTTGGATGGAATTCAAAGAATGCCATACTCAGATCGGAATGGAAACTAGAGCTATAAAACAACTCGGCAATGGAAGGCACATTCCAGCTAATATCGAGGGTATAACACAGTGTTTGAGCGTGCTCTCAAGAACTTGAGCATTTCCATATTCATTAGGATTTTTACCAACATCCATGCCAAGGATCCTGGCAATACCTCATACTACCATGATGAACGATGATGGAGGACGTAGATGCAAAGGAAGACAACACTTTCTCAGATTTCACCTGGGCTAGGCCAAGGGAGCGAAATCTGGATGATCGACCAAAAGACATTTAGCACTCCGCTTCTAATGTTCTCCTTGATGTACTAGCATAACCCCAATTATGTGTCAGGTGTTATGACTAGAACATCAAGTAAAGGTCGGACTACGGAATGTCAAAGGGGTCCACGAGGAATAACTTCTAGAGCAAGTCAGACAAGGTCCTCATGGGGAGGTGGCCAAGTTGCTGAAACAAGATATTATAATAGTAGGTCTTTCGGATAGGTAGCCACAACATCCCTTTGCCGGATTACAGAGAGACCATTGTTATAAATCATGGGGAAACGTCCCAACCATTATACCTGCCTGAGATTCAGATATGGTTGGTGTCTGGATATTCCAGGCTCAGCATGTCTAGAAGTGAAAGGTTGCAACACAAATCGAAGAGATGACATTGCAAGATTCTTGGGAAATGAAGTGCGGAAGCCAACTGCAAAACATGAGCTGGATTGCAAGACCCACATGAACACGGTGTCCAAGACAATTGTGGTCATATGGAGAGCTTACAACAAAACACTACCGAGTTCTGGATGGAAGCATCAATGGGGTAACGAAGTCCTTGCATAAGTCGTACGATTAGCTCTTAAGAAGGAACTTCATTTCCTTGAACAACTCAATCAGTGGCTTGATGTGCTAGGAGATACATATGGAATGTAGGTTGCACACCTACCAAACCATAGAATACTTCGTACATGCATGATTGACTTGGGATGATTCCAAAGGGAAGCAAAATGAACTTTCTCGAATTCACGACGACAACTTGCATCAACTGCATGTGAGCTGAGAAGAAGTCACTTCTTACACCTAGCATATACTTCACAAACGAAACATGAAGATATGCCTACAAAATTTCGAACACTAGCTTCATTTTCATCATGACTCATGGAAGAGATGAAAATGTTGTTAATGGGCTTAACAACAATTCATCGAGATATCCATGTAGATGGAATTCCACAACTTATGGAAACAAGGCGATAGCATTGGTCAAACCGAAAGATATAACGGTGTATGCTCGAGGATACATCCACGAGTAAAACAACATTAGAAAAATCTTTGGTTCTGCTTTTGATTTGACGATAGCCCATACTCAAATCAATGGTTGTACAAGATGATAGGTGCACCAATTGGTCACAAGGGTCAATCGAGGAAGATATCATCTTTCTTCTACACATACAAGCACAAAACACAAGATATCCCGTTAACATGGGCTAAGTTAGATCAAGCTTCTATCTTCCAACTCTCCAAGTTGTTGTTTAGCTTAACCAACTAGTTCAGGGTTATCCAACAAAGACTCTTGGAGAAGGGGTGATTTATAGAAAAACCATCGTGATCACGAACTCAACATAACGGTCAAGGAACACCTTGGTAATACTTCCGAGAAGATATTCGGAGAATCATGATCCACCGATATTTTATCAAGCTCGAGAATAATCTTGCTTGTCAGGGCAAGATGACATGATCAACAGAGTGAAGGATTGAAAATATCCCAACACATTGATCGAAAAGTGCACCATGGAAAATGGACTAGGTAGCACGATCAATCTTGGTATGACAATTCAATGACCATCACACCAAGAGTGAGGTTATTGTCCATTAACTGACGAAAAACAAAGTTGCTAGGAGTATTGATTACACACATCACGATTAACTTGTCGGTGTTCAGGTTATAGACAACACAGAGACCGGGGAATGAATGATGATGGCTAGATGTCTCACTACACCAAGATTTCATAAGAGGGAGTGCAGTTCTCATGATAATATTGACATGAAGAGGGTAATACCTGAAGGTAGAACAGAGCAAAAGCTGAATTGGCATTTTGATCTGCAGATTACAACTGCTTTGACCCAATCCTAGAATGGGCGCGGTATGGGAGTTTGCTTCTCCTAGTCATTTGAGAATACAATGGCTTGACACACCACAAGAATAGTCGACATTGATACCATTAATAGATAAAGGTCAAACTACAATTGAAGGAGGGCAACTCAAGAGAACCAGATTTTTCTTGAGTTGTAGATGCATGGATTGAATATATCAAATGGAGTTCAACATGTTTCTTCCAAATAACCCATGCAGAAATGAAGGATTGGCAGAGTCACAACCATGGGATGGAGAACTGATGAAGAGCACTCATGTGGTGATCTTCCATTCACAAAGAACTTCTACCGTAACTGATTCATGGTATTGGAAGGATGATATACCACGAACCTTGAAGACTATAATCATGTTACTAAGCATCCTAAGGGGGCGAGCAAAGGCTATCAATATGACTAAGCAGGAGGAGACTTGGGTTCAAGAACCCAAATACAGAATACCTATTGACTAAGTAGCATCACATCATGCTTTTGATAATGATGGCCAAAGTTATCACACTGGAAACAAAAGACACAACTAGACTATTGGGTGGTTCAATTGAAACAACATGGTTTCCTAAACAGCTTCATCAAACACGTCGAGGTAATAGGGTACCTCAACTTAACAATTAGTGTGCTTTGTCTGGCCTAAAAGACATTGACTCAAGATGAAAGAGTTTTGCAATTGCATCAGATAATTTATAAACCTTGGATAACTCGGACAACATAACGGCTATATGGGCATGAAATATGAGGCAACCTGCACAAGAAAACTGACAACAAGACAATGAATTCTTATAGAGGCATAGATCCATAAAACAACATCGTTCATATAGGTCTTCAGCATAGTAACTCGTCCTCCTAATAGATAGATGAGAAGGCCTAGTTCGTAATCCCCGTAGAATAAAGAAGAGCGTGACTCAGAATTAGAATGACACAAGGAAACGAGTAAAAAGAGCTTGACGTTACCTTCCACAATCAATTCCCATATATAACTGAAGCAGTTCTAGACTCAACATTGACCAGTTTGGCCTGGTAATCCTACAGGTAGTCAAGCTCTAGTTCCAAAGCCGATGGGACCCTGATCCTAAGCCATAAGAATCTAGCCAGTAACACATCACATCCCTTTGTGGTCTCACGCATGGTTATATCCACGACTTCCTCCTTACCTGGGACGGGACTGTTTGCGTCTTTTGACTCATGTATGTGAATGTGTCGCTAGCATTCAAATGTCAAAGAACCCACGCCGACATGACTAGTCGTAGAACCAAAGTGGTACATCCATACATGGACAAACATACATAACCCAGCAATGCAGGTGTCGATCTCTAGCGTGTGTAGACGAGTCATAGCTAGCAACAAGGACTCCATTACGCCGTGGGACATAAATGTCATCACTGCACATAGACGAGTCGTAGCAGGCTACAGGGACTCCATTACACCGCGAGACATTTCCCCGAAGGGACAGACACAACAGCGAAGAAGGATACATGCCAATCAATCAATCTTTCCGGAGCAGTAGTAAGCTACCAAGGCTCGGGGGAAGCACAAAGAGGCAGTTCCCCGTAAAGAGTACTACTAAAGGCACACAACTAGGTGTCAAATCCCATACATACCGTTGCACGTCACACGTACGCACGACATGCCCGATATGCATAGATACAACTATGGCATCACAACATAACCATACAACATTACAACATTTATTTAGAAGGCTCGGAGGAGCCAATATAATATGATGTTACAAACAGGGGTCACAAGACCCAACATTCAGAGCATTCAAACAAGCAAACGGAAGTGAAACATGTCTGAGTACATACATCTACAAAAGTGGCTGGAGGAGCCTGAAAAGCTACAACGACCCTACGAAAGGAACCAGACCCGTGTCTGGGATTCCCAAGCTAATTCGGTCAACATTGAACTTGCCGTCGAAAATAGCACTAATGAGACCGACGTCTCTTCTGTAAAAACATAAATTAAGCAAACGTGAGTACAAGGGTACTCAGCAAGACTTACATCAGAACTATCTACATATGCTTTAGTATCAATGAAGAGGGTTGTGGATTTTATTGCAGCAAGCCAGCTTTGACTCTTGGCTAACCTATACTACGACTACAAATGATTTCTTTGAGGTGGGATAGCGCACACGGGTCCACATATTCACAAGTCAATACAGCACTATGGATCCACTTCCATCTCCCTACGAGAAGGCCATCCATAGCACTCACGCTTATCTTGCGTATTTTAGAAGTATCGTTTCACTTATCTATGAACCACATAAGTTCTCCAAGTAGTCCATATCCGAGGACGTGGCTATTCGAATACCTTATTTAACTCTGAAGGGGTATACTTCTTCACACACGCATTCGCCACTTATCACCATATGCATGTCATGCATCTCGGCAACCCTCAAGCGGAAGCACTGGCATGGGCGTCGACCACGACCGTCAACCACACAAGACCCTAGTCTAGGTTTATCACCTATTTGAGATTGAACCCACACGGAAGTCCGGCCGAAGTTTCTGGTACGGCCTCAAACAATCTGCATAGGGTTCCCAAGCCCACCGTTCGGGTGCCACTAGGTACACCGTGCCACTACGCATCTACCGGATCACAGCCCACTCCGTCGGGCAGCCCATGCACGTCCGCCATCAATTTTCCTACAAACACCAGAAACTAGTTGCGACTCCTGTACAGAGGACTAGGCGATTAATAAGCCGAGAGGGGTCAAGTTATCGGAGCCTAATGTGTGGTAGTAACTGTCTTGGATCAGAAACACAGAACTCAGTTCTTAAGGTCGGTCCCAATGAGACAACCTGCCATGTACTCCTACATGGCCTCTCATCGCTACCTTTACCAAATCCTGTTCACACACTTAACTCTCACACTGTCAGACATGGATACTGCCATTCCGATCCATCACCCAGATGTATCAGACCCGACACGACACGAACCTAAGCATAGCAGGCACAGTGAGTAAGCAGGCATGGATGAGTAAGCACAACAAGGCTCAAGCAGTTGCTACTGATGCTCTGTGGTTTCAACTATTTACTGTGGCAAAGACAGGTCATGCAAAGGAATGTGTTCAACTATTGAGAACAGGTAACAGTTGAATCATGATTGTCCTAATGCAATATGCTCAAGGGGGGATTTGCTTGCCTGATAAGACGATCACATGTTACTGGTCCTCAGATGGATACTCGGCTGTATCCTCCGGAACAGTGCCTAACACGAAGAACAACCATCGAAGGGGAACAAATCAATACACACCAAATGCCACAATATGATGCATGAATAGTGTCATGCCGAAGATGGTATCAGAGCTGACCCTCGCGGTTACACGGATGTTTGCCGATAGGTGCGCGGTCATGTTGTTCATGAAGTTTGTGACCCGTCGTGGCACATGGAATGACACATGTATTGGGCTGAAAGCACATACGTTTGTGCTAAGAGTTAACATTCCTGTGACCCGACGATGACGTCGGTTCCTCTTAGTGGTGGTGTATGTGATAGCCTGGCTTATCAGGGTTGATAGACTACTCATATCAATAAGGAATTCATTCTTTTCCAGGAGCCCATTTGAACAGAACTCCCAAGTTAAGCGTGCTTGGCTTGGAATAGTTCTAGGATGGGTGACCGACCGAGAAGTTGGTCCAGGGTGCGCATGAGTGAGGACAAAGGGCGCAGAAAAGACTAGTATTGATCTGTGAGGCCAGTCTAGATCCCACCAAGAGTAACGACTACCGACGGGGGGATCTGCCTTGGGGCCCATGCCAGACCTGCGCCAGGGTTCCCCATCCACCGCTAGAGGAGCTCGCCGGAGCCCCGAGGCCGTTGTCGCCTCGCCAGAACCTACAGCGCCGCCAGACCCTTTCTCTCCTTCCTTCTCCTTCTTCCTCTCTCCCTCCTCTAATTCTCTCTCCTGCAGGTCCTCTCACTAGCCGCCAGGAGCTTGCTGCCGCCCCGAGGCCTCGCCGCCGGCCAGATCCGGGAGCCCCAAGGCAGATCCGCTCGTTCCCTCCGCCGGAGTCAGCCCCGCCGTTAGGAGGATGACGCAGCCTCCCGCTCCTGTTGACCCCAGCGCGCCCGCTCACCCACGCACGGGCCGACCGGCCCAGCACTCTCGGCCAAGCCGGCCCATGATGGCCCAGGGTGAGCCAGCCTCACCCGTGTGTTTTATTATGTTTACGCGTGTAGGCCCTTTTGCAGATTTAGAATGCAAATAATAATTATCCGTAAGTCGTATAAAAATATTTCATATATGTAAAATGCTTAGAAAATATGTACATTAATTCTATGCCAATTTCGTCCATGCTTAAAATGTTTAACATGCCATTTTCCTGCTATTTCGCATAATTGTCATGATTTTGCATTCGCATAATTTCTTGACATGCATCAGAATTAAATAAAATCATATATTAAATGTTCATATTATCGGCATCGCATTTTCATGCATGATATAAATGTTGGCATGATGTTTGCATTATATGACTTGCTAATAAATTATGCCATAACTTGCATAATTAATTGTGATTATTTTTCCTACATAAACCCATCATCTTATATATGTCTTTGGGGTAGAAAAATCCTTAGAAATTATCTGTGCATTTAGTGTTGTCATTTTAGCATTTTTGTGTGCATGTCATTTTCCTATGATGCCCTTTTATCTTTTTCGTGTGATTTAATAGAGGCATGATATGAAATAATTTTGAACATGAGATATGCCCTTTGATATCTGTCCTAGCTCCTAGACATTTTGCTTGCCATAGAAATGTATATATAGGTGTTGTTTTCTTGTTGTAAACATGCTATAAAAATTCTGCTGTTTTGAGATGCTAAAATATTTCTAAGTCTGGAATCTGTTATATTTTGTTGTTGTCTTGCCATGTGATTTGCTAGTGATCTAGAACCCTTTTGTGGTAGGGGTAATGGAGTTATTTGTAGTTGATAATGTCCTTTAGTATGCTGTTAAGGTTCATGCCATAATATTCCCTGTAGCATATAGTTTCACTGCTGTCAATATGCCTTTGTGATAAAAACTGCACTGTCAAAACTACTATTTTCTCTTAAGTCTGAAACTGTTTTCAAGTAGCCACCTTGTGAGCTTCCTACCATGTGATCCATGCATGTTTTGTATATGATATATGAAGTTGAAATGAAGTGTGTGTTGTATACTACTGCCCCATGCTTAGTTTGTGCATTTTAGAATAGTTTATCTTGTTGTTTTCATGTGTGCAATATGCCATGTTGCTGTTATGGACAGATTTAGTATAAAACTCGTTGTGGTGTTTGTGGTTGAACCGTAAGTCCATTTTGGACATGCCATATATGAAATTTGCTTAGAATATCAAGTAGTTTCATAATAACTTGCTGCATTCATGATTTTAAATGGTTGTGATTGTATTTCCCATGCATTTGCATTCATGACATGTGCATCTTGTGTTGCTCATATCTCCTAGGCCGTAGCTCCGTTTGAGATGTTCTATATATGTAAATCGACTAGAATGACGTGTAGAATTGAATGGTATGATTTATTATTTTGTTTAACCAATATAAAATATTATTAGTTCAGATCTGGACCAATTTCGAAATTAACATATGGGGTCATTTCATAAATGCTATAAGTTGTTTCCGGCCTCATTTAAGATGCCTTAGATAGTGTAGTTTACTTATGCTTCACTTGTTGCCATGTTCAACTACATTTTACATTGATGAGTACCTAACGAGAGTGAACTAATAATTCAACCGTAGAGTTTCGTCAATATGCAACCCGTTGCATATTGAACTTCACTTAATGTGTCGTAGTTGTTTGTTGTTCTTGCTTGTTATGCCTTGCATATTTAAACCAGACATGCATCATAATTCTTTACGCATCATGTCATGCATATGTTGTGGTGTATTTTGTGTTGATTGTTGCTTCCGGTTTGCTTCTTCTCGATAGAGTTCCGAAAGCGTTCGGAGTGTGAGGATTCGTTCGACTACGTTGGCTCGTCTTCTTCATGGATTCGTTCTTCTTCCGAGAGGGATCTCAGGCAAGATGACACATTTCCCTGGATACCACTACTATCATTGCCATGCTAGATGTCTCGTTTTTATCGCTTTGTCTCGCTACCTACCACTTGTTTGTCAAGCCTCCCAACATTGCCATGAAAAGTCTCTAACCACTTACTCAACCATTGTTTGGCTATGTAACCACTTACTCAACCCTTCTTATAGTGTTTCTAGCTTACAGATGCAATTGCTTCCATGTCTCAACATGGAAATTTTTAGTTATATCACAATATTATAGCTATTTAATTTAATTCACTTATACACTTGGTAAAGGGTGGAAGGCTTGGCCTTTTGCTCGGTGTTTTGTTCCACTCTTGCCTCCCTAGTTACTTGTGAACCGGTGTTATGTTCCATAATTGAGCGCTCCTAATATGCTCGGGGTTGTTATGGGGACCCCCTTGATTTTCGGCTTAGGATAAAGCTTGTCTGGCAAGGCCCAACATTGGTACTACATTTGCCTAATAACTAATGAACTTGCATAGGGGCTTTCCGGACCCCATGGATAATTAATCAACCCCCGGGCCAGTGCTCCTCATGAGTGTTGGTCCAACCTAGAGTCGTGTGCGGGGCCAACCCGGGGCAACTCGGGAGATTTCCATCAGGCCACTGTACGCTGTGCTCATTTGGTCGTGTCCTAAGAACGAGATACGCGGCTCCTATCGGGTTCGTCGACACGCCGGGCGGCCTTGCTGGGTTTGTTTTACCTTTCTCGAACTTCTTGACTGAGGAACTCTGATCTTCTTCGAGCTATCTCGAGGTGTCGGATTTCCTTTGGAATTGCCTAGGAAGATCACGAGATCCGTGGTTGAGGTTATTCCCACTTCGTGTGGTTAATTTGTGATGGATGAGTTGGAGCACCCCTGCAGGGTTAAATATTTTCGAGAAGTCGTGCCCGCGGTTATGTGGCAAACTTGGATACTTTGTTTAACACCCGGTCATAGCAAACTTGAAGTAAAATCTAATAAAATACACCAACTGTGTGTGTAATCGTGACTATCTCTTCTCATGAGTCCTTATCCAAAAGAGAACACGGTGGGGTTATGTTTGACGTAAGTAGGTGTTTAGGATGAGTTAGGGATCATTACTAGTTCACGGCCGTTATGTGTAGACCACCATACTTTACTTTTTGTACTCATAAGTTAGCCTCTCAAACAAATGCTTAGTCGCTTGCTGCAGCCTCACCAATTAACCATACCTCACCCATTAAGATTTCATAGTCTTGATACCCTTGGAAATGAGATTGCTGAGTCCCTGTGGCTCACAGATTACTACAACAATAGTTGTAGGTATAGGTAATGCAATGATTTGACGTGAGAGCGTTGCTTGTTTGATTTGGAGTTCTTCTTCATCAATCTAGGATGGGTTATAGGCGACAGCCTGCGATAGCAATGATGGATGTCATTTTTTCGTTTGATTTTGTCCGTAGTCGGACCCTGCTCTTCTGTATGATGTTTGAGTATGTTGTTGTATTGATGTGACTCTGATGTAGCTTGTGGCGAGTGTAAGACAATTCCATATACTCATCTCTTCTGTACATGTACTTGTAATGATATCCATTCTTGCAACGCGACGAGATGCGCTTCTATCCCTGTCGAGGCCCTCGTGCTGAAATAAGGATAGGACCGCATCTTGGGTGTGATCAATAGGTCATGGCAATATGAGGTGTTTGAGCTAATGCATCTATCAACAAGTTTAAATGAAGTGAGTTTGAACTCAAGGTTCAAATTCAACTTCATATATGGATTCCATAATGCATTTGAACTAAAATGTCCAAGTTCACCTAGTTAGGTTGCTCTAACATGAATGAAAATGGATCAGATGGATTCATTGGATTTTTCTGATCAATTTTCATATATGAATTATTTTCATCTGACTTACAGATTAGTTTCTATGATTTTTAGAAGTTTTAAATATTTTCTGAATTTCCAAAAATAATTGAATACGAAAATTCCAGTAAATGCATTTATGATGTGAACAGTGCATCAGGGTAACGTCAGCAGTTGACCAGTCAAAACTGACATGTGGGTCCAACATGTCATCTTCAGAGGGCTAATCCCCGCGTTGACTAGAGCTTTGACCAGCTATGGGGCCCGCTAGTCAGCGTCACGGGGGTTGGTTAGTAGTTAATTAGGCCATAATGATGGCGCCACGTCGGCCCGGACGGGGTTAGTCACCGACGACGAGCCAAGACGGCAGGGATCACCGGAAATCCTCCTCTCGCGACCATTTGGGCGGCGGAAGGCAACTACGGGCAGTTAGGGTTCTCGCGCATCCATCAGAGGCAACGGGAGGGTGCGAGGACGCTGGAGACGATGCCCACGGCTACTTGGGCGGTGGCCGGAGTTCGGCAATAGCGGGGATGGAGGCTAGGGGATGGAACAGGCAACCGGGCTCGAGGAGGTGGTCGACTAGCTCGGGGAAGCTCCTGCGGCATCCGCCGGCCGAAGGTTGAAGAAGGCGTCAGCGTCGGCGATGCAGTGCATCGGGGCTCTACTCCTCTTGCAAGGGGGGCAGCTTTGGTCTATGCCGGTCCCGGTGAGCTCGACTGCAGGGCTTTAGGTGGCCGGAGGCTGCGGGGACAGCGAGGCGATGACGAGCTCCGCTCGGGTCTAAGGGAGAGGAAGGAGAGGGAGAGGGAGAAAAAGGGTGGCAGAGAGCAGGATGGGTCCACGGGTCCTCGTGGGTCTCTAAGCAATGTCCACGGCGAGCAGGTAGGCAGGACGTGGCCGTGCGCGTGCTGGCGCGTCGTGGCCATGCGCCCTGCGTCCTTCTGGCCGGAGGTGGAACAAGACCGGTTCGCCCCTGGTGGGCTGGGCCGGCTTCTTCCCTGGCCCAGGTAAAACAGGTAAGCTCCTCTTATTTTTTTGTTTTTTTCCATTTCCTCTCTTTTAGGCACGAGAAAACAAGAAGGAGGTGCCACTGCTGTTCGACCTCTATGCCATGGCCCGTACTGCCTTGTACAAGAAGGCCAAGGCATTCTCAGAGGATGACCTCGATCATCTAGAGAGCTTCAGCAACATCTCCTCCCACAACAAGCTCGTGAGGTGCAGAGATGACGGGAAGGCGAGGAAAGGGGAGGACTTCAACCCAAGCGAGAGTCCTTTTGATCGAGAATGATGATATCTAGTGGCAGGAGGCCCCATGGCTTGATAGCCTTTGGGGATGGACTGATACGTTGTCCTAGAGCTCTCCCGGAGATCAAGAAGAGCCAGACGAGCTCCGATTCTAAGATGAGGCCTCGTCCATGGCCAATGGAACTCGCCATCTAGGCTAGGGCACAGGAGCTTCTGGCAAAGGCAAACAGGCAGGCGACACAGAGGGAGAGGGACATGGAGGAGAGTACAGCTAGGCTGTTGGAGGAGGAGAGGAACCGGAACGATGTGTATCAATGGGCCCTATATGAGCTCCTCGTGGTAAGTTTCTCCTGCATATTAGCCAAATCATGCACGTAATGTTCGTTTCATCACTAACTAATATGACTGACTCGTGAAAACAAAATGTCCATAACGCATGCTAGAACAATGGTCAGGCCCCTCCATCGATGCCCCATATTTCTACAGCACCCATGGTTAGTTTCATTTGAATGGTCACTAGTGACTAGTATTAAAATTTGAGTTGCATCATGCTAAGGAGACATTGCAAATGACCTTTGGTGAAGCGTCCCTCTCAACAAGCATCAACAGATCCTTCTGCGTCTATCGCAACCCTAACCGGTCCTTCTCCATCTCACCCTGGCGCAAACCCGACTGGTCCTTCACCTCCGTGATGATGGTAAGTTTTCCCAAGTGTTTTGCTTAACAAATGCATACTTAGCTTAAGTAATGACCAAGTTAGATCCAAAATGACATAGACTTAGCTTATTTTCCTCCAAAATGACAAAATAACCTTACCTACCTCCAAAATGACTGACTATAACAAGGATAGCTCTCAAATGACCTACACTTGCCATTTTATCCTCCAAAATGAGTAAATATGATTAGTTACCTCAAAATGGCCTAACTACCTAGGTTAGATCAAAAATGACCTACACTTAGCTTCTTTAGTTCATTTATGACATACTTAGGTAAAAATGGCATGATAACCTTGGTTTAGCACCAAACTGTCATATCATTAGTTTGTTTTCCTCCAAAATCACAAAATAACCTTACCTGGCTCGAAAATGATAGATTTTAACTAAGATAGCTCAAAAATGACCTACACTTACCATTTTGTCCTCCAAATGAATAAATATGCTTAGTTAGCTCAAAAATGGCCTAACTACCTAAGATAGCTCAATAATGATCTATCCTTAGGTTAGCTAGTTCATTAATGATATAATTAGCTTACTTAGGTAAAAAATGGCATAATAACCTTGGTTTAGCTCCAAATTGTCATATCATTAGTTTATTTTCCCCCAAAATGAAAAAATAACCTTACCTAGATCCAAAATGACCGATTTTAACTAGGATTTCTCAAAAATGACATAATTAGCTTACTTAGGTACAAAATGACATAATAACCTTACTAACCTCCAAAATGACCTATTTACCTACACTTTGCATTTTTACCTAGCTTAGCTAAAAATGGCATTTTTACCTACGTTAGTTAGAAGAAGAAGAAGATACAGAAGAGGAGAGGCGAAAAAGAAAGAGAAGAAAAAATCTTCTTCTTCTTCTTCTTCTTCTAGCTAGTCTTCTTCTTCTTCTTCTTCTTCTAACTTTCTTCTTTCCCAATTTGCAGATTTTCTTTCGATGAGGAAGTCTGCGTTGACGGAGTCTACCCTTATTATTGTGCTTCCTTCTTGTCTTTATTTTATAGGATGAACAATGTGAAACTTGCTATCTATATATGTATGTATGGATGAAGCCATTGTATGCTTGTTGTGGGATATGTTGGCTAGCTATATATATTGCATATGGACTTTTCATTTGGTATGTGTATATATGTGTTGGATGATCATATCTATATGGCAGGGATCTGATTTGGTATGTATATGTGTTGTTATGCTTGTTGAAAGTATTTTAAAATGTGCATATGTGTATATATGTGAAATTCTATGGAATTTAATGAATGTAAGTAAAAACAGAAAAAAGAGGGGTTGGACAAGCTCTTTGCCGTCTGCTGGCGGACAGCAAAGAGCTTTGCCGTCAGCCAGCAAACGACAAAGCTGCCATGTGGCAGCTACCTGTGCAACCTAGGGAGGCACTAGGCTGGCCTATGTGATTTCTTTGCCGTCTGCTGGCGGATGGCAAAGAACTTTGCTTCTCTGTCATCTGCCATGGGACAACAAAGAAACCACATAGGCCGGCAAAGAAACTGTTGCTTTGCCGTCCGCTAGCAAACGACAAAGAACTTTGCATCTTTGTCATCTGCCAGCCGACGACAAAGCATACCGTTAACCCCTGAACGGCCGTAAGCTGCCATGTGTGCCGTCCACGGTCTTTGCCATCTGCTGATAGAAGGCACAGACCTAAGCATCTTTGCCGTCTGCCAGCAGACGGCAAAGCGCCCTTTACTGTAGCTTAGTCAGCCGGACGGTTGGCCGTCTGCTGGCAGACGACAAAGCCTTTGCCGTCCCCCATGCATGCCTTTGCCGTCCGTTACGGTGGACGGCAAAGTAGCTAATTCCTGTAGTGAAGGGGGCGGCCCTAGTAGACTTTGTGTCGGAATGGATAGACGCTCCCGACTGGAGGCTGGACGAGACCCAGTCCCTCACCCCTGGTGATGAGGCACCAGATGGTTGGACCATGCATTTTTATGGAGCCTTCGCACGCACGGGAGCAGGGGCCGGAGTCGTGCTCATCTCCCTGACGAGAGACAAGCTCCACTACATTCTACAGCTCTGTTTCCAACACGGTGAAAAAGTCTCCAACAGGATCACAGAGTACAACGGCCTCATCGTTGGCCTCAAGGCCGCGTCAGCCTTGGGGATTCAGCGCGTCACCATCAAGGGCTACTCCCAACTCCTCATCAACTTCTCCAACAAAGAGTATACACCCAAGGACGATCACATGGTGGCTTACTTGGAAGAGATCAGTAAGATTGAAAAGCATTTTCAGGGCTTGGAATTGTAGCACATCCAACACGGAGCGAACAAGGAGGCCGATGAAATTGCCAAGACGGCGTCGCGCCGCGAGCCCCAGGAGCCGAGAGTCTATGTGGAACGGCTCTTCAAGCCCTCCAAAGTGCCACCAAGAGAGGATATGACGCCAAGGAGTGAGGAGCTTCACCCAGCACCGCCCTTGGGGGCTCTGGACTATGGCATGGCCTCAGGAGCCCGACTACTCCTAGCACTGGATCATCAGGCCGACGACTGGATGCAGGAGTTCAGGGCGTACCTACTTCATGGCACGCTGGCGGAAAAGGAGGAAGACGCGAAGTGCATGGAACGACAAGCCATGACTTAGTGTCTGTAGGATAGCAACCTATACCGTAGGCGCCCGAATTACGTCACTCCGCGGTGCATTTCTAGGGAACAAGGGTGCGAGTTGCTGGCTAACATTCACGGAGGAGACTCCGAGCACCCCTCAGGAAAGGCGTTCTGATCCGGCTTCTACTGGCCCATGGCACTTAACGACGCCATCGATCTGGTCCGGTCTTGCGTGGTCTGCCAGTTCCACGCCAAGTAGATTCACCAGCCCGCGCAGGGCCTCCAAACTATACCGTCCCCTAGCCCATCGTGGTCTGGGTGCTGGACATACTGGGACCTTTCCCGCGGGCATTAGGCGGGTACCGCTACCTCTACGTCACCATCAACAATTTTACCAAGTGGGCGGAGTGGAGCCCGTCTACACCATCCCTGCCACATCATCCGTCAAGTTCATCAAGGGCCTCGTGAGCCACTTTGACGTTCCCAACCGGATCATCACCGGTAATGGTTCACAGTTCACAAGTAAGCTATTCAGGACCTATTGCACTAACCTTGGAACGCATATATGCTACAGTCGGTGGCCCACCCATAGAGCAACGGCCAGGCAGAGCACACCAACATGGAGGTCCTGAAGGGCCTCAAGGCAAAGAGCTTCAAGAAGAAGCATGAAGCATGTGGCATGGGTTGGGTCAATGAGCTTCAGTCCTTGTTATGGTCCATCTGCACCACCGTGACTTAGCCCACCGGCAAGACCCCATTCTTCCTAGTCTACGGAGCCAAAGCCGTCCTCCCGCATGAGGTCAAGCATCGGTCCCCGCGGGTCTTGGCAATCGACGAGGAGCGTCAGGATGCCACGCAACGAACAGACCTCGTGCTAAGGGAGGAGGCCCGTCTCCGAGCCTCGCTCCGAGCTGCAAGGTACCAGCAGGCGCTATGGCATTACCATTGTCGTAAGATTAGCTGCAGGACCCTCAAAGTCGGAGACCTCGTCTTGAGGCAGCTCCTTTCCAGGGAGGGCTTGCACAAGCTGTCGCCCATGTGGGAGGGACCGTTCAAGGTCGCCCACATCTCCAGGCCTGACGCCATGTGCTTGGAGACTTAGGACGGGGTCCCCATCTAGAATGCCTAGAACATCCAACACCTCCGCAAGTTCTACCCGTGACACTCTCACGTAAAAATGAGTGGACTTTATATGCCCGGAGCCCCCCAAGGACGCGGAGGGGCACCCACGCCCAAGTGGAAGCCCCATGCTCCGTGCTGGCAGACAACACTGCCCTCCAATGGCTATGCCCACGCAATGTGGATGCCCTATGCTCCACGATGGGGGATGACAAACATGAAGACTAGCTTAGCTGGCGGATGCGGTTGTTACTTGATTTTCTTGTGTTCGAATTTGCCAACTTTTTTGGAACAAAACTTGGGGTTTTCATAAACGTGTTCTAGGGAAAAAGGGGTCAGGGATTTATTCTCATTGTCGTTTCCCTACCTTGATATTTCTTTCTTCGGGTCGAGCACTTGCCTGCTTCTCTCCCCCTTGCACCCCGCGAGCGGGGGCTATGGGGCACGATGGACACACCTCGCCAAGGTCTTGGTGCCCTAGTTCTCGCATGGCGCACCCGAGTAAGTTAACAGGCACCTGTCGCCGTATATTTGCTCGAGGGCTCCGCCGCAGCCCGACGCGGCACCTTCAAGCCTCTTGAAGCCCACACCTCCTAGGGTAGGAAATAAATTTTTTTGGGGAGCTGCACGAGCATCAAGGGGGCTCCTAAGGCGCTCAAGAGACTTACCGGTCACAGAGCCACTCGCCCCTTGTTGTCGTCCTGGGGATGCATTCATCCCAAGGGTGTCGAGGCCTCACCGTGTAGTCACGTCTTGGTGATCCGGACGCCCCTTTCGATAGTCGAGGAATGTGTCGGACTGGGTCCTGCCGACGTAGAGCGCTGCTTGAGTGTCAAGGGGGGCTCTTGAGCAACGCGCCACATGTTCCTTACCTGTCATATAGACCTTTGTCCTTTTGTGTCATCGTCGATGATCCGGACGCCCCAAGGGTGTCGTGGCCTCACCTCGTAGTCATGTCCTGGTGATCCGGACGCCCCTTATGGTGGTCGAGGAATGTGCGGGACCGGGGCCCGCAGAAGTCGAGTGCCAAAAGGGCTACCAACCTGCTTCACTCGTGAGAAGAAGAAGCCCCTCGGGTCATCCGGAATCCCCAAGTGCCACTACCAAACCTCCCTGACACATAAGCCTACTACGAGCATGTTAAGCTAAGTAATCTAATTGCGACCAGCAGGAAGTCTCAATTAGCAATGACACAAGGACCAGGACACATGATAAGAGTGCTAATAAAAGGGAGCGAGCGGCGAAGTTCATTACACGCCCATAGGCCCCCCTTGATTCTTTGATTGCAGGAAAGGGAAACAAAGAGGAGAAAGAAATCGAAGAAGCCCCCTTGGGGGCTGCCACTGTGGGAGCCCTGGCTTCAGTCCACCAGCAATCAGTCCAAGCCCTCGTCTGCCTTGATGGGCCCGTGGAGGCGCACCGGTGTGGCCACTCCTTGAGGAAAGGAGCAACTGGCTACCCCCGAGGTCCGGGTGGGCCGGCGCAGTGGCACTCCATACCTGGTGTCGCTCGGGCTCTCCTCGGAGGAGTGGCACTACTGCTGGAGACGCGCGGCCGTCGCCAAGGGCAAGCTGACCTCCAAATTTCCGACATTGTCATCCTCTGGCCAGCACCCCAAGCATCCGCCGTTTTCACCGAAGACCTTGACGAAAAGTGACGCGGCACCGTCGTGCTTCAAGAAGAGCGTGAGACTCCCCTCCAGGCCATGGGCATGGGCAATGTTTTGCCACCCACGGCTCATGAAGGCGTGGCCTGCGGGGGCAACCTCGACCTCCACCCACAACGCGCCGCTACAACATCTATTAGCTACAACCACAAACCAACAGGCTCGTTGTCCAGCAGCACCGCCGCAAAGAAGTGCAGGATCCTCAATGGAGGGACCATGGGCTCCACCACTGACATCAAGAGCTCCTGGCCCGCATCAGCCATGCAGGCATGCGGGAGCGGCGGTCGGAAGCCAGTCATAGGTGCTCCCCAGCCACGACCACTGTGCCCGCCGCTTCTGCTAGTGACCACTGAGGCACCGGTCCACGCAGAAGCATGGCCCCACACTCGGGCGCCTCGGTCGACACCTCGGCGTACTTGCATGGGTGTGCCCGGCCACTCTTCGGAGGCTGATGCACCGGCCCCGTCTCGCAGGCCTTCCCCTTCACGGTATCAGAAAACCTCCTTACTAGCATTATGGATTCCGAAGTAGATGATGAAGATGGAGGAGTAAAGAATTAGAATGGGCGGAGCACAATGGACATGCCTCCTCACCCCAAGTAGCCAAGCCGATAACGTGCGCAGCTGAGGATCAGACCGAGCAGCTGTCATGGCATTGCGCGGAGCGGAGGCCTGCCCCCACCCCTTGTGTTCCACATGCTGGCTCAGTCGGCACACAACCCTTCTTCGTGTCACCTCAACTGCCCTCGTCGGGTCACTCCAAGTGGCCTGGAGAGTGAGAACACGAGGTGACAGAAGCATTCAAGGGAAGGGTAATGATGGTCAGCACAATGCACATGCATCACATCAGTTTGACTTGGGGCAGTTCCTGGCCACCTCGAGGAGCGGGTGCGTTGGCGCCCTGGCACGCGACGCGTGCCGAGCCTGGCCTGCAAGCATTTGGGGCTCGTGACACTTCGGGCCATTCTAAATGGCTTCGCCCAAAAGGCATCTAGAGAGCGCCTTGGGCCCGGGGACTACTGTCGGTGTTATGAGAAAGGGGGTACCTAGACCCGCCTACCTGTGGGCCAGGTCATGACCCACCTCATCAGCCAAGTACGGCCCAACATGACCTCCTTAGGCCCCCTCCATAGTGGCAGAGATTTCTACGTAGTGCTTGGCCTCGGGAGGCCAAGGATGACGCAAGGTGGGATAGGTGGGTGCCAGTGTGCCAGGTGGTACAGTTTCCTTTTTGGTACAAAGGGAGAAAGGACATACGCGGGTTCGCAAGCCACCCTAAAGGTTTCCATTCTAGTGTAACAAGACAATGGCCACGAGCTCTACAGGGCGGATTTCATTGCCGATCCCACCTATGCATCATCAACAGCTACTTTGCGGGCGAAGACCACCTTTTGTCAGGGTAAAGATGTACTCTTGTCCTCCTTCGAGTTTGGCCATTGTGGGAATCCTTCTTGCCATAGCGATAAGGGAAGATGACCCGGGCCACTTTAAATAGAGGCTAGGCTGCACCGGAGAGGGGGGAACAAAAACTGAGATATGGGAGAAGAGAGGCAAGACCACCAGAATGCCCTCACGAGGCAACTCACCACTGTACTAGTTCATCCACAAACCTCCTCGCGAGGCAATCCACCAAAGCAGGAGTAGGGTTTTATGGTTCGCTGCGGCCTGAACCTGGGTTAATGATCGTGTGCAATTTTCTTCCTTGTCATCGTGCGAGTTCGTCGCCTAACCATCGAGTTGTGAGCTAGGCGGGGTGAGGTTGTTGGGGATCTTTGCACACGCTCCTGTGTTCGAACTTACCTGGGTTTTGTAGAGCCCGAGATCCGACACCTCCTTTGTTTTTGTCATGGGTAATAAGTGCAATAGTCTTTGTAGTACAAGATGCACATCGGAAGTGTTTGAATGAAAACAAATTAATAGTGATAGCTATGTACATTCTGCTGTCAAACATTCCAATTCGGTAAAAACTACTGTCTTGCACCTTGTTTTTTTTCACTAAGTCTGAGGATTTGTTTATTTCAGATTGCCATGTTTTGTTGATGGTAGCCATGTTTCTATGCATAATTTGACCCCGCTCGTGCTAAATGAAATGAAGTGCTTCATGTCTACTGCCTTTCATTATTTTTTCATGCAATCATAAGTCATGTCGCGTATATTTTTCTTTCTCTCAATATGCCTTTATGTTAAAACTATGACCGTGTCTTAATCACATCCAGAATCAAATATCACAAGGGAAGTCTGAAGCACAGCTAATATAACAAATGATTTCTAACAGTGAGAGTTAGGCTTACCTTCTTTCCACATCGCAGAAACTTCCTCCCACTATACCTATATTCCGATGCTCATAACTTCACGAATTAAAATTGATGTCGATCGTGAACAGGAATGTCTTCAACTACCCCTCTCCATTAGTTGGAAGTGATTGTCCTAGGGAGCTACAAGAGAAAGAAATGGTGCAAATGGACATGCCGCATTAAAATCCCCAATTCCAAAACAAAACCCTAAGTCTAGTTGACCCAGAGAGAAGAGAGATGAATACCTGGCTTGTGAGAGATTCGTCGTCGTCGAAGATACCACTTGAGTGCTCAATTGAGGAGACCATGGCGTGTCCGCGGCGGTCGGATGCTAGAGGGAGATGTGGGCGGCAGCGGGGGCAGGGGCGGAGGTGTTGCAGGGGAAATGTGGCCCTTTGGCGGAGGGGGTGGGGGTGGAGGGTTCGCAAGGGAATTGTGGCCCTTTGGCGAGAGGGGGGAGGTGGAGGCAGATATTTCGGCGGTCGGCAAGTTTTTTTGCTTGTTGCAGGTAATCTTGACGCGCAAAGAATTATCAGACATGGTATTTCGTCTTTTATCATGTGCGTTGATACATAACATACAAAAATTCGCCCCTCCCCATGTATTCCATGGTTATAGTGGACATCCACGTCATTGCATAATATAACATCAACTGCTAACTTGGGTATAGAAAATAGCGGACACACATAGCCCACATTTACTAAACTGAGCAAGTTCACTAAATAATCAAGGTGCTTGAACTACACATAGCTCTTAGAAAAGACCGGCTCTTTGAACAAAGGCTATAAGTAATGCGCATATTTTTAACAAAGACGTCGACGAGCAGCCGGACCATGCCTCGCCGATGTTCGATGAGATGTCGACGACTTGTCTCGGCGACATTCCACCAGTGCTGGACTCCGCGTCCCCCATGCTGACTTCGACCGCGGTGACACACACATCCTCGGCGTTGTTCTCGTCATCAGTGTCGCCCTCATCTTTGTAGTACTCGTATTAGTAGCTCCGCCATAGCACACGCCGATTCCTCGATGGACAAGTGCTTCTTGGCCTCCTCCTAAGCCACGCACAACTCCTCCCAACACTCGGTGCCCTCGGACGGCTCTCGCATCTCCAGCTCTTGCTTCGAGATCTCGTGCGGAAGGGGCTCCATGGGCTCCACCGCTGCATTGTCTATATTCATCTCGGCATCCGCAGTAGCCGCCTCTTTGCATGTGTGGTGCATGCTAGATTCCGATGAAGCTTGGCATTGGCGTTCTTGATGATATATGCCTAGATGGCCTCGACCTGTGACAGGGCGGCCTTCGCGGCAAGGCACGTCGCTCAACCGCTCTTGGCATTTGCAGCCGAGGTCTTAGCAGTTGCATCTGCCATCTCCACGGCTACAGACACCCTTTCGTCTGTCGCAGAAGCCCCGTCAGCCGATGGAGAGGCCCTTTCGGCAGATCTGGCTGCTCTTAAGGCGGATGCAGCTGCGCTCTTGGCCGAGGCGACTGCGTTCATGACAAAGGCGGGAACGCTCGGGGCCGAGGGGGTGGTCGTACGAACCCTTACGAAGCGTTCCCACGACAACATTCTTTGCACAAAGGGTTTGTTGAGGAATGGGGGTCTAGGGTGAACGGAAACCGAGCTAGACAAAGAGGACGAAGCTTCCCTCTTAAGACAATAGACCCGTGAATTTTCATCGCAAACGTTTTCCGTATGGAACCATGTGCACGCATTTCACTTTTTTTATTGAATTGTAAAACTATTTTTGGGTACAACGGTAACGAATATTGTTTTTTTTGTAAGAAAAAGATCCCTGCCTTCATAATCCAATGACGACAACCCAAAATTAGGAAATTTTCGGGGTACAATTGGCATTTTTATACATTAGTAACAGACGGTTCCATATTTATGTACAGATTTTATGGCCATCATTCAAATTTTTAATAGACGAACATGCAAGATGAAGCAAAAACTGCTAGAAAAATCATATTTATGTACTACGTGCTTCGCTATATATGTTGCTTGCAATAAATTTTAAGGATTTCCAAACGTCATGGGTAGCGGTTTGAACAGACGTGCATGCATTGGGGTTCTAGGTTCTAAAATTCTAAAAAAGAAAAAAATGCTTTGAAGTACATGATAATAATCTGCATGATTTCCCGACATGGGGCCCAGATATCGTGGTCAAAGTAACGGCTTGTTTGAGATAATCTTTTAGACATGCCACTCACAAAACGTAGCATCACAAGAAGGGTCGTGGTTCCGAGAGGGGACACGAGCTTTGTTTGATGACGAGCCGCTAGTCGTTGTCTCATTTGGCCTACCATTTTTGAATTCATTACAATGCACGAATACGTCCGACAACCTGAAATTTGGACATTTTCAGGGTTCAATGAGCATTTTGTACATGAAGTTGGTTTCTAGATATATAGTGGCCATTATTCAAAACAAAAATACATGGACATGTTCAAGATGAAGCAAAAACTGCAGGAGAAATCATTTTTTATATGTACTAGTGCTTCCGTCTATATGCCACATGCAATAAATTTGAAGGAGTTCCAGACATTTTGATTAACGATTTGGACCTTAGCATTGATAATATTCTAGGTTTTTAAATACAAAAAATAAATAAAAATGCTATGAGGTACATGAAAATCAGCATGATTTCCCTACATGGGGCCAAGATGTCATCGTCAAAGTGATGGCTTGTTCGAGATAAACTTTGACACATGCCTCTCACAAATCGGAGCACCACAAGCATGCTCGTATAGTTATGAGAGGGGACGTGGGTGTGTTGTGTTTTGACGAAGTGGATCGTTGCCACATTCGGCCTACTTTCTTTCATCGATGCAATGTACAAATAAGACCGTCATCCTGGAATCTGGAAAAAATTACAGCATTCAATTGGCATTTTTATACGTGAAGTTAGTTTCAAGAAATTTTTTGGCCATAGTTCAAAACTAAAACAGTTTAACAAGCAAGATAAAGCACCGCTGGAAAATCGTATTTTTGTATTACTTGATTCTGTATACATTCCACATGCAATAAATTTAGAGGAGTGTTCCAAACATCTTGAGTGATGGTTTTGACACATGCATTCAATTGGGAACCTAGGTTTTTAAAGTCAAAAGTTGGAAAGTCCTCTGAAGTACATGAAAACATGCATGATTTCCTGACATGAGGCCAAGATGTCATGATCAAAGTAACGGCTTGTTCGAGATAAGCATTCACACATGTCAAAGCAAGGAATGCATGGTTAACTATTACATGCGTCCCCATGGGTAATTTCTCTATTAGGGCATGGGTGCGATCTTGAATGCTCATATGGAAGTTGGTGGGTCAAATACCTTACGTACCGAGCCTGCAGGACGGGGATGAGGATGGGATAGCATTACCCGCCTTACCCTTGAATTGAAGTACTCCCTCCGTCTCAGTGTATAAGTCATCTTATGAAAACCAAGTAATACCAAAACACATAGGTGCGGTGCATTAACTTTCACCTCCTTTCTTGTTTTTTGACATTAATAAGGAATGAACCAATAACAGACGTGGGGCATGTATTTTTGAATGACTTAAGACTAACTAGCACAACATGAAGTGGTCAATTTATTACATGCAATGATATTAATTAGCAAATTAACATTAAATTCTCTCATTTTCTTCTCCATCTTGGTCACGGTGCATAACCTAAGATGACTTATACACCGAGATGGAGGGAGAGTACTTACATGCATGGGCTCTAAAATTAGTAGAGCCCATGAAATTTGGAGCCCTCACCCGCCCAAATTTACACACATCCCATCCCTTTGGCCCCAATTTCCCTAAGACATCACAAACCTAGCCACAACATATTGTTTTTTCATTGAAATACTATTTTTGTACTGAAATACGTGAAGGCTATTCTTAAGTGAATGTGTGAGTTTACCCATGGTGATAAAGAACTCGGTGGGACATGATGGGAAACTTTTTATCCCTGCGCACGGGTACGTTGACAGGGACGGGGATGGGAGGACGATTATGGGCACGTAGATGGGACTCCAATACTCACCTAAGAAATCTCCAGCTTTAGACACAAGCCTCTCACAAAACAGAGCATCACACGAAGGTGCGTGGTTTCAAGGGGGAACGTGGGGCATTTGTGATGACAAACCGCCAATCATTGTCTCGTTCGACCTAGTTTTTTTCATCGATGCAATGCACGAAAACGACCGCATCCTATTGTTTAATGGCGCTCTATTGGCAATTTTATACATTAAGATAGTTTATATAAATTTAATGGCCATTCTTCAAAACATAAACACATGAACAAGCTAGATGAAGCAAAAACCGCTCAAAATCATATTTATGTACTACTTGCCTACATCTTGAGTGATGGTTTTGGACACAAAAGCATTAAGAATGTTGGTTCTAAATTCAATAATAATAATAATAAATTTTCTCATTTCTAAAGTACATGAAAATATGCATGATTTCCCGCCATGGGGCCAAGATGTCATGGTTAATACTCTCGTACTTGATTTCATAACAGAAATGGCAGGCATGCATTACATTTGGATAGAAAATTCAAATATTTGGCAAAACAAATGGCTCCCACATGATTGGTGCCCTGTTTCGCACTTCGAGTTTTGAAAGCCAATTTTCGGGGGCTATTAATCACACATGGTCATGCATTGGGAAACGTTAGTGATGTTAATTCACACATGATTGTTGAGTAGGAAATCATGTGCAATCACTGCTGGCGTCGATCAAGATTCTAGCCATCTATAAATGCTACCCGTCGGGACCGTCATCCCACCTCCATTCTCTCGTATCTCTATGGAGCGGCCGGTCTGTGCACAAGAAGAGGAGGAGGTGCCATCCCGTGAGGACATGGAAAAATGCAACGTCGAGGAGGACCCCTTCGTGCCCCTAAACAAGGTCGCGCAAGAACTCCCAACTAAAGATTGGTTTTGGGGCCAGTACAATCTGGCTTTATGGAAGGCGTTGCCATTGGATGAGAGAGTCAGGCAGGTGGCGTTCAAGAAGGAGTGTGCTTAGGAGCATGGCAGCAACCTCGCGGCCTAGAATACCCTAAGTGCTGCAAGGGAAAAGGAGGAGCTGCAACTTTGGCAACGGGCAAGTCGACGAGCGGCCGAGCTGTATGAAGGCGGACGGTACCACGCAATGAAATCTAGAGGCGCTAGGCGACTCACCTTTGCGTGGGCGTGGGCCGATAAGCTCGACTTTTCCACAACCAAAGTTCTCTAGTGGGTGCCCAGTGAACTGACCTGCATGGTCGTGCGCCTCCGCTAGCAAGAGGCTGATCGGCATGTTGAATGCTGTGAGAGGGAGGAGGCGGCAATCTCCCTCCGCATTGGGAAGCCACCATGCACTAGGGAGTTGATGGCGAGAGGCTTCCATTTTATTTCTCCCGGCTCAACGAGGGGTTATAATTAGTTTACTTTTTTATTCATTGTACGTATTAGTTATGTACTATCATCACATATACGTGATGATATATAGTGTATATATATCATGTCTTCAATGATCTATTCAACAATTAATATATATTATTAGTTTCAGATTTCTATGTATCTATTTTCATACTGATTTTCTGGCTCTAACTATTAGCCTTTTACACGTATTGAAACATAACAATAGACATTGGGATCGACATCTAAACAATTCAACAAAATAGAACCCATCCATGACTAGTTGACTACACCCTATACTACGGAAGCTCTTGGTTGTGCCTGAACTTGATCAGGCGTTTGTACATGAGATTTAAATGCTCGCGGTATAGCTGGAGCGTGATCTCGAGATCCAAGCTGGCTATTTCATCAGGAATTACTATCTTGAGGACGCGATGGCTATTTTCTTCTACTGCTCCCCGTTGGACACCTGGGGCAAGGAGGCGCTCGACCCTACCAATGAGCCCGTCAGCATCGAGGGGGCCGTGGACAAGGCGAATGGCACGACCCATGCGAACGGCACGGCTGACGTCCGCGGCAAGCACGGTGTAGCTAAGCTCTGGTGCAAATACGACACAGACCATCGCTACCCATTCCTGTGGAGAAAAAGGGTTACTCATGTGCCTTGGACCCCAGCTGCAATGTCATGATGGGTGGCATAGCAGGCAAGCGGGTATGGAACCGCTCTTGCCCTGGCGTGTGTCGCGCCTCTCGCTCTGTGGCCCTCCATCAGTCTTGCTATGCGGCGCACCTTGCCCACTTGGCACGGACGCGCATGTTTTGCTCTACGGAGCACCACCGATAATCTTGTGCGGCACGCTACAACCTCTCAACGGTGAGGAGGGTATGCTGCTCAGCTGCATTGCCGCACCTGACTCCAAGGGTCCGCTGAAGCCTTGCGATCATGTGCAACACAACGTTGTCCGGTGTGTCGCCGGACAGGCCATCGGCCTCGACAGGCTGTTGCGCCTGCATCGGATCGTGTTTGTCGTCGAGGAGGTTGATGACAGAGGCGGAGTTTGGTCGGGGAGGCATGCTTCATAGATGGGCTAGGCTGCACTACGTGTGCATCCACATGTGAATGCACGCACATGCTCTTATGCTCATTAGGTTATGGTGGGAAACTAATGGGGAACCTTGTGCAGGAACATGCGCGGTTTCGCGCAAGAACGTGGCCAAAAGAAACGCCGATGCAATGCTAAAGCGTGCACTGGAATCCATGGGCAAAATCGTGGTGAAAAGACGTGAGAGAGGAATAAGAGGTGGTGCGGAGTCAGACGGGTAATAATAATAAAATGTCTATCATATTAATACAGGCAAACAACATTTACGTACGTACCGTCGGTAAGGATTTCATCAATTGCTGACAATTGTTTGGCATCAACCGTCTGCCCACAACACACACAACTCGTCTTGATGAATCTTTTCAGTTATTATTGGTCTTCTCACACAATTCTTTTGAATGAATGGATTTCCGTATATAGTTTTGTTAACTGTTTCTTTCCTGTTAGCTAATCCCAAACAATTCATAAGAATAAATTATCTGTCATGGATCGCACACGCAACTACATTCTGAATCGTATTTTGTTGATACGCCATCGCATAGGGTGCGTGTCATTCGCGACGGAGGATGAACAATACCATTTGTGATTGGTGGATCACACACAATTTTGTCGAAGGGTCTCTGATTTATGTGTCGTGTTAGAAGCATCCTGAAGTAGTGACCGCTCCTTCCATAGCCTTCTCCCTTGGAGTTGCTACCTATACGTGAGAATATCCCATGGATGTCGAGGCCCCTATTTAGGGAAGATACTTCGGGATATCAAGGCCCCATCTCCCCATGGGATTTGGGATGAACTCTACCATGTATCCTTCTTTCCCTTTGTTGTTCATGTAACTTTGTTGATCGTGTGTGTGGTGAGTCTAGTGGATGTGTGATTGGACTTGTTCTTGAGTATTTCTCTTGTGATGTTTCCTTGTTCTTCCCCATTTTCTTCATGTTCTTCATGGAATCCACATCCAATTCTTCAAAGATCGACACCTACGGGTTTGCCCCATACCCTTTTGTTATCAAGATCCACGTTTCTCATGAATTTGGAGTCCCCCCCTTCATTTTTAGCCTATTTTGTGTGTTTTTGTCCCAATTCCAAAATCCTCACCAAAAATAGCCTCAACAATTTTCACTACAGGAATACCATTGGAGATGGCAAAGGGCATAACGGCGGACGGCAAAGGCCTTTGCCATCCGCTAGAGGACGGCAAAATTTTGTGCCTAATAAACTACGACAAAGGGGTTCTTTGCCGTATGCCTCGGACCAACGAATGGCAAGGATTCTTTGTCATTAGCCTGCAGACGGCAAAGAGGCTGGACAGCCTACTACTAACGGCACCACTGTCAAGTGGCTAACGACCCCCCTTCTTTGCCATCTGCCCCTGATAGCACAACCCCCCCTTTGCCGTCTGCCGTGGCCGCTCCGCCCCCCCCCCCCCAGACACCCCGCGCCCCTCTTTTTCGTCTGCCGCGGCTGCCCCACATGCCCCCTTTGCCGTCTGCCGTGGCCCCACATGACCCACCTTTGTCGTCTGCCCCGGATGGCAAAGAGGCCATATGGCCCTAGCCTTGTGTTCCCAGGTTTCATAGGTGGCCGCCACGTGGCCACTTTGCCGTCCGGTCAGTCGACAAAGCGGTCTTTGCGGTCTGGGGCACACGGCAAAGAGGCTGTATTGCCTCTTTTTTTGTTACATTCAACAATTTTCAGTCAAACAATATGTGATATGTATATAAGTATTTCACAAAAACAATGTCAACAACCATATAAGATCAACCAACAATTATACCAAATTATAAGTATGAAATGCCACATTGTTCACCCACCATATTACAATAGGTTCATCCATACATACATATAGTCTCATCGATACAAATGACTCAAGACATGAAAACGAAAAGTAAACACTAGCACTTCATCAAAGCAAGCTGTCGTGAACTCAATAGAACTCAAAAATTGGAAATAACAAAGTTATAAAAATAATACTAGAATTAAGAAGTAGAAGAAAATCTAAAATTATAAGAAGATAAAGAAGATGAAGTGCCTGTTTGGTTCACAACTAACCTTAGGCAAAGTGTGGCTGCCACAAAAAGTGTGGCTAACAAAATGGCCACCACAAGTGTAGAAAGGTTTGGCAAAAAGTTGAGTCTACGATGCGTGGACCATATAACTAGAAAAGTGTGGCAAGCACAAGTGTGGCAATGAACCAAACTCATGCCTACGGGGTTGTGGCATGACTAAGGTTAGGCGTGGCAACTTTAGTTTGGGAACCAAACATAACCGAAGAAGTGTTTTTCTTCTCTCTCTATCCCCTCTGGTTTCCCTTCTTATTATTGCTTATTTGTGTCATTTTAGAGCTAACCTAGGTAATTATCAAATGTTTTTACCTAACTAAGCTTATTGTATCATTTTGCAAGAAAACAAGCGAAGTCTATGTCATCTATGAGGTTACCAAGTCTATTATGTAATTTTTGAGTTAACTAAGCTTATTATGTTAGTGTGGAGGAAACAATGCTAAGTATAGGTCATTTTAGATCTAACTTAGGTACAATATGTCATTTTAGAGGTAAGAAAGCTGACCATGTCATTATAGAGGAAACAAAGCTAACTTATGTAAAATACGAGATTTGTCTAAGTGCTAAGTTTTTCATTGTGCTAAGTTTGTCTAAGTGCTATGTTTGTATTTGTTTGAGAAAATGAGTCAAATAAGTGTCATATTAGGGCTTACCGTCCTCGTCATCACGGAGGTGTAGCACCGGGGGTGGTCGGGTCATGCGATGCGGCTCTGGAGTTATGCTATACCAAAGATCATTTGCGTTAGCATGATAACGCCGAAATGTTAAGACTAGTAACTAATGAACATTGAAATGAAACTCACCATTCCAACCATGGTAATGACTGGCATTGGCAGAGAGGTCTGGCCGGTCTTCTCGCAGAAACTCTGTACATTTGGTTCTCATGAGTCAATCATAATTGGTTATTAATGAAAAGAACATGTAGTGCATGATTTGGCTAATAGAAGAAACTTACGACGATGAGCTTGTACATTGCCTGGTTAGACGCATTGTTGCATGCTCTCTCGTCCTGCAACAACTTAGTCGTCCTCTCCTCCAGATCCCTCTTCTCATCCACCGCCTGTCGGGCCTGTTCCGCCAGAAGCCCTTGGTTGTCTGTCTCTCTTTTTGTAGAGCAGCCTCCAACACAACTCCTTGTTAGCATTGTAATCCTCTGTTCACACACACAATGTATTGGAGGAAAGCTATCAGAGTCCGTATAACTAACCTCGATGGCGAGCTGGACTGGCCGTGGACAAGGCGACATCTCAGGACAGGAGCTCATTTGGCACCCCTTGATCTGCCGGAGAGTGCTCGAAGACCGTATATGTCCATCTCCAATGGCTATCGAGCCATGGGGCCTCCCATGGCTAGCTATCATCACCAGGTCTGGATCAATTGGATGATGGCTCGGGTTGAAGTCCTCCCCATTCACCACCTTCCCCACATCTCTGTACCTCATGAGCTTGTTGTGGGAGGAGATATTGGTGAAGTTCTCGAGATTATCGAGGTGAGACTCAGAGAATGCCTTGACTTTCTTTTATGAGGCAGTATGGGTCATGACATGGAGTTCGTACACCTCAGGCACCTCCGTCTTATTGTGACGAGCCTACAAGAGAGGAACAAGGTATTAATAAAGGGGGCAATGCTCGCATCAAGAATGAATTGAAGGAATCATGAAGCAAACCACACACCCAGTTCTGCCCGTACTAAAAAATGTTGGCACTGCCTTGATGGTGTGGCAAACCTTCCGTTTGGGCACGCCGTGCCTTGGCATCATCATGGACTATTCGCCATTGGTGAGAGCACCATTCATTCACCAACACCTCCTAACAGTCCATCTTATCCGCACACCATCTCGAGGGCACCTAAGTTAGTCAAAAGAAATTTGAGACGTATGCCTACGAATCATAGCAAGGAAACTAAGTACAAGTCCTTAAGAATAGGTAATTACCTTCATGTACTACTCTTGGTCCAGAAACTTTCGGCGGGACGACGACCTTGCCTACTTAATATGTTGCGAGGCGTAGTACTCTCGAACAGCCTGTACGCGAGCCTCGTGCCGTAAGTTCTGTAGTAGGCGCATGCACTCGTAATCGATAAGCTTTCCCACGGCCTCCTCGTATCCCTCCTCACACCTGTAGAAGGTCTCCAATCAAAAGAGACAACACTGATTAGTACAATAACTAGCTGTTATTTATTTTTAATTGTGTAAAGGAGAAATTACCCAAAACTTCCTGATCACCATGTCGGCCTCGGACAGGGCCTCCGGCAGGGGCAGCTAAATAGTGCTCCCATTTCAATCCTACTTCCTCTTGCTGACCCTTGCCGGGCAACGTGACAAACCCCGGGAAGTTATGCCATAAAATCACACCAAGGATGGAGTTGGGCCTGTGGACATCCTTGGCGTGAATCCAACCCCTGCAGTATGACAAAGACAATGCATTAGATATGTGAATAAACATGAAGGAAAAGGTTTAAAAAGAGTAAATGCACTTACTTTAGCGACTCGGGCTTAATCAGCCACCTCTACTTGCGGGTTGCCGGCACGGGCGGAGCCGTGTACACCCATGCTGGTAGACGGTGCCCTCAACCACCTCATCCCCGCTATCAGAAAACTGATCCCGGACACCATAAGCATAGCCACTCGGCTCTGGCTGATGCAGATCCGGCCAGGTATCCCATTCGGTGGAAGCCTGTGGAGTCTCGTAGGATCAAGCGTCTAGAACAAGAGTCTCACTAGACGAAGCGTCTGGCACAGGAGTCTCGCTGGTTGAAGCGTCTGGGATGGAAGGATTGTCGGCCCAAGGCTTGTGGATAGGAGTCCTGGTAGCCTCGACCCAGACGAGTCCACCATAGTAGTCTGTGCTCAGGTGAATCAGCTGGGGGTGGCGGCGAGGAAGGCGTAGAAGACTTCGTACCTCTCCGCGGTCACCACGTGTAGCTTTAGGTGATCTCTTCTTCCCCCAACCTCCTCTCCCGATAGGCAACTTCACCGACGAATAAGTGACCTTGGGTGACCCAGTATTGTGGTACAATGATCTCTGGAGAGTTTGGGGTGGAACGGAAGTACCCCTCCCACCATGCGCCGCCGAAGGAGACTCAGATCGCTCTCGACCCGCACCGACCATATTTCAACACCTGCCATGACAAAGAGTAAACGAAATTAGTACAACATAAAAAATTGAATGCTGACAAGAATAAGAAAAAATATATACATAATTTGAGTGTATCATCATCAAGTATACCTGATATGAACTAATAATAATCTTCATCGTGTATATATGCTCCGGGATCCATAAATGCATCATCATCACTATCATCAATAAGTGCATCATCGTCACTATCAGGAGAAACATGTGGAAGGCCTCCTTTATGTATTTGGTCAAGCATTGAGAGGTCATGCGCAGCAGTAACCTCTTCTTCTTCCGTCTCTTATCTTTCCATCTTAGGGGTGAAGTCGGATTGACTGTCGCTATCTACCTCAATTTTCTGGGGTGAAGTAGAGCGGTTCTTGAAACTTTTTTTTGAAAGATGTGTTTCGTGGAAGAATTCTGCTTCATATGTGTCTGGCTTAATGTGAGGTTCATAATCATCTTCATTGAGGGGAGGTGCTCTAAAACGTGGCGACACATCATAAACGACATCCCAACCACTCAGATTTGCACCAGTTTAGCAGGCACACGGTAAATAGAAAACTTGGGTGGCCTCTTGAGCCGTATTATAGACATCCAGAACATCCAAATGGGTGCTTTTCTGATTTCGACTAGCCCTATATGTTCATGAGTCCTTCTAGTCTCCTTCGACTGGAACCAATAACATTTGAAGACTTTGACGGTTAGTCTGTTTCACCAAAGAATATAAGTTCATGAATTGCTTTAACTCTTCCATAATACTCGACACCTCCTTCGCCGGCAGTGGCGACACAACAATTTGTAGACTTTTGGTCGGCCATAGATAGCTCTTTGCCAAAAGTACATAAGTGATACCTGTTGATGTCGTATTTGTCAATTGAACGGACCTTATAGACAAAACCATTAGCGACTTGTCTCAATTCGGCGTCCATAGACTCTGAATTAGGATACAAGTCTGATAGGAAAGGATTGTTGCATTAGCCACAAACTAGACGAAGAAATGAAATGGTCTAATGGAAATTACCATTTGTTTGAACCAGGAGATGAAACCGGGATAGCCACCTCCATGCTTTGCCAGAAGCTCATAATCTTCGATGGGATGCTTTTGGATCACCGCTCCGTCCAAGAATTTGGTGACGTATCGACTGTATCACATATCCGGGAATAAGAGCAGTTCAAATAAATTAGCATTTGCAAAAAAAAGTACCGAGAACTTACTGGATGTACAGTCGCACTCTGTTATGTTGTACAAGATATACAACGAAATGGTCTGCCATTCTTCAACATCTAACGTTATTGCTTTCGAAGAACCTACTAGTGCGTGGTTCCCTTGGAATAGGCTGAGGTTGGATCAAACTTTTTCACGGTCACCATCATTGCACCGAGGCTTCGAATTATGCAAATGATGAATGTTGGCTTCGTAGTGTGTTGTCACGAAGTTTGCCGCCTCCTTAGTAATGAATGCCTCGGCCATCGATGCTTCAATTCTACATTTATTTTTACATTTTGCTCGAAGTGTCTTCTACATCCTCTCAGTTGCGAAGCACCAACGATTTTGCATGCCTCCCAATCTTTCCTCAGTCAGGAGATGCAAAATCAAATGTAGCATTGGACTAAAGAAGACTGGTGGAAAGATCTTTTCTAACTTGGATATAAATCCGGTGCCAACTCTTCCAGTTTATCTAGCGCGTCACGCGATAGTTCTTTCGTAGAAAGAGCATAGAAGAAATAGCTCAGCTCCGCCAGTACTAGCCATTCATCCTCAGGGATAAATCCACGCAAGATCACCAGAATTACCCGCTCAAGCCATATGTGCCAATCATGCCTCTTGAGACCAAATATTTTCAATTTGTCAAGACTCGCTCCCCTCTTTAGATTTGCTACATACCCATCGGGGAACATTTCACCCACAAGATCATTTCCCTCATAGTTGGCCTTCCAAGATTGAACCATGCCTTTGGCTTCCTCCAATTCTTCTTTCCTTCCGGTTGTCGCATGTTTTGTAATGGTCTATCACATAGAGCCTCCTGATCGACACTAACCTTAGCATTGTCATTTGACTTTCCCTCTATGCCGAACAATGTACCAAAAAGGGCCACAACGATATTCTTTTCAGTGTGCATCATGTTGATGTTGTGTGGGCAAAGGAGGCCTTTAAACTAACGTGAATCCCACAAGCATATCATGTGAGTCCAGGCGTGTTCTGAATTATACCCTTTGAGATACCCTGGATGCGCTGGATCAGGCCCGAGAGCATTTATCTGATCCAGGTTCTGTTGGCCTGTGAATGAAGGTTGTGGAGAGTTTTTGACTACTCTACATTTCATGAAATTCTTCTTGTCTTTTCTGAACTTATGACGAGGATCCAGTAACTCTCTATGCAAGTCGAAG
The DNA here is from genome assembly GCA_022496015.1 of Hordeum marinum. Lineage (NCBI taxonomy): Eukaryota > Viridiplantae > Streptophyta > Magnoliopsida > Poales > Poaceae > Hordeum > Hordeum marinum. Next base: position 253,235,278 of record CM039678.1, read on the forward strand.
CAAGAATAGTTGTGACCCGCCTGCAGCCAACGAAACTCAAGAGCAGCCTTGCATGTGGGGCACGTGAACCTTCCATGCACACACCGGATAATGAATAGCACATACGCCGGCAAGACATGCGTTGAGTACATGTACCACACATGCATTTTGAAGTTTTCTTGTAGCGGCATCATATTTCTTGATCCCATTATCCCAATCTTCCTGCAATTCATCCTGAGGCAGTTGCGTGTACACATTCATATTCTTCCCCGAATAGTTGGGCCCTGGAATTATCAACGTCAAGAAAATGTTATTCTTTTCATTATATCTCCATCGGGGAGATTGAGTGCAATGAAAAATACAGGCCAACAACTGTATTGGGTTGCCGTCATACCAAACACATTGACCCATCCGTGATGATGAAGACTCGAGGATGCCTTGGATATGCCGCTTTATCCTTCTGTAATGCATCGAAGTGCTTCCACACAAAAGCGTCTGAAGTGTATCTCAACATCGGATTCCCATCTGCATCTACTTCGGTTCTTTTAACCAATTTATGCCACGTCATGTGTCTGGTCGTCTCTTCGACCATGAAAATACGTTGAAGTCTTGGTATGATTGGCATATACCGAAGAACATTAATTGGGATTATGGTTTGACTCTTCTCACCCATAACATTGTCTACCACAACATACCTGGAAGACTTGCAAATGGGACAATAGTTCAAGCCCGCATACTCAAGCCTAAATAAGGCACATCCATTCTCACAGGTATCTATCTTCTGATATGGCATCTTAAGCACACTTAGGATTTTGTCTGACTAGTACAGCTTTGTGGGCAATACATGGCCTTTGGGTAGAAAGCGTCCAAATATCGTCATCATCGCGTTGTAGCATTCTTTGCCTAGGTTGAACTGAGCCTTTAGAGCCATTACTTGCACGATGGCATACAATGGACAAAGCTCAGTGTGCTCGTGGAGAGGATGATTTGAAGACTCCAACATTTCATAGAAGGCCTTTGTAGATTCCTCCATCTCATCGACTGAATCCGAAGCATCATCGAAGTCTTGCACCATGTCTTCGATGCCGATACCATGCTTGTTGGTGCAACGATGAACAACCTCAGCTCTGGCACGTTGGGCCGACTCACCATGAAACCTCCACAATGTATAATCAGGCGTAAAACCCCACTTCTTCAAGTGTTTACCCATTTCATCCCGTGTCCACTTTTTATGGTTGTCGCATCGGACACAGGGGCACCACGTTATTTCCTGGCCATTTGCAAATGTGGCACTCAGAAACCCATTGGTTTTTGTTAACCATTCAATGGTCATTTCTTTCTCACTAGGGTGACCGATATACATCCAAGCACGATCACCCATCTTGCCAACCAACTAAACACACAAGATATATATATATATATAATTCATCATCCTAATTCATCCATTAATCAAGTTTGTCAATTTTATTATGTCCATGCAACCTACATGCTAATAGGTAGAGATATGTCCTAATCCCACCCGAGTATGTGTAGATCGGGTTCGCTTTCCCATGGTCTGCTTCGGATCTGACATAGCATTTTGGTAGCACCTCCCCGTTGTTCTCCTCATACACGTCTTAGCAATAAGTAGAGAGGATGTGTACCCACAGAACAACAGGGCGGCACTAACAAAATTTTGTGGCAGATCCAGAGCAGAGCATATGGGAAAATGAACGAAATCTACACATACTCGGGCTGTCCATGGATAACGTTGGACACTTCGAAAGGACAACGGTTATAAATATGCAAAGACATGCATCTTTATAGGTTTCATCCTTTCGAATGGGGTACAGATACTGGTCATGCATACTGATGATTGAATACACTGATAGCTAGCAAGTTTGATCGGCACGAAGACTAGAAAAGAGCAAATTAAGCGGGAGGAGGAGAAGTCATTTGTGCTCACCCACCAATGTAGGGGCGGAGCTCGTCCAACACACGGGGAGGTCGTTGAACAACACCACATTGAAAACCACCCGATCAACACAAATATGATGTTGTTTTAGAACAAAATAAGAAAATATGTGTCCTAACTAATAATTTACAAAACTATGAACCTGTCGAGGCTTGGGGGTCAGTCGCGTCGAGGATCGAGGCTCGGTGGCGTCGGTGGTCCGGTGGTTCTGGCGTCGGTGATCGGGGATCGGTGGCATTGGAGGTCGGGGGTCGGTGTCGCCGGGGGTTGTGGGTCAGTGGCGTCGGGGGTTAGGGGTCGGTGGCGTCGGGGGTTAGGGGTCGGTGGCGTCGGGGATCCGGGTGTCAGGGTGTTTTTTTCTTCTTCCTCCTCTTCTTCCTCTTCTTCCTTTTCTTCTTGTTCCTCTTCGTCCTTTTCTTCTTATTCCTCTTCGTCCTTTTCTTCTTCTTCTTCTTTTCTGCTCCTCCTCCTCCTCTTCTTCTTCTTCTTTACCTTCTTTTCTTTCTTCTTTTCCTTCTTCCTGTCATTCTTCTTCTTTTCCTTCTTGTTTTAATTTTTATTCTTTTCCTTCTTGTTTTCATTTTGCTTATTATTTTTCCTTCTTTTCCTTTTTCAATTTCCTTTTTTTCCTTCTTCTTTTCTTATTTTTTCTTCTAGTGTTTTTTCTTTCCTCCTATTCTTGTATGTTTTTTTTTCTATCTATGTTTTTTCTAGCTATAAACTAACTATCTAATTTAATAGAAAATAAACTAACTATCTAATTTAACAAAAAATAAACTAACTACCAAATAAACATCTATACAAATTTAGAAAAAAACAGGAAAATAAAAAAACATGAAAAAGGGGGAGAGCCCAAGGGTAGTAGCTCACCAAGGGGGATGGGGGCATCGGGTGGCCAATTACGGGGCTTCCGGCGTCGGGGCGGCGCCGCGGCGGGTCCTCGGGGTAGAGGACGTCGCGGCAGGGAAGAGGGGCCGGGGTGGCGGCGACTGCTATAGAGCTGCGAGGCGGGGGTGCGAGCGGGGCGGGAAGGGTGCGGCTGCGAGGGAGCGGAGCGACATGGCAGGGTCACAGGGCGTTGGTGTAACGCCCAAGATGCGATCCTATCCTTATTTTGGCATGAGGTCCTCGATAGGGATAGAAGTGCATCTCGTCGTTTCGCAAGAATGGATATCATTACAAGTATATGTACAGAAGAGATGACTATATGCAATTGTCTTACACTCACCACAAGCTACATCAACATCACATCAATTCAACAACATATTCAAACGCCATAAAGAAGAGCGGGGTTTGCTATGGACGAAGTCAAACAATAAAATGACATCCATCCTTGCTATCCCAGGCTGCCGCCTGGAACCCATCCGAGATTGATGATGAAGAAGAAGAACTCCAAATTAAACAAGCATCGTGCTCATGTCAAATCATCACATTACATGTACCTGCAACTGTTGTTGTAATAATCTGTGAGCCACAGGGACTCAGCAATCTCATTTCCAAGGGTATCAATACTATTAAAGCTTAATGAGTCAAGTATCGTTAAGTGGTGAGGCTACAGCAAGTGGCTAAGCATTTATTTGAGTGGCTAAATTATGAATACAGAAAGTAAAGTATGGTGGTCTATGCATAACGAACGTGAACTAGTAATGATCACTAAGTGATCCTGAACACCTACTTACGTCAAACATGACCCCACCGTGTTTCCTCTCGGATAAGAACTCACGAGAAGAGACAGTCATGTTTACGCACACAGTTGGTGCATTTTATTTGAGTTTACTTCAAGTTTTCTATGACCGGGTGTTAAACAAAGTTTCCAAGTTGCCACATAACCGCGGGCATGGCTTTCCAAAGTATTTAACCCTGCAGGGGTGCTCCAACTCGTCCATCACAAATTAACCACACACCGCGTTGGAATTCCTCAACCACGGAATCACCCATAGTATTTGAGGAATCCCCATGGAAAATATCAACTTCGAGATAGCCCAAAGTGTCGTGAAAATCCCATGCGCAAGATGTTTGCGAAAAGTAAAACAAGTCCAGCAAGACCGCCCGACATGCCGACAATCCCAATAAGAGTCGCGTATCTCGTTCTCAGACCACGACGGACAAGCTACGTGTATGGAGGCCGGGTAGAAATACCTCGAGTTGCCCCGGGGTGGCCCCACACATTGCTCTATTTTGGACCAGCAGCAACAGCACTGGCCCCCTGTATTATGTTAAATTACTCCTCGGGTTCATGACGTCCTATGCTTTAGTAACGGTGTTAAGTATTATTATGTTGGGAAAATGTAGTACCAATGATGGGCCTTGCCAGACAAGTTTTATTCTAAAATAAAAATCAAGGGGGTCCCGATAACAACCCCGAGCACGTTAGGAGCGCTCAATTATTGAACATAACATCGGTTCACAAGTAACTAGGGCAGCAAGAGTGTAAGAAAACACCGAGAAAAAGGCCAAGACTTCCATGCTTTACCAAGTATATATGTGCATTGAATTAAATAGCAATAATATTGCGATAACAAAAGAATGTCCATGTTGAGACATGGAAGCAATTACACCTGCAACTAGAAATGCTATAAGAAGGGCTGAGCAAGCAGTAACATAGCCAAACAAAGGTTTGCTGGTATGTGGAGGGCTTATAGGCTTATCATGGCAATGTTGGGAGGCTTGAAAAACAAGTGGTAGGTAGCAAGACATGGCGATGGAAGTGAGATAACTACCATAGCAATGACAGTAGTGGCATACAGGGAGATGTGTCATCTTGCCTGAGACCCGCTTGGAAGCAGAACGAATCCATGAAGAAGACGAACCAACGTAGTTGAACGAATCCTCATACTCCGAACGATTTTGGAAATCTATCGAGAAGAAGCAATCCGGAACAAACAATCAACACACCATACATGACAACATATGCATGGCATGATCACAATCAAATATGATGCATGTTATGCATGACATGGCAAGCAAAACATTCAACTTCTACACATTAAGTGAAGCTCAATATGCAACGGGTTTGCATATTGACAAAACTCCACATTCAAATATTTAGTTCGCTCTCATTTAGGTACTCATCAATATTAAATATTTTTAAACATGGCGAGAGGTGATGCATAAACAACTACAACATCTAGGCATGTTAAATGAGGTCGGAAGCAACATATAGCACTTCTGAAACGTCCCGATATGCAAATTATGAATTTAGTTCAGAACTATAATAAACATATTTTATATTTGTTAAACATGAAAATAAAGTGTGACATGATATTCTAGGTGATCTTCTAGTCAAGTTACATATGTAAAACATTTTAAACGAAGCTATGGTTTAATAGTTATGAAATAAATCTTTTTTACATGACATTTATGCAAAACGCATGCAAAGATCATTGTAAATATTTCAAACATGGATGAAAGTGGCATATTATCAATCTACACAAAAATCTAGTCATTTTTCATATATAAAACATTGTATTCCGATGCACGGTTGAATTTATATGAATTTTACAAAATGCCATATGAATCTGCCCAAAAAGAAGAAGAAAGCAAAATGGGACAGTTTGGATTTGAACCCAAAATCCCTCTCAGCTTGTTTTTTTTGGGGATATTAGAGGCAGGGAATGGCAATTTAAGGGAAAGGTGACATATATTCCATTGTTTGGTTGGGGCAAGGGAACTGAGGTGGGATGGGGAAAGGGAATTAAGGAGGTCAATTCCCACGTATCTCTTCCCAGCCTCCCCCCTGTTAGTTCTTGTGGGAAGTAGTTTTCTTTCAAATTCCCTTTGCTAATTCCCACCACACACCAAACAATGATTGGGACTATAATTAAACTTCTCATGTCTAATCCCCTACTAAACTCCCACATGTAAACTCACGTTCCCTTTACTCATTCTAGCCAAAGAAGCTGTCTGTGTCAACGTGATGGGAAGACCAGCTAGGCTGGCTAGGTGCTCTTGCGAACTCAGAGCAGGACCAAATTAGTATGTCCACACTAGAATAAGAAAAACAAAACAGCTAGGAAAAATAATTTGGGCAAGCTTGGGTTCAATCCAAGGATCTCCTGGGTGGATGGAGAGCGTTGTTACCACTACGGTAAGTCATGGGCCCATGTCTGAACACGCGGGCAATGGTAAATGACAATACATGCCAGAACGGATCTAATAAAACAGAACAAAGTTCTAGTTGAACACAAGATGCTCACATCGGGGAAGATAGATGTCGGTGGCCATGGCGAGAAGATACAGGGAGGGACGAAGCGAGCTCGAGGAGTCATGGATCTAGACGAGGGGACCCTGTTCCTGACGCTGGGGCTGTCAGGCGAAGCTCCGGCAGTCATGGGCTTGGGATCCATGGCTGGGCCGTTCTGGTTGTCCTGAGGATGAGACGAGGGGAGAGAGTTGAGCAGCGGGGAAAAGAGAGAGCAAAGGGGGGATAGCAGGGGTGCAGGACATGGAGCTGGACCTGGGCTCCGATACTCATGGACGAAGGCCCTTGCAGGACTACGGCGCGCTGGACCTCGGTGTCCATGGCGGCCGCTGCTTTCCCAAAGAAAGAGAGGATAGAGAGAGAAACTTTATAAAGGAACAGGGGAAGGAATACAAGAGACATGAAGGTGCAAGGGATCCTACCGGCGGTGGCGTCGCCGGATGTTGGTTGGGAACGAGCTTTGACAGATAGCCATGGGGTTTGTTCCCTGCAGACAAGAAGAGAGAGCAATAGAAAGAGGTGAGGAGCAGTAGGAAAGGGAAAACGGAAGGAGACGGAGAGCATAGTGGGAGGTCCACGGGGATGGCACTCACCTGCTGGTACGGCGACGGGGCCGCAGGGCTTGAAGAAGAGCATATCGACGATGGGCACATGCTCCTGTGCTCTCTCGGGTCTCTAATGGGGAAGGAAAAGGAGCGCGAGTGATAGGCCCTTGGTGGCGAAGGATAAGAGGTAAAATGGACCAGGGAGAGGTAAGGGAAGGGTTTGGGTATGAATTATACGGCTCCCGGGGCTCCCCCGACCGTTAACTCAGCCGGCTGCCTACGTGGAGCCTCTGGATGTCCTGCCGTACAGGGAGAAGACGATGAACAGAGAAAAAATGTTGGGCTGCGGATCCGCTTGGGCTTCGCTGCTGCTGGGCCAGGAGGGTTTTATCTCTCTCACAAAAAACACAGGCCTCCTATTTAAATAAAACAGCACAAAAGGAAATAACCCAGGCAAGTTTTGAAATCAGCAAATAGTATCAATGAAAATGGAGTTGGCATTTTTAGGACAAATAATTTAATTCGTATATATTTACCAATTGGACTCTGTTTGCAAATAACCAAAAGGCAAAACCCCTAAAACCTTGACCGGAGCTACACATCAATTCTTGGTAGATTATTTAGAAGAGGTGCAACATCTTGTATGAGGCAAAATAGCAAGTGAAGCAACCACATGTCCGAATATTTCAATAAGGAGAGATATGGCGAGTTTAAGAGAAAATGAGGAGGCGGGTCACACCAAGACTTGCACACTAGCACCACATTACCCACACACTCACAACAACACAAGCATATTATGCAACATAAAAATTATGAGATGATGCCATGATGCATAATGAATGATGAAAGTGATGAACACACATATATTATTCAAATCTCAAGGACCCAACATGAGAGATTACTCATGACTAATATTACAAATAAGGCAAGGGTTGCTCTTGGGGTGTAGCAAGTCTCCTCCACTACACGAGGATCTCATCTCGAGATCGGAGAATGAGAAGGTGAAGAGAAAGGGCAAGAGGTAAACTTAGATGCTTCTCTTACAAATGAGTGAATCCAATGATCATTGAAGGTTTCAACAAGAAGAAGAATGGCATGAGGAACAAGCAAAAATTCACAACAAATTTCGGCAACACTCCTATAGGAAATAAAACATGATAAGAAGGAAAAGAACTTGAACATAAAAGACAACACTCTGGTAAAATGAATAAGCAAAGAAAGAACATGATCTTAATCAAACTACATGTGAGTTGAAAATAGCAACACCACAATGCCTCCAGAACAAAAGAATAGAAGCTAGATATTAGGAGACAGGAGAACGGAGAAGAAAATGATAACCTCTACCACCATTGAATTTGAAAAGCATGGATGAACGTTGTCGATGGAGAATCAACAACAAAACGAATAGCTTGTTATGGGCTCATGGAAAACATCTCAAAATGATGAGGTGACAACCTGCCACAACAGAAATAATTTTTGCTTGAGAGCAACAAGATATGGAAAACTTATTTCACCATGAGGTGGAGGAGACACTTGAATCATTTATAACACCATTATAGCAACAATCCTTAAGAAATGCCTTAAGTGAAATCCAATCCATGATAACTCCGAGAACGGAATGATGGATTTAAATATCTCATTCTTGAATTTTTTTCCCGCGAGACCTTCGTAATCAAGAATTTAACAACACCATCTCAAAAGACAATGGAGAAGGGATTGAACTTAGAAATCCAAATTAAAGAATACTTGAGCACCTCCAACAAGAATCTTGAAGAATACTTTGAGAACTAATTGAATCCTAAGCAAACCACCATGAAGAAGCATCAGATGAACTCCGGAATGAAAGGACGATAAAAAAGAAGTGAAGGTTGCAAAATAACAAGATTTATGCCTTCCCATGAATTAGATGAAGCTTCGCGGTGAGATACTTGCGAGAGATAGAACTCCGAAAAGAAAAGATGAATGACTTAGAACAAAGAATTTGATGCCATTAACAATCCGGAAGAAGGATTGAAATCACCTTGATGAAACTAGAATAAGAATTATGTTATTCTTATCCTTTATGAAGTTAAATGGTGACAAGCAACGGATTTGGCATACTACTTATTGTTCTGGAAAAGATAGGAACCATAAATAGAGCACAAAATTGAAGAGGACTTGAATGAGAACACCAGTAAGAATTCACAAACGAATGAGGATACTACAGTTGAACAAAGATACATGGGAACAAAGAGATCATGATCCACCTAATGGAAAACTTCACAAGGCACCAAAATAATTGAGATACGAAGAAGGGACAACAATCGAGAAACATTTGAGAACGAAAGCTAAAAGCTGAGAACGAGGAATTTTCTGCAATGATGGCCTTCAGAGGATAAAGGAATGAAAACGACACTAATAAAACCGGATCGATATGGGAGAAATTTCTCACGAATGGAAACTATTTGAGAGGAAAGCATCAAGATGAGTTGACAAATCTTCAAGAGAATAGACCAAGATTACGAGAAACTCTCCTTTGGTCTTCAATCAGAATGAAGACAAGAACAACAACATGAATTACTGAGACACTCCGGAACAATGAAGAAAGAAAGATTGAGACAACAATGAAAATGATTTCGAAGCGATCTTTGAAAAGGCACATGATTGATGAAATTCATTCTTATGTCATATTAGAAGAGAACTTGAGAACATCTCCAGAAAGATTAGAAGAGCCAGGTAAGATCATGGGGAAATACATGTGGGTTATGGGCCCACTGAAAGGAAGCCACCATTGAAACAATTGCTTAGAAAGAGAGATTGCACTAGTACAAATGAAAACTTGATGAGGTGAGAACCCTCAAAATAATCTAGAAGGATTTGAACAAAAACACAAGTCTTCTAAGATATCTTCAGCACTCCGGGTTGAATAGAGAGAGGTGACTAAACAAGAGAGGCTTGGTCAATAATTTCCAATTGAACGAATGATAAAGGATATGAAGAACACAGAGAGATTGAATTGAATGCACTGGGAAGGAAAACATGAATAAGAAAATGATGAATTTCAATCACTTGAGGATCTTGACAATGAATCACCGGATATGATACAAAAGAAAAGAGAGCAGAAGCATCAATGAAAAGGAAGGCATTTGGATAAGAATTTAATCATTCAAAAAAAGGACGGGAGGGTGGGGACAAACAAAGAAAACTTAGGATGGATGAAAAGAACTCTAGAAAGAAACATGAGGATTGATCTTGCAAATATTGGATATGACTGAATATATTGACGAGGAGCGCACCGTTTGAAAAGAATTTAAGGACAACTCCTGTTGAACAAAAGGATTAGCATTCCCGTAAATTATGAGAATGATACTTAGAAAATATATGAAATCATCACTTGACATCGAAGCAACTCGAATTACCATATTCAAGAACAATATAAAGGATGAGGCGTAGGACAAGCCAAAACAAATTCATGACAGAGATTCCACTCGATATTTTCGTGGTAAGGCTCACACGGGCTCGATCGTACATCGGATTGTCATATTGAAATGACGCTTGCATATGCTCCCTAGGCATAGCAAGATACAAGGCTTGACGAAGCATATCTGATGACATATATCAAAGATTGTCCTCTGTAAGAAAGACCACAAACAAATGAATCCCCTAGATGTCGGACCCCAACCTCACATCATGATCTGTTGGAAGATAACCTAGGTAACTACCTGAATTCCCACCTAAGAAAAATTTCCAAAATCTTACAGTTATGCAATTAGGTGTGGGGGATATAGGGAGGCAAAATATCTCACACAACTAACAAGCCCTACACTCCAACTGTATCCATTCGTCAACACATAACCAGAGGCTTCGGAACTCCATCTATCTCGGACCGCTGAAAACACAACGATACCAAACATGGTAGTACCCCGAACGCCTCCCTAGTACTGGGTGATTCCGACCTTATCTCGCCACGAAAAGTATTGAAGCAATTTGGAACATCCTCCATCCTAAGATACCAAGGAAACTAAACGATAACGATGTGTCAAGAATCCCTTGGAGCTCTACTCGTCGATAACAGGAGGCACCAAGTACAGAACTCCATCACATCGGCATCATAGAGATTCCAAAATACCCGCGAGATCCTAAAAATATTTGAGTGAGCAGAGGGTAGAATCAAAATTCCTAAGTCATAATTCCTCACCGGAACATAGAAGAGGAGTAAAAGAATCCTACTCTCCGGTATAACTAGACTCAAAATAGTTTTTCACTCGACTCGACTTGGCCAAGGTTCGATCAATCAAGGGGGCTACTAGGTAGATACATGCTCTGATATGAACTTGTAACGCCCAACATGCAATCCTATCGTTATTTTGGCATGAGGGCCTCCATAGGGATAGAAGCGCATCTTGTTGTTTCGCAAGAATAGATATCATTACAAGTACATGTATAGAAGAGATGAGTATATGGAATTGGCTTACACTCGCCACAAGCTACATCTATATCACATCAACTCAATAGCATATTCAAATACCATACAAAAGAGCGAGGTTCGACCACTGCCGAACTCAAACGGTAGAATGACATCCATCCTTGCTATCCCAGGCTGCCGCCTGGAACCCATTCTAGATTAATGAACAAGAAGAAGAACTCCAAATCAAGCAAGCATCGCGCTCACGTCAAATCATTGCATTAAGTGTACCTGCAACTTTTGTTGTAGTAATTTGTAAGCTACAGGGACTCAGCAATCACATTTCCAAGGGTATCAAGACTAATAAAGCTTAATGGGTGAGGTATGGTAAGGTGGTGAGGCTGCAACAAGCGGATAATCATTTATTTGAGTGGCTAACTTACGAATACGGAAAGTAAAGTATGGTGGTATTTCCATAACGGACTTGAACTAATAATTATCACTAAGTGATCCTGAACACCTACTTACGTCAAACATAACCCCACCGTGTTCTCTCTCAGATAAGAACTCACGAGAAGAGACATTCACGGTTACGCACAAAGTTGGTGTATTTTATTTGAGCTTACTTCAAGTTTGCTATCACCAGTTGTTAAACAAAGTTTCCAAGTTGCCACATAACCGCGGTCATGGCTTTCCAAACGATTTAACCGTGTAGGGGTGCTCCAACTCATCCATCACAAATTAACCACACGCCGCTTTGGAATTCCTCAACCGTGGAATCACCCATATATTTGTGGAATCCCTATGGAAAATCTCGACTTCGAGATAGCCCGAAGTGTCGTCAAAATCCCACCTGCAAGATGTTCGCGAAAGGTAAAACAAGTCCAGCAAGGACGGCAGACGTGCCAAAAATTTCGATAGGAGCCGCGTATCACGTTCTCAGGCTACGGTGGATAAGCTACGCATACGAAGGCCTCATAGAAATCCCTCGAGTTGCCCCAAGGTGGCGCCGCACAGTGCTCTGTTTTGGAACAGCACCAGCAGCACTGGCCCCCTGTATTATGTTAAATTACTCGTCGGTTTCATGACGACCTATGCTTTAGTAACGGTGTTCAGTATTATTATGTTGGGAAAATGTAGTACCAATGTTGGGCCTTGCCAGACAAGTTTTATCCTAAAAGGAAAATCAAGGGGGTCCCCAAAACAACCTCGAGCTTGTTAGGAGCACTCAATTATGGAATATACCACCGGTTCACCAGTAATTAGGGCGGCAAGAGCGGAACAAAACACTGAGCAAAAGTCCAAGCCTTCCACACTTTACCAAGTATATATGTGAATTTAATTAAATAGCAATAATATAGAGATAACAAAAGAATTTCCAGGTTGACACATGGAAGCAATTGCACCTGCAGCTAGAAACGCTATAAGAAGGGCTGAGCAAGCGGTAACATAGCAAAACAAAGGATTTCTGGGATTTGGAGGGGTTAGAGTCTTCTCATGGAAATGTTGGGAGGCTTGAAAAATAAGTGTTAGGTAGCAAGACATGATGATGGAAGCGAGAAAACTAGCATATCATTGGTATTAGTGGTATCCAGGGAAATGTGTCATCTTGCCTTAGATCCCGCTTGTAAGAAGAACGAATCCATGAAGAAGACGAACCAACGTAGTCAAATGAATCCTCACACTCCGAACGCTTTCGGAACTCTATCGAGAAGAAGCAATCCGAAACAGACAATCAACACACGATACATGACAACATATGCATCGCATGATGCACAATCAAATATGATGCATGTTATGCATGACATGGCAAGCACAACATTCAACTTATACACATTAAGTGAAGCTCAATAGGCAACGGGTTTGCATATTAAGAAAACTCCACATTCAAATATTTAGTTTTCTCTTGTTTAGTTACTCATCAATATTAAATGTTGTTAAACATGGAAAGCGGGGAAGCATAAACAACTAAAACATCTAGGCATGTTAAATGAGGTTGGAAGCAACATAGACCACATCCGAAACGTCCCCATACGCAAATTATGAATTTGGTTCAGAAATATAATAAACATATTTTATTTTTGCTGAACATGAAAATAAAGTGTGACATGATATTCTAGGTGTTTTTCTAGTCAAGTTACATATGTAAAACATTTTGAACAAAGCTATGGTTAAATAGTTATGAAATAAATCATTTTTACATGGTATTTATGCCAACATCATTGTAAATATTTCAAACATGTATTAAAGTGGCATATTATGTATCTACACAAAAATCTAGTCATTTTTCATGTATAAGATCCCTCTGTGTCAACATGATGGAAGGACCAGCTGGGCTGGCTGGGTGCTCATGCGAAAACAGAGCAGGACCAAATTATTATAAGTCATGGGCTCATTCGTGAATACAAGGGAAATGCTAAATGACAATACATGCCAGAAAAGATCTAATAAAAAGGAACAAAGTTCCAGTTGAATAGAAGATGCTCAAATCGGGGAAGACAGATGCCGGCGGCCACGACAAGAAGATGTAGAGGATGGATGGGGCGAGCTTGACGAGGCATGGATCTAGGTGAGGGGTTCCTGTTCCCTACACTCAGGCCATCAAGCAAAATAATTTGGCAAAGCTGGGCTTCAATCCCAGGATCTCCTAGGTGGATGGAGAGGGTTGTTACCATTATGGTAAGTCATGGGTTCATGCCTAAACACTGGGGCAATGCTAAATGACAATACATGCCAGAACGGATCTAATAAAATGGAAGAAAGTTCTAGTTGAACAGAAGATGCTCACATTGCGGTAGACAAATGTCGGTGGCCACAGCGAGAAGATGGAGAGGAGGGACGGGGCGAGCTCGAGGAGGCATGGATCTAGGCGAGGGGATACCGTTCCTAACGCTGGGGCCATTAGGCGAAGCTCCGGTAGTCACGAGCTCTTGTTGTCCTGAGGAAGAGACGAGGGGAGAGAGTTGAGCAGAGGGGAAAAGAGAGAGCAAAGGGGAGATAGCAGGGGCGCGGGACATAGAGCTGGACCTGGGCTTCGGTGCTCATGGACGAAGGCCCTTGCTGGGCTACGGTGCACTAGACCTCGACGTTCATGGCGGCTGCAGCTTTCCTGAAGAAAGAGAGGGCAGAGAGAGAAAATTCAGAAAGAAACAGAGGAATGAAGACAAGAGAGATGAAGGTGCAAGGGATCCTACCGGCGGTGGCGTCGCCGGACGCTGGCCGGGGACGAGCTTCGCCAGACCATCGATGGACCTCTGGGATGGCCATGTGGTTTGTTCCCTGCACACAAGAAGAGAGAGCGCGAGAAAGATGTGAGGAGCAGCAAGGAAGGGAAATTGGAAGGAGAGGGAGAGCATAACGGGGAGATCCACCGGGATGGCACTCATCTGCTGGTCCGGCGACGGGGCTGTTGGGCTTGATGAAGAGCACACCGACGGTGGGCACATGCTCATGTGCTCTCTCGTGTCTCTCATGGGGAAGGAGAAGGAGGGCGGGGTAGAGGCCATTGGTGGCAGCAAAGAAGAGGGAAAATGGATAGGGGAGAGGCAAGGGAAGGGTTTGGGCATGAATTATACGGCTCCCGAGGCTCCCCCGATCGTCAACTGAGCCGGCTACCGATGTGGAGCCTCTCGATGTCCTGTCATCCAGGGAAAAGACGATGAACAGAGGAACGATGTTGGGCTACGACCGTGCTTGGGCTTCGTTGTTGCTAGGCCAGGAGAGGCCTAGGAGGGTTTTCTCTCTCACACAAAAAAACACAGGCCTCCTATTTAAATAAAACAGCAAAAAAGAAAATAACCCAAGCAAGTTTTTAAAAGAATTTGGGAGGGAGAAAATATATTTTGGAACCATCAAATAGTGCCCTATTCAATGAAAATGGAGTTGGAATTTTTAGGACAAATAATTTAATTCATATATATCTACCAATTGGATTCTATTTGCAAACAACCAAAAGGCAAAACCCCTCAAACCTTGACCAGACCTACTCAACAATTCTTGGCAGATTATTTAGAATAAGTGCAACATCTTGTATGAGGCAAAACAGCAAGTGAAACAACCACATGTCACAATATTTGAATAAGGAGAGAGATGGCAAGTTTAAGAGAAAATGAGGAGGGGGATCACACCAAGACTTGCATGCCAACACCACTTTACCACACACCCACAACAACACAAGTATATGACGCAACATAAAAATTATGAGATGATGCCATGATGCCATAATGAATGATGAAAGTCATGAAGCACACATATATTACTCAAATCTCAAGGACATAACATGAGAGATTACTCATGACTAATATTACAAACAAGGCAAGGGTTACTCTTGGGCTGTTACAGTCGGTGCAGAGTGCGTCGCGGTGGGGCAGAGGGTGCGGGGCGGTGGCAGTGACGGCGGAGCTGTGAGGCGGGGCCACACGGGGCGGGGCGGGAGCGGTCATGGTGCGAGGGAGCGGCCTGGCGAGGCCACTGGGCGGCGGCAACAATAGCGAGAGAGAGAGGGAGAGAGAGATGAACGTGCGACCAAGGGGTGGGGAGCGATGGGGACCGGTGGGGCGGGTGCTACCGTCAAGGGGAGGCCCTCTTTGCCATCTGCTAATAGATGGCAAAGAGGATGACCGTCTTTGACATTTGTTAGCAGAAGACAAAGGGGTGAGCTAGCCAACGTCATGGCCTTGTGGGGCCCACTATCCTCTTTGTCGTTTGCCATTGTCCTCTTTGCCATCTGTTGGCTGACGGCAAAGAGAGGACAGACGGCATAATTATATTTTGCCATCTATCCTTTCTTTGTCGTCTACTTTCGCACAGCCGACTACAAAGTCCTACTTTGCCTTTAGTAGGCAAACGGCAAAGGGATGGCTGATGGCAAATACTCTGATTCCAATAGTGTTTTTTGTGATTTGTTGGTTCTGTGAGTTTTGTTGATTTTTATCAATGAATCTAGTGTTTGGCAAGTATATCTACTTCCCTTATCATTCCCTAGCCCCAATTTTTATTTTCCCCCTTCAATTTCGAGCCCAAAGTCATCAATGTCCACCCAAAATCATGTTCCGAATCTCACATCTCCAGCTGTCCCAGACCCTTCAAACATCCGACGAGTTCTGGGCATCTGGACCGGTCCAAAGCACCGGATCTCTGATCTCTTCCGTACGTCCGGAACACCTAAGAAGATCCGATTTCTCAGATTTCTGGACCTCCCGCATGTCTGACCTCCGAACATCCGTCACTTATCGGACGTCGGGCATGTGTAGAAACTGAATTTGACTCATTCTTGTTTTAGCCATAACTAATTCATCCGGGCTCCGATTTCGACTTTCTTTAACTCATTTCATACTTATTGACATCCACCATTCACAAAAAATAGTTTCACCATCATTTGACACCATAATAATTTTCAAAATTGGGCATGTTTTCCTAGGCCCTCCACCATATGATCTGCACTACCACCATAGACTTCTGCAACCCAACCCATTTAGGTTCCCATTGCATTTGTGGTTGCTTGAGTTGTGATTTGAGTCTCCTCAGGTGTTTTGGCTACTTAGGGACGATTACTTCTTCATCCACCACCGCAGACATTTATCGTGCCATCGACTACATCTGATAGAGGCAAAGTTGTCCTTGTCTTTCGATGAGATGGTGGCTATCATTTTTGGTGTAGTAGACTTTGATGACCCGACTACAAACGTGTGATGACGTCACGCCTAAGCAATTCCTAAACCGACTCCGAGAGGTTATTGACCACATCGGAGCACGATCAACTTGACCACGAGGGTCTGTTTCCTGCACGCAAACAAAGAACAAGCAGGAAACTAAGATTGCAATCTGGATATTACGAACATAATAGGAAAGCTTTCTTGATGAAAGTGGGGTTACGTGAAGCCTTTGTCTGGTCATGGAACACAAATGGAGAACGCGAAGTTGCACCTATGGCAAACTTGTAATCTAAATGAAATCAAAGTCTAAACGGCACCCTAAGGATTTTATATATGGGGAAATAGAGGGGAATTTCGTGGCCCCTCGGAGGAGGGGTCCGAAACCAACCCTAACTTGGTTTCCCCACACATACGGACTCTAAAAATAGCCTAATAATTGGTATTTCCAAATTAAATGGACCCTTCCCAAAAATAAGGTGACGCAACATCTATATTATCCTATGGACGAAATTCATGAAGTGGCATCTTGTATATTTCGTCCAAGCCTTCATGCTCTCCTTATGGTGGCTTCAAAGTGCGAAAAACATCACTGGAAACTCTGTTGTTCTTCCCCGTGTGCGCACCTTCTCCTCCATTCTTGATCCTGCTCCAATGGCCATCCTTCTTGTCCATGCTTGGTCCTTCATTCATAAGTAAAACAAAAGTATAATTTAGACAGCACCATATGTTCATGAACATTAGAAGGATTTCCAAGAAACGAAAGTACCTGGTAATTTAGTTGATGTGCGCGAGCTCTAGTAATTGGTCCAGTATGTATAGCTGCAGGGGTTGCAGGTGTAACAATGGTATTGATGTCCTCATCATCCTTCCCTTCTTGAACTGAAGCCATCCTCGATGGAAGCTCTTCTTCCTCACCCAAATAAGGCTTCAAATATGCAATGTTAAAAGTGGGACTAACCCCAAACTCTGCAGGCAACTCAAGTCTATATGCATTATCATTTATTTGCTCTATCACATTAAAAGTACCATCAACATGTGGCATTAACTTTGACTTGTGTAAATGAGGAAACCTATCCTGACACAAATGTAACCAAACAAGATCACATTTGCAAAGACAATATGTTTTCTAGCCTTATCTCTAGGAAGGTTATATTTAGCATTCATACGCTCAATGTTTTCCTTAGTTAACTCATGCATTTTTAATATCAAATCAACATGTTCTTTAGCATAAAAATTAACCTTCTCCACAGATGGAAGAAACAACAAATCAATAGGTGCACGAGGAAGGAAACCATACTCAACTTGAAAGGGCACATCTTAGTAGTAGAATGCAGCGAACGATTATAAGCACACTTTCAGGTTATTCTTCAAGACAACCCTAAGCGTAGTAGACAATGATCTATTGACTACTTCAATTTTTCCATCAGTTTGGGGGTGACATGTATAGTACTAAAAAGCAGTTTAGTTCCCAACTTAGCCCATAAAAATCTCCAAAAGTGGATAAGAAATTTAGCATCACGATGTGAAACAATTGTATTTGGCACACAATGCAAGCGAATAATTTCACAAAAGAATAAATCAACAACATTAGCAGCAGCATCGCTTTTATGACATGGTATAAAGTGTGCAATTTTCGAAAATCTATCCACGGCAACAAATATGCTATCCCTCCCCTTCTTTGTTCTAGGTAAACCCAAAACAAAGTCCATAGAGATATTATCCCAAGGAACACTAGGTACAGGCAAGGGCATACATAAACCATGAGTATTGAGTCGTGACTTAGCTTTCTGACATGTAGTGCAGCGTGCAACAAAACGCTCAACATGTTGTCTCATCTTTGGCCAAAAGAAATGTGTAGCAACACATTCCTCCGTCGTCTTCACGCCAAAATGTCACATTAATCCTCCTCCATGCGCCTCCTGCAAAAACAAAAGACGAACAGAGCTAGCTCGAATGCATAGCTTGTTAGCACGGAACACAAATCCAACATTAATGAAGAACTTGTTCCATTGTCTGCTTTACTAGCTCTAGCAATGTCATCTTTCGTAATATGTTCAGAAGTCATAGGAAGCAAAGTTATATTTTGATCCTTATGAAAAAGGGTATATTGATTTGTCCTACCATGGTGTACATAATTTTTATCAAATTGCCATGGTCTACCAAGTAAAACGGAACATGCTTGCATGGGTACCACATCACAATCAACATAATCCTAATCACGCACGGTATGTGTTACATTAATCTTTCCACTGTTGTTGAAATATTGGATGTAATAAGGATGAGGATGTGGTCTGGTGGTTAGAAACAGCTTCTCCACCATCTCCATGCTAGCCAAGTTGTTGCAACTCCCTCCATCGATGATGACGCGAGCAGAACGCTCCTTCACAACTCCCTTTGTATGGAACAAGTTGTGCCTCTGATTTTGCTCGGCTTGTGTAACCTATACACTCAAAACACTTTGAGAAACGAAACTTTCATACTTGTTTGTTGGAAATATGCCCTAGAGCAATAATAAATTAGTTATTATCATATTTCCTTGTTCATGATAAATTGTTGATTATCCATGCTATAATTGTATTGAATGGAAACACATTACATGTGTGGGTAAATAGACAACACTCTGTCCCTAGTATGCCTCTAGTGAACTATCTCGTTGATCAAACATGGTCAAGGTTTCCTAGCCATCGACATGTGATGTCATTTGAGAACGGGATCACATCATTAGGAGAATGATATGATGGACAAGACCCAAACTACAAACATAGCATATGATCGTGTGAGTTTATTGCTACTGTTTTCTGCATGTCAAAGTATGTGTTCCTATGACCATGAGATCATGCAACTCACTAACATTGGAGGATTACATTATGTGTATCAAACGTCACAACGTAACTGGGTGACTATAAAGGTGCTCTACAGGTATCTCCGAGGGTGTATGTTGAGTTGGCATGGATCAAGACTGGGATTTGTTACTCCGTGCGATAGAGAGGTATCTCAGGGCCCACTCGGTAATACAGCATCACAATAAGCCTTGCAAGCAATGTGACTAAGTGTTAGTCATGGGATCTTGTATTACGGAACGAGTAAATAGACTTTCTAGTAATGAGGTTGAACTAGGTATGGAAATACCAACGACCGAATCTCGGGCAAGTAACCTACCGAAGAACAAAGGGAACATCATACGGGAGGTTCTACCGATAAAGATCTTCGTAGAGTATGTAGGAACCAATATGGGCATCCATGTCCCTCTATTGGTTATTAACCATAGAGGTGTGTCGGTCATGTCTACATAGTTCTCGAACCCGCAGGGTCTGCACACTTAAGGTTCGGTGACATTTCGGTAGTATAGAGTTATGTATGGTGGTGACCGAAGGTTGTTAGGAGTCCCGGATGAGATCCTGGACGTCACGAGGAGCTCCGTAATGGTCCGGAGGTAAAGAATGATATATTGAAAGTCCCATTTTGGTCGCCGGAAAAGTTTCGGGCTAATCAGTAATGTACCGGGAGTGCCGGTAGTGTACCGGGAGACCACCGGGAGGGTATTTCGACCCAAGATGCTTCATGGACTGTGGGAGAGTAAATACCAGCCTTTTGTGGGCTGGTGCAAGTCCCACACAAGGCCCATGCGTCTGGGATAAAAAGCCCAAAGGGAAAAAGGTGGAAAAAGGCAAAAAAAGGAGGAATCTTAGTCCTACTTGGATTGGAGGAGGAGTCCTCCTCTCCTCCCCACTTTCGCCGACCCAAGGTCTGGATTTTTGGCAGCCAAGCCTCCTCCTCCTCTCCTCCTAAATATACTAGAGGATTTTAGGGTTTTGGCACAGAATTTTCAGCCACGTGCTACCCGTTCCTCTAGTGCATAGTTTGTCCTCTAGATCGGTTTTCTGGAGTGCTTAGGCGAAGCCCTGCCGGAATAGCTCCACCACCATCGCCACAGCGCCGTCACTCTACCGGAGAACTCTTCTACCTCTCTGATCCCTCTTGCTGGATCAAGAAGGCGGAGATCGTCATCAAGCTGTACGTGTGCTGAATGCAGAGGTGCCGTCCATTCAGCGCTAGATCGGAAGGACCATGATCAAGATTGCGAGACGGATCGTGACAAGATCGTGGGACGGATCATCATGAGATCGCGGGATGGATCGTGATGAGTTCACGGGACGGATCGTGATGAGACCATGGAATGGATGGTGATGAGTTTGCAGGACGGATCGTGATTGGATCGCGGGATGGATCATGATGAGATCGCGGGACGCTCGGCGATTTGGATCGCGAAGACGTTCGACTACACCAACCGCGTTTGTTAACGCTTCCTGCTTAGCGATCTACAAGGGTATGTAGATCCACTCTCCCTCTCATAGATGCTCATCACCATGGATAGATCTTGTGTGTGCATAGGAAAGTTTTTGTTTCCCATGCAACGTTCCCTAACAATGGCATCATGAGCTAGGTCTATGTGTAGATGAGATCTCGAGTAGAACACAAAGAGTTTGTGGGCGTTGATGCTTAGAATGCTTCCTCCCTTGGTTGGATTTTATTCAGCGGTATTGTGAGATGAAGTGGCCTAGACCAACATTACCCGTACGCTTATGAGAGACCGTTTCCCTCGACCGCAACTTGTTGCATAGATGGCTTGCGGGTGCCAGTTTCTCTCACTTTAGTTGGATCGTATTCGACAAAGGCAGTCCTTGAGAAGGTTGAAAAGCAACTAGTGTATCACTGTTGTGGTTTTTGCATAGATGAGAATTGTTCTTTCTAGATACCCATACCAGCCACATTAAACATGCAATAACAATTAGAGGACGTCTAACTTGTTTTTGCAGGGTATGTTGTGATATGATATGGCCAATTACATGATGTGATATATGTGATGTATGAGATGATCATGTGATGTATAGATTATCACGACTTGCATGTCGATGAGTACGGCAAACGGCAGGAGCCATAGGGTTGTCTTTAATTATTGTATGACCTGCGTGTCAATCATTAAGTGCTATGTAATGCTTTACTTTATCGCTAAACGGTAGCAATAGTAGTAGAAGCATGTTGGGAGCGACAACCCCGATGGCGACACATTGATGGAGATCAAGATGATGGAGATCATTGTGTCATGCCGGTGACGATGGAGATCATGCCGGTGCTTTCATGATGGAGATCAAAAGCACAACTTCATGGCCATATCATGTCACTTATGATTTGCATGTGATGTTAATACTTTTATGCACCTTGTTTTGCTTAGGACGACGGTAGCATTATAAGGTGATCCCTCACTTAATTTCAAGATAAATTTTGTTCTCCCTGAGTGTGCACCGTTGCGAAAGTTCTTCGTGTCGAGACACCACCTGATGATCGGGTGTGATAGACTCTACGTTCACATACAACGGGTGCAAGCCAGTGTTGCACATGCAGAACACTCGGGTTAAACTTGACGAGCCTAGCATGTACATACATGGCCTCGAAACACAAGAGACCGAAAGGTCGAACATGAGTCATATAGTAGATATGATCAACATGATGATGTTCACCATTGAAACCACCTCAACTCACATGATGATCGTACTCGAGTTGATGAATTTGGATCATGTATCACTCGAATGACTGGAGGGATGTCAATTTGAGTGGGAGTTCTTAAGTAATATGATTAATTGAACTCATTATCATGAACATAGTCAATAGTTTCTGTGCAAATTACGTTGTAGATTACTTGCTCGCGCTGTAGCTCCCTTGAATTTTTATATGTTCCCAGAGAAATAGAGTTGAAAGTTGTTGGTAGCAATATTGCGGACTGGGTCCATGATCTGAGGATTGTCCTCATTGCTGCACAGAAGGCTTGTCTCATTAAAGCACCACTCGGTGCGCCAACACCTCTAGCGTCGTTTTAGATGTTGTGAACATCTGACAGGCACGTTCCGATGACTACTTGATAGTTTGGAACGTCACAGAACATATGAGATGTTCTAAGAGCTGAAATTAGGATCTCAGGCTCGTGCCATGTTGCGAGATATGAGATCTCCAACAAGATTCTTTGCCTGCAAGATGAAGGAGAATAGCTCAATCGTTGAGCATATGCTCAGATTGTCTGGGTGCTACAATCGCTTGAATCGAGTGGGAGTTGATATTCCAGATAAGATAGTGATTCATATAGTTGTCCAAGTCATTGGCACTAAGCTACTAGAACTTGGTGATGAACTATGAAACGCCAGGGATAGAAATAATGATCCCTGAGCTATTCGCGATGTTTGACACTGCGAAGGTAGAAATCAAGAAGGAGCGTCAAGTGTTGATGGTTAGTAAAACCACTAGTTTCGAGAAGAGCAAGGAGGGAAACTTCATGGATGGCAAGTTAGTTGCTGCTCCAATGAAGCAACCCAAAGTTGAACTCAAACCCGAGACTAAGTGCTTCGATTATGAGGAGAGTCGTCGCTGAATCGGAACAACCCTAGATACTTGGTAGATAAGAAGGCTGGCAATATCAACAGAAGTATATTTGATATACGTGTTATGGATGTGTACCTTGCTAGTACTCCTAGTAGCACCTGGGTATTGGATACCGGTTCGGTTGCTAAATGTTAGTAACTCAAAATAAAAGCTACGGAATAAACAGAGAACTAGCTAAGGGTGAGGTGACGATGCATGTTGGAAGTGTTTCCAATGTTGATGTGATCGACATCGCACGCTCTCTCTACCTTCGGGATTAGTAACAAACCTAAATAAGTGTTATTTGGTGATTTGTGTTGAGCATGAACATGATTAGATCGTGTTTATTTCAACATGGTTATTCATTTAAGTTAGAGAATAATGGTTATTCTGTTTACATGAATAATACCTTCAATGGTCATGCACCCAGTGAGAATGGTTTGTTGAATCTTGATCGTAGTAATACACATGTTCATAACATTGATGCCAAAAGATGCAAAGTTAATAATGATAGTACCACATACTTGTGGCACTACCGCTAAATGTCATATTGGTATAAAACGCATGAAGAAACTCCATGCTGATGGATCTTTTGACTCTTTCGATTTCGAATCGGTTGAGACATGCGAACCATGCCTCTTGGTCAAAGATGACTAAGGACCCCGTTTTCTGGTTTGACGGAGCGAGCAAGTGATTTATTGGAAATGATACATGTTGATGTATGCAATCCAATGAGTCTTTTAGCGTGCAGTGGATATCTTTATTTTCTTACCTTCATTGATGATTTGGGTAGATATAGTGTATGTTTACTTAATGAAACACAAGTCTGAATCGTTTGAAAAGTTCAAGCACATTCAGAGTGAAGTTTAAGATCATCGTGACAAGAGGATAAAAATATTTGCGATATGATCGTGGAGGTGAATATCTGAGTTACGAGTTTGGCATACAACTTTGGACAATGTGAACTTTGTTTCACAACACACGCCACCTGGAACACCATAGTGTGATGGTATGCCCGAACGTCATAGTCGTGCTCTATTGGATATGGTGCATGTTATGATGTCTCTTATCCTTTTGCTACTATAATTTTGGGGTTGTGCATTAGAGACAACTACATTCACTTTAAATAGGGCACAATCTAAATCCGTTGAGATGACACCGTCTGAATTATGGTTTGATAGAAACCTAAGCTGTCATTTCTTGATGTTTGGGGCTGCAACGCTTGTGTGGAAAATGTTTTCACCTAATGAGCTCGAACCCAAAGCGTACAAATGCATCTTCGTAGAATACCCTAAGAACAGTAACCTTCTATCTCAGATCCAAGCATAAAGTGTTTGTTGCTAAAACGGGTCCTTTCCCGAAAAAAGTTTCTCTCGAAAGAATTGAGTGGGTGGAAGATAGAACTTGATGATGTTGTTGAACCTTTGTTTCAACCAGAGAGTAGCGCAGCGCAGAAAGATGTTTCTATGGAACCTATGTCAGTTTAAGAGGAAGTAAATGATGATGATCATGAAGCTTCGGATCAAGTTAGTATCGAACCATGTAGGTCGACAAGGATGTGTACTGCTCCTGAGCGGTAGGACAACCCTGTCTTGGAGGTTATGTTGTTGGACAAAAATGAACCTACGAGCTGTGGAGAAGCGATGATGGGCTCGGATTTCAACAAATGGTTAGAGACCATGAAATCCGAGAAAGGATCCATATAGGAAAACCCAGTATAGACTTTGGTAGACTTGCTCGTTGGATGGCAGGTCGTTGAGTACAAATGGATCTTTAAAATGAAGACAGACGCTGATGGTGAATGTCACCATTTATAAAGCTCGACTTGTCGCAAAGAAGTTTCTGGCAAGTTCAAGGAGTTGACTGTGATGAGACTTTGTCTCGTAGTGATGCTAAAGTCTGTTAGAAATCTGGCAGATGGATGCCAAAACATCATTTCCTTTCTTGAGGAAAGGTTGTATCTAATACAACAAAAAGGTTTTGTCAGTCCTAAGGATGCTAAAAGGTGTGCAAGCTTTAGTGATCCTTCTATGAACTGAAGCAAGCATCTCGGAGTTGGAATATACACTTTGATGAGGTTATTAAAGTTTTTGAGTCTGTACAAAGTTTACGAGAAACTTGTATTTACAATATAGTGAGTGGGAGCAATGTAGAGTTTCTGATAAGCATATGTGGTTGACATATTGTTGGTTAGAAATGATATAGAATTTCTGGAAAGCATAAACGGTTGTTTGAAAAGAATTTTTCAAAGGAAAACCTGGATAAAAGCTACCTAATTGTTGAGCATCAAGATCTATAAAGATAGATCAAAATGTTTGATAAGACTTTCAATGAGTACATACCTTGACAAGATTTTTGAAAGAGTTCAACTGGATTAGTCAGAGAGAAGCATTCTTGTCTGTTTTGTAAGGTGTGAAGTTGAGTGAGACTCAAAGCTCGACCATGACAGAAGAAAGAGAAAGGACAAACGTCATCCTCTATGCCTTAGCCATTGGCTCTGTATAGTATGCCATGTTGTGTACCGCACCTATGTGTGCCTTGCCATGAGTCCGTCAAGGGGTACAAGAGTGATCCAGGAGTGAATCACTGGACAACGGTCAAGAATATCCTTAGTAACTAAAGGACTAAGGAGATGTTTCTCGATTATGGAGGTGATAAAGATTCCATCGTAAAGAGTTACGTTGATGCAAGCTTTAAACACGAATCCGGATAACCCATAGTAGCAATCTGGATACGTATAGTAGGAGCAGCCATTTGGAATAGTACCAAGTGGAGTGTGGTAGCAGTGTTTACAATTTGGCATAGAGATTAGCAAAGTACATACGCATCTAAATGTCGCAGACCCGTTGACTATAAAGACCTCTCTCACATGCAAAGCATGATCGAGCCCAGAACTAATTGGGTGTTAGATTCATTACAATGTGTATCACATGGTGATGTGAACTAGATTATTGATTCTAGTGCAAGTGGTAGACTGTTGGAAATAATCCCTAGAGGCAGTAATAAATTAGTTATTATCATATTTCCTTGTTCATGATAAATCGTTTATTATCCATGCTATAATTGTATTGAATGGAAACACATTACATGTGTGGGTAAATAGACAACACTCTGTCCCTAGTATGCCTCTAGTGAACTAGCTCGTTGATCAAAGATGGTTAAGGTTTCCTAGCCATTGACATGTGATGCCATTTGATAACGTGATCACATAATTAGGAGAATGATATGATGGACAAGACCCAAATTACAAACGTAGCATATGATCGTGTCAGTTTATTGCTACTGTTTTCTTCATGTCAAAGTATGTGTTCCTATGGCCATGGCATCATGCAACTCACTGACATCGAAGGAGTACCTTGTGTGTATCCAACGTCGCAACATAACTGGGTGACTATAAAGGTGCTCTACAACTATCTTCGAGGGTGTCTGTTGAGTTGGCATGGATCAAGACTAGGATTTGTTACTCCGTGTGACGGAGAGCTATCTCAGGGCCCACTCTGTGATACAACATCACAATAAGCCTTGCAAGCAATGTGACTAAGTTTTAGTCATGGCATCTTGTATTACGTAATGAGTAAAGAGACTTGCCGGTAACAAGGTTGAACTAGGTATGGAGATACCGACGATCAAATCTCGGGCAAGTAACATACCGAAGAACAAAGGGAACATCATACGGGATTAACTGAATCCTTGGCATAGAGGTTCGTCCGATAAATATCTTCATAGAATATGTAGGAACCAATATGGGAATCCAGGTCCCTCTATTGGTTATTGACAATAGAGATGTGTTGGTCATGTCTACATAGTTCTCGAACCGCAGGGTCTGCACACTTAAGGTTCGGTGACTTTTTGGTAGTATAGAGTTATGTATGGTGGTGACCGAAGGTTGTTCGGATTCCTGGATTAGATCCCGGACGTCACGAGGAGCTCCGGAATGGTCTGGGGGTAAATATTGATATATAGGAAGTCCCATTTTGGTCACCGGAAAAGTTTCGGGCTAATCGGTAATGTGTCGGGAGTGCCGGTGGTGTACCGGGAGACCACCGAGAGGGGTATTTCGACCCAAGAGGCTTCATGGGCTGTGGGAGAGTAAATACCATCCTTTTGTGGGCTGGTGGAATTCCCACACAAGGCCTATGCGGCTGGGAGAAAAAGCCGAAAGGAAAAAAGGTGGGAAAAGGCCAAAAAAAAGGAGGAATCCTAGTCCGACTAGGATTGGAGGAGGAGTCCTCTCCTCCCCACTTTGGTCAACCCAAGGGCTGGCTTTTTGGCAGCCAAGCCTCATCCTCCTATCCTCCTATATAGTAGAGGATTTTAGGGTTTTGGCACAGAATTTTCAGCCACGTGCTACCTGTTCCTCTAGTGCATAGTTTCTACTCTAGATCGGTTTTCTGCAGTGCTTAGGCGAAGCCCTGCCGGAATAGCTCCACCACCATCATCGCAGGGCCATCACGCTGCCGGAGAACTCTTCTAACTCTCCGCTCCCTCTTGCTGGATCAAGAAGGTGGAGATCGTCAACAAGCTGTACGTGTGCTAAATGCGGAGGTGTCGTCCGTTCGGTGCTGGATCGGAAGGACCATGATCAAGATTGCGAGACGGATCGTGACGAGATCATGGGACGGATCATGATGAGATCATAGGACGGATCGTGATGCGTTCGCAGGACGGATCATGATGAGATCGCGGGACGGATCATGATGAGTTCGTGGGACGGATCGTGATTGGATCGCGGGATGGATCGTGATGAGATTGCGGGACGCTCGGCGATTTGGATCGCGAAGACGTTCAACTACACCAACCATGTTTCTTAACGCTTCCCGCTTAGCGATCTACAAGGGTATGTAGATCCACTCTCCCTCTCATAGATGCTCATCACCATAGATCGTGCGTGTGCGTAGGAATTTTTTTGTTTCCCATGCAATGTTCCCCAACATTGTTCACGTAGTCAGAAGCCATGAAGTGTTTCTCTTGTTCAGTATCATCGGCACCTTGTTCTTCACTTGCAATAAGACGAAAAGTCTCCTCATCGTAATCACTAGCAGAGGCATATCCACCATCCTCAATAATAATCATCACATGCTTGGGAGGGAATTCTATCGCATTGTGACCTCCACCCTTGCAACAACGACAAATAACCTCATGAGTTTGCCATGTAGATGACATGGATGAAGTAGAGCTTTGTGCAGGCCCCAAAGGCATGCCCTTGCTGGAGGCTGGTGGTGGTGATTATTTTCTTGTATCTCTGTTGGAGTTGACGACCGAAGGAAGTGGTGCTGTAGTAGGACGTGTGGAAGTAGATGATGTATGTGGTGTCCATGATGAAGATCGTCCTGCAGAAAAAATAGTTCTCGCCATTGCGTGTCGATCCTGCACTTCACGTTTAGCTTTGTAAGCAAGATGGAATAAAGGAGTGATAGTATTATAATCCTTATACTCAAGAATAATCTGTATCTCTCTTTTTCATCCACCCATAAAACGTGCAAGCATAGCTTCATTCTCCTCAACAATACCACAACTAATCATGCGAGTTTGTAATTCCTAGTAATATTCCTCTATGCAATTTTTTCCTTGTCTTAAAGGCTGAAAATTTTGAAGCAATTCACGTTGACAACATGGTGGAAACCAATGATTACGCATATCAGTTTTCAAAGAAGTGCATGTAGTAGGGATATTATCATCATACATTCTACAATGGTCAAACCACCAAACACAAGCAAAACTAGTGAGAGAACAAACAATAGCAGCAACACGTCTATCCTCGGGAAATTGTAAACATGTAAAACGTTGTTCTGTTTCTAAGTCCCAAGTAAGATATATATTAGGAACATATCTACCCTCAAATGTCGAAATATTCAATTTATGTCTAGGGAGATGGTCATGATCCCATACCTAAGGGGTGGTGCTTCCCTACCATTATGACTATATCCATGTGGATGACCTGGTGCGTGCGGTGGTGGTTGCCCCTGGGGCTGATCTGGAACAACTTCCCAATCATCATCGTAATCCCCATGCCAATCTCCATTCTACTCAATGACAATAGTAGAAAAAGCAGCCACGGAAGCTTTAGTAGTAGGAGCCATCGCAATGGCACCAGAATGCTAGACTTGGTCGAGAGGTACACGTCGTGCTCTTTGTTGGAGAGGGATAGTAGCAGCTGGTGGTGGTAGGCGGGCAATAACCACATTGAATTTGGCATCCATCTTGGTGTCGAATGTCTTCTCCAAACCATCTAGCTTCTCTAGGGCCTCTCCAAGGCTGGTCACGAAGTCTTGTACCTCGCCAGCCATCATTTGCCAAAATTTATGATGGAGCGCCTTGTTGTTCATGCTCTCCCAGTCGATGTCAATAGCTTGTGATCCTGACATGGTTAGCAGTAATAGGAACACACAAGAATATGAACCTACAAACTACTAGGAAGTGGTGGTGGTGGTGGCGCGTCAAAAACTCGTCAATCAAATCTCAAATTCTTACTAGTTCTTACCCAGCAACAGGTGGTGAGCGACAACCGGTGTAGTCAACACCCTCAAAGCTGGGACAGAGTGATTGCTAGGTGGTGTCAAACACACAACATAGATGTATGTGGAGTTGGGATGGCTTATAATATGGTAGCAAAAGGGGTCAACGATAATCAATTCAAAGATGCAAAGTTGGATAAGTGCACAACGACGATACTGTGCTGGTCCTTGGCTAGACTATGCTAGAGATCTGAGCCTAGAACACCAATAAAATCACGGTGCTCCACGTAAACAAGGGCAGAGCACACTCTGATTTTTTTCCTCTTTTTTTTGCTTGGTAAAAATTGTTTTTTGAAAAATTCTTAGAATGGTCTCAAAACTGCCTAGCAAGAATTTTCCATGGGTAGAACCGAAGTTGGGGAGTCTGCCTTGCCCATGACACGTAGTATCGCAGGATATGGAAATCAACAACAAAGCAGCTAATACTAGACTCGGACTAGGATTGATGGCGGATATGAATCTGGTGTAACTTGGACTGGTGGAAGATGTTTGTAGGTGTGGTGGAACATGGACTAGTGGCGATCTATGATGGAGCTGGACTCGGATTTACGTGATGGCAGATATGTGGTTGTGTATATGACGTGGATTGGTGGTAGATATGCGGTGGTGTTAGATGGCAGCTATGATGTATCTGGTGTGGTGGTGGTATATGGCAGTAGTGATGTATATGGTGTGGTGATCATATATGGCAGCGATGAAGATGGTGGCATGACAACCTATGAACAGAACTCGAAATTATAAATGACTAGATGCTAAGACCAGCAACTCGACATGACGATGCAACCATAAATTCAATAAAGCAAACACCAAACAGAAAATTGCAAAGGCTCGAATTGGTTCGGATATGATGATGTAACCCTGATTTTTTGTGGCTTATTCGTGGACTATAGGTATTAAGAACAGATGTGATCTAACTAAGAAAAACAGGTAAAATCTCACTAAGCAACCTGGAAATCTCATACCACTTGATAGAGGCGAAGTTGTCCCTATCTTTAGATGAGATGGTGGCTAACGTTTTAGGTTGAGTATACTTTGATGATCCGACTACGAACGTGTGATGACGTCGCGCCTTACAAATCGCTAAACCAACTCTGAGAGGTTATTGACCATGCTAGAGAACGATCAACCTGACCATGAGGGTCTGTTTCCTGCACACAAACGAAGAACAAGCAAGAAACTAAGATTGCAATCTGGATATTGCGAATATGAGAGGAAAGCTTTACTGATGAAAGTGTGGTTCTATGGCGCCTTTCTCTGGTCGTGGAACACAAACAAAGAACGCGAATTTGCAGCTATGACGAACTTGTAATATAAACAAAAACCAAGTCTAAACGGCGCCCTAAGGGTTGTATATATGGGGAAATAGAGGGTAATTTTGCAGCCCCTCAGAGGAGGGGTCCAAAACCAACCCTAACTCAGTTTCCCCACACATACGGACTCTAAAAAATAGCCTAATAAGTGGCATTTCAAAATTATATGGACATGGCCCAAAAATAAGGTGACGCAACACCTATATTAACCTATGGATGAAATTTATGAAGGTTTAACATATATATTTTGTCCAAGGTTTCATGCTCTCCTTGTGGTGGCTTCAAAGTGCGAAAATCATTACTGAAAACTCCGTTGTTATTTCCTGCATGTACACCTTCTCCTCCATGCTTGATCCCGCTTCAATGGACATCCTTCTTGTCCAAGCTTGTGTTGGAGATATGCCCTATAGGCAATCATGTATGATGATATTTCCTATGTGTTGATGAATAAAGATAGTCCTTCTACATTATCATTGATGTGTATTGACAAGTATGTGACTTGTTTGTGAGACAATGCATTGTAAGATGACTGTCCTCAGTGGTCCTAGTCGAAAGGGTTATGTGGACGCGCAGGCAGTTAGACTGGCATATGACACGATGGATGGTCCGGTCTCACTGACCATGTCGCATTGGATTCTAGCCGGATAATTGTAACAGCCCAAGTGTTGTCCCTACATTTTACGGCATGTATCTTATGTGAACCTTGTGTCATGAGTTTAATGGTATGAGATTGATCCTTGTCATGCCATGTCTTGTCCCTACCTTTTATGGCATGTATCTTATGTGCTTTGTGACCTTGTTGTGTTTGAGTGATCTTGTTTTGTGTTGAGATTAGAGTGTGGGTGGTGCAACACTCCTTCTCTTCCACCTCCCTTATTCTATTCAAGAAACCCAACCTAATACCCCTTTTATTCCCATGCCATTTTATCAACAGAACCAACTTGCTAAATAAATTGTTTTAAAATGTTCAGGAGGTAGCCTATAATGTTTTAAGATTGTGTGTGTGGTTCTTTTGTTGTTTTGAGCTATATGTATTTGAGGTTTGCTTTGAACAGGGGCTGGCTATATTTAAAAGTATTTAAATTGCTTGTCCTAAAAATCATCTTGATATTTTTAGTAAATAGTGCATTTTATTTTCAATGTCAAAGTATTTTTGTTCTTACACAAATCCTTTTATTTTGTTTTTTCTTGTGTTGTTGTTATTTTAAAAAGAAAAACTCCCGGCTGGTTTATTTCTGTGCACGAGAGAGAGAGAGAGAGAGAGAGAGTGGGCCTTGCCCTTTCTCTCCGGCCCAGGCCGCAAGGAGACGGCAACCTCCTCCCGTCCGTCGTCTCCGTCGGAGGTCTAGAGAGAGAGCACGCGTCATTGCTGTTCGCTTTTGCCGACCGTCGCCGTCAGCTTAGGGCGTATTTAACCCCCCTCGACGTGCGTGCCCCTCCGCCTAGGGTTCCTCTTCCCCCTCCAACCGCCGTCGCTCCTTTCTCCCTCTCCGTCGTCTCCTTTCTTCTCCTTCTTCTTCCAGGCACAGAGAGAGCAGAGATATTCAGTTAGGCCACCGGTCGTCTTCGCCGCCGTCGCCGCGTCTCCGGTGGTCCTCGTAGCCGGTGGACATGGCATGGAGCTCGGGGTCATTGCCCGCGATCCGTTCCCACTGCTAGGGAGGTGAGGAGCAGATTGTCGTCGTCCTTCCCTCGATGAGCGTCGCGTCCCCTTTCAGCAGCCGCTCGTCACTATAGCCAGCTCGTCGCCGCCGTCTTGTAAGGTGGGGCCTTGAGCTTGCCGCCATTCCCCCTTGTCGCGAGGCGAACGGGGGAATGGACTCCTCGTTGTTCCCCGGTCCTACATGCAGCTCCGCATCGCCGGAGAGCCCGTGTAGACACCGTAGTTCGCCGCCGCCATGGTCTACCACTTTAGGTGATGTTTTCATCAGTTTCGTTAGTACCGCGCGTAGTACTCTATACTTGTGGGTTAGTTGTCTCCCTCTGTTAAGATCCGACGCCTAGCACAGTGGTGTGCGCTCGGGGGTGAGGCCAGTGGGTTTGGGGTTCGATCCCCATACCCCCCCTTTTGTTGTTTTTTATTTTCTTTGTTTTAATTTCTTTCTTTCATGGTGTGACATGTATGTGTGTGTATTTGTTTACATGCATGTATAGATGTTTGTTTTCTTTTTCCTTTTCTGATTTAGATATATGTGTGTGAGTGTGTATATGAATGTGTATGTGAGTGTGGAGTTACATGCATGTGTATGTGCATATATGCACTTGTGCATATATGTGTCCATATGTGTGTGTGTGTGTGATGAACACCACACACATAGGTGAGTGTGTGCTCATGAGTGTGTGTGCAATATGCACTTGTGCATATTTTCCATGTGTATGTGTATGTGTGGTAGTGGTGTGTAGGTTTGGGTGTGTGTGTGTGTGTGTGTGACAAGTGGGCCATGCCCCACTTGTCATACCCTAACTATGTTGATAAGTGTCTTGTTGTTTTCTAGTGGTAATTAGGTCATTTCCAATTATACTTATAATTCCAATTTGCACATGTTCATTTATGCTCATGTACATTTAGGGTAAGTTTTCACTTATAAGAGTGGATGGTGTTTTGCTATGTAGTTTTTGCCATGATGCTTCATGTGACTATATGAGTATGATACATTATTTTGGGGTAGAAAGACCCAAGGAATCCATTGGCGCAATTAGTTTTCACTTTTGAGCAAGTTTGCAAAACTGCTATTTTCTGCTGTGATGCTACTTTGTCATTTTTGCATGAATTAATCCATGCTTGCTTTGGGGCATGTGCCAACATGGAAGTGTTAGTGTTTTATGCCTATTATGCTGTGGTATTTTTTTGACATGAGAATCACCCATATAAGTGGAAAACTTGCTGCAAAGTAGCTAACTTAATGTTACTATTTTCACCATGCTAGATATTTCTAAGTCTGAGAAACTGCTGTTATTTTTATACCATGAAGAGTGGTTGCTCTCTTGTGATATGTTGTGAATTAGATCAAGCTCAGTGCTTGTGTTTTGAAGTAGATGTTGCCTACTACCTTCCTGTTAAGTTTCATTGCATGAGGTGGTATCTATCACCATTAGTTTCTGCTGTCAACTTGCCATCAGGTTAACCCAGATTCCAGAAAACTGTTATTTTCACTAAGTCCCAGATTTCTGTTTCATCATGCCAACTTGTGAGCTTCATGCATAATGTTGTGTGCCTCATTTCCAGATTTTGTAGTTGGATAAGTTGATAATAATGTTATGTAGTTTTTGCGAATGCCTTGTTTGTGGTTGTAAGATTCCTGTAGCTCAAGTTATAGGCTGTGAAAGTTGCTATGTTGCTGTTTTGTGGCAGATTGTTGGTTTTATTGTTTTGTGGCTTGTAGGAGCTATAATCCATGGAATTGATTGACATTTGGCTCTATTGTGGTTGGTTTTTCATTGCCTAACCAGTGGCTACCTTGGAATGCCAAGGAATAGCCCAGGTGTTTCTTGTCTTGTCTTTTTCCTTTGTATCTTGTCGTGAGCGTATCGTGAGAACGGTAACTCCGTTTCTTACGTTCTTCATATGCATTTTTATAGTTTTTGCATGATGCATACATATTTTACATGTTCATGAATGTCTAAATAACTTAACATAAGGTTCTGTCCAGATTCATTAATAACCAATCATTTGCATGTGAAGGATGACTAGTTAGGATTGCCATGCTAAAACTCTTCAAATAAGTATGCATCATCCTTGCTTGTGCATTGCACCGTGGTTGTTTGTTTATTCTTGCTGTTTCTTTTGAGTACACACAAATGTTTAACCTGAGTACAAAGAGCCAGGCGAGAACAACTATGAGGATTCCGCTTGTTCCACTGAAGAACCAACATGCAAGATGATCGTACCCGAATCCCGATACTATTTTCGCTTGCTAGTTGTCTCGCTCTTATCGTTAAAATTGCGCTACCTACCACGTAAATGTCAGCCTCCTAAATTGCAATGATAGCCTCTAACCCTCCACATCCTAGCAAACCTTTGATTTGCTAAGTTACCGCTGCTCAGCCCCTCTTATAGCGTTCTTAGTTGCAGGTACAGGTTGTTCCATGTGATAACATGGATTTGGCATATCACAATATTATCTGTTATTTAGTTTAATGCATATTTATATATCTTGGTATTGATGGAAGGCTTGGCCTTTTGCTAGGTGTTTTGTTCCGCTGTTACCGCCATAGTTTCTTGTTACGGGTGTTATGTTTTCCATACTTTGCGCTCCTAACATGCTCGGGGTTGTTATGGGGACCCCCTTGTTTATTTGGTTAAGATTAAAACTTGTCTGGCAAGACCCAACTTTGGTACTACATTTGCTTAATAACTTAATAAAATTTGCATAGGTCTTTGCAACCTGGTGGATAATTAATCAACCCCCGGGCCAGTGCTCCTCATGAGTGTTGGTCCAAACTAGAGCACCGTGCGGGGCCAATCCGGGGCAACTCGGGAGATTTCTATCAGGCCGCCGTACGCTGAGCATATCCATCATGTCCTGAGAACGAGATACGCGGCTCTTATCGGGTTCATTGACACGTCGGGTGGTCTTGCTGGATTTGTTTTACCTTTATCGAGTGTCTTGCGTGTGGGCTTTGACTTTCTTCGGGGTATCCCGAGGTGTTGGAATCCCTTTGTTGTTGCCTAGGATGATCACGAGATCCATGATCAAGCCTATTCCTACGAAGTGTGGTTAATTTGTGATGGACTAGTTGGAGCACCCCTGTAGGGTCAAATCTTTCGGAAAGCCTTGCCCGCGGTTATGTGGCAACTTGGATATTTGTTTAACACCCGGTTATAGTTAACTTGAAGTAAACTCTAATAAAAATGCACCAACTGTGTGAGTAACCGTGATCGTCTCTACTCGTGAACATGATCCGAGAGAGAACACGGTGGGGTAATGATTGACATAAGTAAGTGTTCAGGATCTCATAGAGGTCATTCTAGATTCGATCATTCATCATAGGCCACATATTTATCTTCATGTTACATAAGTTTAGCCACCATAAAAGCTTAGTGTTGCTTCAAACTAAACACATACCCCCATCCCAACCTTTAAGCTTGAATAGTCTCGGTACCCACGTGCATGATTGTTGAGTCCTTGTGGCTCATAGATTACTACAACAATCCAGGTCCAGGTGCAGAAGAGTTCCTGCAGGATGATCTGACGCAGCTCCAGTGGGAGTATGACGAGGAAAGAGGCAGGATGTACGTGACTTATTCAGATGAGTAGACGTCCATGGTCATGATCTTCGAGATAAAGAGATAGTATCATTGCATATGCTTTTATCGTTTGTTTTCGTCCGTAGTTGGACCCTGTCTTCATATTGATGTTTGAACTGTTGTGTGGAATTGTAATTTAGTTTGTGGCGAGTGTAAGCCAACTCATATACTCATCTCTTCTTGTATGTATGATGTAATGAGGCTATACTTGCGAATGACAAGATGCACATGTATCCCTTGTCGAGGCCCCCGTGCCTTAATATGGATAGGCGCACATCTTGGGCGTGACAAGTTGTTATTTAGGGCCATACGACCATAGGAGCCTTTGCTTGATTGAACTTGGCCGAGTCGTGTCTAGTAAACAACTATTTTGAGTCTAGTTATCTCGGAGAGTAGGATTCTTTTTACTCCTCTTCTATGCTCTGGTGAGGTATTCGACTTAGGAATTTTGATTCTACTCCTCTTCTCGCTCAAAATTGTTTTAGGATCACGCGGGTATTTTGGAGTCTATATGATACCGATGTGACAGGGTTCTGTCTTGTTGCCTTCTGTCTGAATTGATTTCTTCTGGGGAGTCGAGCTCCAGGGAATGTTGGCACATCGTTATCATTCAGTTTCCTTGATATCTCAGGACGGAAAGTGTTCGGAATTACCTCAATACTTGTCGTGGTGAGATAAGGTCGGAGTCACCCAGTACTCGGGAGGTGTCCGGGGTACCACCATGGTTTAGTATTGTTGTGAGTTCGAGGATTCGAGTTAGATGAATTTGCGAAAGCCTCTGGTTATGTGTTGAAGGGTGGATACCGTTGGGGTGTAGGATTGCTAGTTGTGTGAGATATTTCCTCCTTGTATCCCCCACACTGGATTGCATAACCATAAAGTTTTCAAAAGTTCTTAGGTCGGAAATCTTGTAGTTATCTAGGATCATCTTCTTTAGATGTATGTGGGCATACACATTTGTTCCGAGCATTAGGTCAATACTTTTGTGCTATTGCAAGTGGCTTCAAATATTTGATGATGTCATCGCGAAACCGAAGAAAGCATTCTTACTAATTTTTCAGTCGGAAGGTTCTGATGTTATCTGTTCAATTTCTTTCAAGCATTTGATTCAGCTATTGAATTCATCTTATCAATGAGGTGCTGATGTTTTTGTCCATCTTCAGGATGGCTCCACCAAGTCGCAACAATCCTGGTCATGGTGAGGAGCAGGCTGATGTTCCACCACCCCCGCCTCCTCCTCCTCCAGAAGCATGGAAAGCTGTGATGGCCGCAACCAATGCGAACACTCAGATGTTGCTCAAGATGTTGCAAGAAAGATCAGGGTCAACAAGGCTTTCAAGGGAATTTTCAGAATTAACCTCAGTTTGCGATGCTCAATCAGTTCCTTGCCAACCAGCCCAAGTCTTTCACCTGTTGTGATCAGCCTTTTGATGATGATGATTGGCTCCATGATATGAGTAAGCATTTTGAGTGCAGCAATGTCAGGCCAGAGGACTTTGTCAGATTTGCTTCTTCCAGCTCAAGGGTCAGGCAGCTGATTGGTGGCAGTAGTACAAGGATTCCGGGGGTAATTATGTTGTTACTTGGGACGATTTCCGTCATGACTTCAGGTCCCATTACATTCCGACAAGCTTTGTTGAGGAGATGCGTGAGAAGTTCAGGCACCTAAAGCAAGGAAGCAAGTCTGTCTATCAATACAACATGGAGTTCCAGAATTTGGCCCGCTATGCTAAGCAAGATGTTCCAGATGACAAGGAGATGATCTATCAGTTCAGAGGTGGTCTCAAGAATGAGGTTCTACCAGGGCTAGATCCTCAAGAGCCTCGTGAGTTTGATCAGTTCTACAACATGGCTTTGAAGGTCGAGGCAATTGAGCTCAAGTTGGAGAACTCAAGGAAGCGTTTAAGGGATTCATATTCATCTTCTTCCAGCTTTCAGATGGTTTGTAAGCAGCAGAAGTATTGGGTGCCAAATCCTCCTCCGTTTCGTCCTCCTCAGCACCAGAAGCAATTCGGTGGCCGTGGTTCTTCCCACCCACCCAACCCAGGATTTCAGCAGAGACCCCAGGCATCCAAGGCAGTTCTTGTTCCTCCTCCATGCAATTTTCGTTTGTTATTTGAGGTGACTTGTCACAAGTGTGGCCAGAAGGGTCACTACGCAAAAAAGTGCAACCAGCGGCGTCTTCCACCTCCTCCTCCAATCAGGCCTCCAAGCAATGCAATCGTGAAGCATAATCCCAAGACTGCAAGAGTGAATATGGTGAATGCAGTACAGGCAAAGGATTCTTCTCAAGTGATCATGGGTAATCTCTTAGTTAATGATTTTCCTGCAAAAGTTTTGTTTGATTCTGGCGCATCGCATTGTTTCATGTCAAAGCCATTTTTCATAAAGCATGATTTCCCGTCGGCATAATTGGGTAGACCATTCGGTATTGTTTCTCCGGGTATTTCGATGAAGACCAATTCTGTTGTTCCGGATGTTTCTATCAAGATGGGCAATCATTCTTTCTTGGCTTCTCCTTATGTTCTCGGAAATTCCGACATTGATCTCATTTTGGACATGGACTTCTTGGCTATGAATAAGCCATATATTGATTGTCAAGCAAAAGAAGTCAAGCTATCTCATCCTTCAGAAGATGTGATTATTTTCGAGGCTCGCGATGACACAATCCATCTCTTTGCTGTGAAAGAGAAGGTGAAATCTTGGCGATTTCTCAAATTCCGGTGGTTAATGAGTATGAAGATGTCTTTCAAGAAGAGTTGCCAGGAATGCCTCCGCACCGGCCAGTCGAGTTCGTGATTGATCTCGAGCCCGGAACTGAACCGGTCTGCAAGCGCCCTTATAAATTTGGCCCCGAAGAGATGAAAGAGTTGAAGAAGCAGCTAGATGAGCAAGAACGTCTGGGTCTGATCAGACCAAGTTCTTCTTCGTGGGGTTGTGATGTTTTGTTTGTCAAGAAGAAAGATGGCACGGACCGGCTTTGTGTCGACTACCGTCCATTGAGCAAGAAGACAATCACAAACAAGTACCCACTACCCAACATCAACGAGTTGTTCGAAAAACTGAAAGGTGCCAAGGTTTCTCGAAGCTTGATCTTTGCGTGGGCTATCATCAGATTCACATTCGCGAAGAAGACATTCCTAAGACCGCTTTCAGGACGAGTTTTGGCTCTTATGAGTACACCGTCATGTCGTTTGGTATTGCAAATGCTCCTCCAACCATCTCAATGATGATGAGCTTCATTTTCTCTCCTTTCAAGAATGAGTTCGTCTTCGTCTATTTGGATGATATCCTTGTGTTCTCAGAGACAGAAGAAGACCATGCAGAGCATCTCCGCCTTGTGCTTGTCAAGTTAAGGGAGAATCAATTCTATGCCAGGTTTTCCAAGTGTGAGTTTTGGCTCAATGAAGTGGTGTACCTTGGGCATGTGATCTCTGCAGAGGGAATTAAAGTGCACCCTGAGAATGTTGAGACAATCTTGAAGTGGGAGCCTCCTCAGAATGTGAAGCAACTTCGGAGTTTCGTCGGGCTTGCTAGTTATTGCAGAAGATTCATGGAGAACTTCTCTCAAATTGCTAAGCCTCTGTCCAATTTCCTCCAGAAGAGTGTCAAGTATGTTTGGTTTCATGAGTGTGATGTGGCGTTCAATACAATCAAGTAGAGACTGACTTCAGCTCTAGTTCTTGTTCCTCCTGAGTAGTCAAAGCCTTTCCAAGTATTCTGTGATGCTTCTCTCCAAGGTCTTGGTGGTGTACTCATGCAATATATGAAGATTGTTTCTTATACCTCGCGTCAGTTGAAGCCTGCTGAGAAGAACTACCCCACTCATGATCTCGAGTTGGCGGTAGTTGTGCATGCTCTAATGACTTGGAGGAATTTGTTGTTGGGTAGACCAGTTGAGGTGTACACCGATCACAAGAGCTTGAAGTACATTTTCACTCAACCCAATCTTAATCTTCGGCAGTCTCGTTAGGTGGAAATGCTTGAGGACTTCAATCCAAGCATTGAGTATACTCTTGGGAAAGCAAATGTCGTTGCAGACGTGCTCAGCCGTAAGGCGTATTGCAACAGTCTCATCGTGAAGCCTCTTCAACCTGAGCTTTGTGAAGCCTTCCGCAAGCTCAACCATCAAATGATTCCGCAAGGATTTCTTGCCAATCTTCAAGTTTCTCCGACTCTAGAAGATTAGGTTCACCAAGTGCAGCTTCTTGATGCTATGGTGAAGAAAGTGAAGAAAAGTGTGGCAAAGGGCATTCCAAAGTATAAGTGCTTTCGAGTTGATGACAAAGACTCATTGTTCTTTGAGGACCGTCTGGTGGTTCCACAAGGTGATCTCGGAAAAGTTATCATGGACGAAGCACATAATTCTCTTCTATCCATTCATCGAGGCAGTTCCAAGATGTATCAGGATCTCAAGCAAACCTTCTGGCAGACTCGCATGAAACATGAAATTGCTCAGTTCATGAACGAGTGTGATGTTTGTCGCAGAGTGAAGGCGGAGCATCAACCTACGGCAGGTCTTCTTCAGCCTTTGCGTATTCCAGAGTGGAAATTCGATCATGCGGAGATGGATTTCGTCACTAGGTTTCCCATGTCCAAGAGAGGCAACAATGTCATGTTTGTGGTTATCGACAAGCTGACAAAAGTTGCTCATTTCTTGCAATTCAAAGAATCTATCTTGGCAGCTCATCTTGTAGAGTTATATATGTCAAGGATAGTATCTCTGTGTTGTATTCCTTAGCTCATGTCTTCTGACCGTGGAAGCATCTTTACTTCCAAGTTTTGGGAGTCCTTCCAGGCTACTATGGGTACCAAGATCCGTTTCAGCACTGCATTCCATCCGCAGACA
The DNA here is from genome assembly GCA_022496015.1 of Hordeum marinum. Lineage (NCBI taxonomy): Eukaryota > Viridiplantae > Streptophyta > Magnoliopsida > Poales > Poaceae > Hordeum > Hordeum marinum. The sequence goes on from CM039678.1 coordinate 253,276,328, forward strand.
AGTGGTCAAGTTGAGAGAGTCAATCAGATCCTTGAAGATATGCTCAGAGCCTGTGTTATTTTCTTCGGCATGAAATGGGAAGACTGCCTTCCATATGCTGAATTCTCATACAACAATAGCTTTTAGGCTAGCTCAAGCAAGGCCCCTATCGAGGTTCTCTACGGAAGGAAGTGTCGTACCTCGCTTAGCTGGTCTGAAACCGTTGAGCATGAAATGTCATTCATGAGAACCTCAAAGCAGCTCAGTCCCGACAGAAGAGTTATTACGATAACAAACATCGGGACGTTTCCTTTCAAGTGGATGATCTAGTCTATCTCAGAGTCTCTCCCATGAAGGGCACTCAGCGGATTGGATTTAAAGGGAAGCTAGCTCCTCGCTTTGTTGGTCCTTTCAAATTTGTTGGCCAGAGAGGTGGACTTGGATATAAACTAGAGCTTCCTCTAAATTTCGCAAATGTGCATGATGTCTTCAATATTTCTCAGCTCCGAAGGTGCTTCAAGACTCTAGAGCGCACCATTGACCTCCAAGACATTGATCTCCAAGAAGACCACTCTTATCATGAGCATCCAGTTGCAATTCTTGAAGAAACGGAGCGTAAGGCTCGCAACAAATCTATCAAGTTCCTCAAGGTAAAGTTGTCTCATCATTCTGGCAAAGAAGCTACTTGGGAACGTGAGGACCTTCTCCGTTCCGAATTTCCAGAGTTCTTTCATTCCTAGATCTCGGGTCGAGATCCTCTTGTAGTCTGGGAGAGTTGTGACAGCCCAAGTGTTGCCCCTAAATTTTATGGCATGTATCTTATGTGAACCTGGTGTCATGAGTTTAATCTTACGAGTTTGATCCTTGTCATGCCATTTCTTATTCATGCATTAATGCATCATGCGTCATATCATTCATCATCATGCCATGCCTTTGTTTGTGATGTGCTTTGTGACCTTCTTGTGATGGGAGTGATCTTGTTTTGTGTTGAGATTAGAGTGTGGGTGGTGCAACACTCCTTCTCTTCCCCCTCTCTTATTCTTTTCAACAAACCCAACCTAATACACCTTTTATTCCCTTGTAATTTTTATCAACAGAATCAACTTGCTAATTAAATTGTTTTAAAATGTTCAGGAGGTAGCCTATAATGTTTTAAGATTGTGTGTGTGGTTCTTTTGTTGTTTTGAGCTATATGTATTTCAGGTTTGCTTTGAATAGGGGCTGGCTATATTTAAAAGTATTTAAATTACTTGTCCTAAAAATCATCTTGATATTTTCAGAAAATAGTGCATTTTATTTTCAATGTCAAAGTATTTTTGTTCTTCCAAAAATCCTTTTATTTCACTCTGTTTTTTTTCTTGTGTTGTTATTTAAAAAAAGAAAAACTGCTTGCTGGTTTATTTCTGTGCATGAGAGAGAGTGAGTGGGCCTTGCCATTTCCCTCCGGCCCAGGCCGCAGGAGACGGCAACCTGCTCCCATCCGTTGTCTCTGTCAGAGGTTCAGAGAGAGGGTGCGTCGTCATCGTCCCCTTTCGCCGTCCGTCGCCGTCAGCTGTGGGGTATTTAACCCCCCTCGATGCGCGTGCCCCTCCGCCTAGGGTTCCTCTCCCTCCTCTAGCCGCCGCCGCTCCCTTCTCCCTCTCCTTCCTCTCCTTTCTTCTCGTTCTTCTTCTGGGTGAAGATAGAGAGCAGAGAAATTCAGTGAGGCCACCGGTCGTCTTCGTCGTCTTCGTCACCGTCGTCGCGTCTTTGGTGGTCCTCGTAGCCGGTGGACATGGCATGGAGCTCGGGGTCGTCACCCGTGATCCATTCCCACCGCTAGGGAGGTGAGGAGCACCTCCCCCGTGCTGCCGCGTCGCCATCGTCCGCAGAGGTCGGGTCATCGCCGGCATTCTTCTCCCCTTTGTCGTTGCCGCTTCTTTGAGCTTCTTCCTCCCCTTCGCCGCATCCAGATCATCGTTGTCCTTCCCTCGGTGAGCATCGCGTCCCCTTTTTGTAGCCTCTCATCGCCGTAGCTAGCTCGTCGCCGCCGTCTTGCAAGGTGGGGCCTTGAGCTCACCGCCGTTCCCCCTCGTCATGAGGCTAACGGGGGAATGGACTCCTCGTTGTTTCCCGGTCCTGCCTGTAGCTCCGCGTCGCCGGAGAGCCCGTGTAGACGCTGTAGTTCGCCGACGTTGTGTTCTGTCGCCGTAGGTGCAATTTTCTTCAGTTTCGTCAGTAGCGCGCATAGTAGTGTGTACTAGTTGGTTAGTTGCCTGCCTCTATTAAGATCCGACGCCATAGCGCAGTGGTGTGCGTTCGAGGGTGAGACCAAAGGGTCTGGGATTCGATCCCCATACCCCCCCTTTGTTGTTTTTTCTTTTCTTTGTTTTCATTTTCTTTCTTTAATGGTGTGACATGTATGTGTGTGTATGTGTTTACATACACGTATAGATGTTTGTTTTCTTTTTCCATTTCTCATTGAGATATATGTGTGTGAGTGTGTATGTGAGTGTATGTGTGTGAATGTGGAGTTACATGCATGTGTATGTGCATATATGCACTTGTGCATATATGTGTGCATATGTGTGTGTGTGTGATGAACACCACATACATAGGTGAGTGTGTGTTCATGAGTGTATGTGCAATATGCACTTGTGCATATTTTCTAGGTGTATGTGTATGTGTGGTAGTGGCGTGTAGGTTTGGGTGTGTGTATGTGTGACAAGTGGGCCATGCCCCACTTGTCATACCCTAGCTATGTTGATGAGTGTCTTGTTGTTTTGTAGTGGTAATTAGGTCTGTTCCAATTATAGTAATAACTCCAATCTGGACATGTTCATTTATGCTCATGTACATTTAGGGTAAGTTTTCACTTATAAGAGTGGATGGTGTTTTGCTATGTAGTTTTTGCCATGATACTTCATGTGACTATATGAGTATGATACATGATTTTGGGGTTGAAATACCCAAGGAATCATTTGGCGCAATTAGTTTTCACTTTTGAGGAAGTTCGCAAAACTTCTATTTCTGCTGTGATGCTAGTTTGTCATTTTTACATGAATTAATCCATGCTTGTTTTGGGGCATGTGCCAACATGGAAGTGTTAGAGTTTTATGCCTATTATGCCATGGTATTTTTGTTTGACATGAGAATCACCCATAGAAGTGTGAAACTTGCTACAAAGTAGCTAACTTAATGTTACTGTTTTCAGCATGCTAGATATTTCTCAGTCTGAGAATGTGCTGATATTTTTATAACATGAAGAGTGGTTGCTATCTGGTGATATGTTGTGAATTAGCTCAAGCTTATTGCTAGTGTTTTGAAGTAGATGTTGCCTACTACCTTCCTGTTAATTTTAATGCCATGAGGTGGTCTCTATCACCACTAGTTTATGCTGTCAACTTGCCATCAGGTTAACTTAGATTCCATAAAACTATTATATTCACTAAGTCCCAGATTTCTGTTTCAACATGCCAACTTGTGAGCTTCATGCTTAATGTTGTATGCCTCCTTTTCAGATTGTGTAGTTGGATAAGTTGATAATCATGTTATGTAGTTTTTGTCCACGCGTTGTTTGTGGTTGTAGGATTCCTATATCTCAAGTTATACGCTGTGAAAGTTGCTATGTTGCTGTTTTGTGGCAGATTGTTGGTTTTATTGTTTTGTGGCTTGTGGGAGCTATACTCCATGGAATTGCTTGATCTTTAGCTCTATTGTGGTTGGTTTTTCATTGCCTAACCAGTGGCTTCCTTGGAATGCCAAGGAATATCCCAGGTATTACTTGCCTTGTGTTTTGCCTTCGTATCTTGTCGTGAGCGTATCGTGAGAACGGTAACACCATTTCTTACGTTCTTCATATGCATTTTTATCATTTTAGCGTGATGCATCCATATTTGCATGTTCATGCATGTCTAAAGAACTTAACATAAGGTTCTGTCCAGATTCATTAATAAACAATCCTTTGCATGTGAAACATGACTAGTTAGGACTACCACGCTAAAACTCTTCAAATAAGCATGCATCATTCTTTCTTGTGTATTGTATCGTGGTTGTTTATTTATTCTTGCTGCTTCTTTTGGGTAGACGCGAACATTGAACTTGAGTACGAAGAGCCAGGCGAGTACAACTATGAGGATCCCACTACTTGTTCCACTGAAGAACCAAGAGGCAAGATGATCGTACCCGGATCCCGGTACTATTTTTGTTTGCTAGTTGTCTTAATCTTATCGTTACAATTGCGTTACCTACCATGTGAATATCTGCCTCATCAATTTCCATGATAGCCTCTAACCCTCCACATCCTAGCAAACATTTTATTGGCTAAGTTACCGCTGCTCAGCCCCTCTTATAGCGTTCTTAGTTGCAGGTACAGGTTGTTCCATGTGATAACATGGATTTGGCATATAACAATATTATCTGTTATTTAATTTAATGCACATATATATATCTTGGTATTTGTGGAAGGCTTGGCCTTTTGCTAGGTGTTTTGTTCCGATGTTACTGCCATTGTTTCTTGTTACCGGTGTTATGTTTTCCATACTTTGCGCTCCTAACATGCTCGGGGTTGTTATGGGGACCCCCTTGTTTATTTGGTTAAGATTCAAAGTTGTCTGGCAAGACCCAACTTTGGTACTACATTTGCTTAATAACTTAATAAAATTTGCATAGGGTTTTGCAACCCCGTGGATAATTAATCAACCCCCGGGGCAGTGCTCCTCATGAGTGTTGGTCCAAACTAGAGCACCGTGCGGGGCCAACCCGGGGCAACTCGGGAGATTTCTATCAGGCCACCGTACGCTTCGCTTATCCGTCGTGTCCTGAGAACCAGATACGTGGCTCTTATCGGGTTCGTCGACATGTCGGGTGGTCTTGCTAGATTTGCTTTACCTTTATCGAGTGTCTTGTATGTGGGCTCTCACTTTCTTCGGGGTATCTCGAGCTGTTGGACTCCCTTTGGAGTTGCCTAGGATGATCACGAGATCCATGGTCAAGGCTATTCCCGTGGAGTGTGGTTAATTTGTGATGGACTAGTTGGAGCAACTCTGCAGGGTCAAATCTTTCGGAAAGCCGTGCCCATGGTTATGTGGCAACTTGAATATTTGTTTAACACCCGGTTATAGTTAACTTGAAGTAAACTCAAATAAAAATGCACCAACTGTGTGAGTAATCGTGATCGTCTCTGCTGGTGAACATGATCCGAGAGAGAACACGGTGGGGTTATGATTGACGTAAGTAAGTGTTCAGGATCTCACAGAGGTCATTCTAGATTCGATCGTTCATCGCAGGCCACATATTTATCTTCATGTTACGTAAGTTTAGACACCATAAATGCTTAGTGCTGCTGCAGACTAAACACATACCCCCATCCCAACCTTTAAACTTGAATAGTCTCGGTACCTGGGCGCATGATTGCTGAGTCCTTCTGGCTCACAGATTACTACAACAATCTAGGTCCAGGTGCAAAAGAGTTCGTGTAGGATGATCTGAAGCATCTCTCTAGTGGGAGTATGACGAGGAAAGAGGCAGGATGTACGTGACTTATCCGAATGAGTAGAGGGACATGGTCGTCATCTTCGTGATAGCGAGATAGTATCATTGCATCTGCTTTGATTGTTTGTTTTCGTCCGTAGTCGGACCCTGTCTTCATATTGATATTTGAACTCTTGTGTGGAATTGTAATTTAGTATGTGGCGAGTGTATGACAACTCATATACTCATCTCTTCTTGTATGTACGATGTAATGAGGCTATACATGCGAACAACGAAATGCGCATCTATCCCTTGTCGAGGCCTCCGTGCCTTAATATGGATAGGCGCGCATCTTGGGCATGACAATAATATGGACTTAGAAAGGTCTGGTCGGAATCGACATAGTCGGATTCGAGTTGAGATAAGGTCTGAGTTGGACAGACCGAACTATGACACGCAGCGATAGGTCATTTGTGAGTCCCTAGTACAACATACATTCTATGTCCTATGACCTGAGTTGACGCATGTACTCAGGATGGTGACAGACTTGCTTTGGGCCAACCAAACGCTACTCCATGACTGGGTAGTTACAAAGGTAGGTTACGGGCTTGTCCGGACTCATGCTGCAAGACATGGTCGAGCAAGATGGGATTTGGCCCTCTGATCAGGAGAGATACAGTCTGGGCCCCTCAGGTGATCCGACCTACATAAGCATGGCCATGCAATGAGGATTATGAGATAATCCGAAGTGTTGGTCGGATTCACCGGAACGAGAAAGAGGTCGTGCTGCGACAAGGATGACCAAGTTGCCTTGGGCACGGCAAGATATATCGTGTGGCAATGGGAATAGAAATCTGAAGTACATGTTCACCTAACCAGCTTCATCAGACACTTGGAGTCGGTACGCCTTGCTAAAGGATGCTACCGGCTGGTCGAGACGGATGTGATGTGACTCGTGACCAAGTGAACGAGAACCTAAGGGGTCACACGCTTAAGGGAAGGAACATGTGGGCTTTAGGATCCGTGCAAGGCCCAAGAGTTGAGCCCAAACCGGATGCATATATATACCGGAGGTGCGGAACACCCATTCGGTTGATTGCTTTGGCACCGTCATTAAGTCTTTGCATGAGTTGCAACTAGCCACCTCCGCTCCCCGCTGTCGACTGTGTGACCGGACCTAGTAGTGTGGATACCGTTAGAGGCGGTGCACTTGCGCCGCTCCGGCAAACCTGTACATGGGATCCAGCGACCGATTGTTCGAGGCAAATCAGTTCAGTTGTTTGTGGGAGATCATACAAGGAGGAGACGAACCACACGAACTTGCTGCCCCAACTCTACTTCCGCTGCATGACACTACACGTCTAGTGGTAACAAACTATGATCCATCTCCGCAGCCTGTTCCTGGTTGTTCTGCATGTAGGAAATTGTTGATTTCCATGTTATGCACCTATGGTTGAACCCAACAGCTTGGTCCTTCATTCATAAGTAAAACAAAAGTATCTAATTTAGGCAGCACCATATGTTAATGGACATTAGAAGGATTTTCAAGAAATGAAAGTACCTAGTAATTCAATTGATATGCGCGAGCTCTAGTAATTTGTCAAGTTTGTATAGCAGTAGGGGCTGTGGGTATAACAATAGTATTGATGTCCTCATCAACATCCACCACCGACATTCTACATCGATGACGACCATGAATCCTTGGAGACCATATTTAACCGGAAGAAAGGCCGGTTTATCCTGACTTCGTGAAAGGTTAAGTGTGACAAATGTATCCATTCCATCATACACTTTTCCTTCCTTTCCATTACATCTTGATAGCCCCACCATCTTAGCAATTAACTTCATTCCTACTGAGACTAGATGTCCGAGTAATGCTGGCTTTGCGAAAACTTGTGCATCATAGTGATACAATATCATATTGTTGCATCATTAGAAATATCCTATAGTGCAATTGCTTGCTCCCGTGCACATATTGTGATACTTTTCTCATATGCTCGGTTGAGGCTCAATAAGAATAGTGGAAAGGAAGAGAAGAGTCAAAAAAAGATCAAGGCTTGTAAGCAAACAAGAGTTGCGCATGAAAATATATACTTGTGCATTATGATACTTGGAATAGGAAACGTTTTGCTTGCATAAATAGGATTGGTGCCAAGTGGTGAATCGTTCCCAAACGTGCATTCAAGATAGAGTCTCTCCTTGTATTTGTGCAACGTGAGCTTAGTCTTCATTAGGCAATTTTGTATTGCTCATCCCTATAGTTGCACAAGCCCCATTATGCCAATGCATGTGTTTCTCTATTGCTCTCCTCTAGATTTTGTGATCACTTCCTTTGCATTCTGATTCCATTGGATTTATTTCAACATTTACAATATCTTGGACTTCCTTTTGCTTGAATTTTGTGCCTCTTGTCGTAACTGATCCACTCGATAAGCTTTATGTTATAGGTGTGAGTGAACAAGTCTGGTACCAATTCCAGTATTATATCAATTGACATTAAGTGAAACAAGATACATCCTGAACTTTGGGAAATGGTATTTTGGTATTGTTTGTATCATTACCCACTCACCTTTGCTCGAGTCTTGTGATGGCTATGTGATACGGGGCAAACCTTCTAGCCTCGTTCTTTTCACACTTGGAGGGGTAAAGGGAGAAATCAAGAGAGAAAACACAAACTCACGAACGATCTCTGATCACACATCCACTAGAAACACACGAACACATGATGTACATAGATTCATAATCAATGTATTGCCTTATATTTCATACATGATCATACAAATCAGTAGAATGCAATTGTATGCATAAGTTTGTTTTGCAGGTTTTATGTGAATAGTATGGCTCATATGTATGTGATGGATGTGTGTAACCTAACATGACCTGCGTGTCATGATTGTTAGTCGGAAGGACCCAAAGTGTTGTCATTATATTGTATAATGACCTGCATGTCTACTTGTGATTCTCTATAAATTCATTACTGGTTGTAGTCGTTGGAGGACGGAGATCAAGTTCGAATCTTTGGTGTCCCGGCGTGACGAACAAGATGGAGTTCCTCCTTGGTCATCGAAGTAGGAGCTGGCCATGGAAGGACGCCCATGAAGGAGCCGTACTATTTCACATATTTATGTTTATACGTGATGGATATTGCTTATTACTTCTACGCATGTTAGTATGGTAGAAAGATCACTCATTAATATCAAGCATATTTCCATTCCGGATGTTGCACCTTCGCACATCAAGTACGTCTAGTAGTGGGCTCATAAAATTGTGGTGCTACTAGGTGTCCTTGAACTGGAGGGTTCCTGTAAGACACGGACATGCACTGCATCAGGTTAACTTGACAAGGCTATCAAAACGATTTTGGGCCTTGTGGAAAAGAAGATTGGGAGCCAGGGTATAAGATACCTACCCGACCAACAGCAGTCATATAGAGATACGATTAGCAATGTGTTGCTTACCAAATAGGCAAGTTGGCTAGCAGTCATGCTAAAGCTCACTAGTTGCTCACGCTAGACAGGTCCTAAATCACTGAGAGTTTGCGTAGGGATGCCGACTTCAGTGGGAGTAGTTTTTTTAAAGGCTTGAATTACTCTACATAAACTCATTGCTTAGTGATTGCATATTTTCTGTTGTAGATCAATGGCACCACCTACTCAACCCAACTTTGCATTGAAATCAATTCAGGAAAAGGATAAACTGAATGGAACAAACTTTACCACCTCATATAGAAATTTGAGAATTGTTCTCGAGAATGATAAAAAGGAACATCCTCTAGAGGATCCACTTCCAAAGGAACCTGTTGAGAATTCTAATGCCACAACCAAGAATTCCCACCAGAAACTCGTTGATGAATCAAACGAGATCAGCTACCTCATGTTGGCGTGTTTGGAGCCCAATTTTCAACTGCATTTTGAAAACATTCAGGATTTCGATATGATCGAGATTTTGAAGAGCATGTTTTAGGTGCAGGCTAGGACCGGGAGGTTCACGTCTTGCAATCCTTGACGGATTGTAAGCGGAAAGAGGGTGATCCACTGAGCCCGCATGTGATCAAGATGATCGGGTATGTGCAAGCTTTGGATCGGTTAGGCTGCCCACTTGGGGACGAGCTGTCCATGGATGCAATTTTGGGTTCTCTTCCACCTAGCTATGGGACATTCGTCTCTAACTATCATATGCATGACATTGATAAGAAGCTCACTAAATTGCATGGGATGCTCAAGGTGGCAGAGCAAGATATTAAGAAAGGCATGCATCAAGTGTTGATGGTGCAGAACTTGGCTAAGTTCAAGAAGAGTTGGTCCAAGGAAAAGGGTAAGGACAAGGGCACAGATAATGTTGTCTCCGCCGCTGACCTGATGTGCAGACCGAACTCGAAGAACATTTGCTGTCATTGCAAGGAAGCTGGTCGTTGGAAGAGGAACTATAGGAAGTGGCTTGCTGAGAATGGCAACAAGGCCAGAGATGCTTCTTCAGGCAAAGGTACACTTGTAGGATATGTTATAGACATTTACCTTGCTGACATACCTAGTAGCTCTTGGGTATTCGATACCGGATCGGTTGTTCATATTTGCAACTCGATGCAGAGGCTAGTAAGAACTAGGCATGTGGCACACGGGGAGATTGACATTAGGGTTGGCAACAAAGCAAGAGTTGCCGCGTTGGAGGTCAGCACGATGCAGCTCAAGCTTCATTCTGGATTTACTTTGGAATTGAATAATTGTTATTACATTCTTGCACTTAGCCGGAACATTATTTCTTCCTCATGCTTGATGAGTCAAGGCTATGAATTCAGTATAAAGGACAATGGTTATTCATTTTATTTGAATGGAATGTTACATGGCTATGCACCCATAGTAGATGGGCTATTTATTTTAAATGTAGAAATGGAACCAATCTATAATGTGAATGTCAAGAGGCATAAGCCTAATGAGATAAATCCGGCATACTTCTAGCATCACTGGCTTGGACACATTAGTTTGAAACGCAAGAAGAAGCTCCATCATGATGGACTCCTAACTTCGTCTGACTTCGGGTCATTCGAGACATGCAAATCATGCTTGCTAGGCAAGATGACTAAGTCACCTTTTGGAAAGAGTTGCGAGAGGGCGTACGAGCTGTTGGAGCTTATACACAGGGATGTGTGTGGTCCAGTGAGCACAACGGCCAGAGGTGGCTATCAGTACTTCGTAAGTTTTACCGACAATTTGAGTAGATATGGCTATATCTATTTGATGAGGCACAAGTCGGAAACATTTGAAAAGTTCAAAGAGTTTCAGAATGAGGTTGATAATTAGCTCAGCAAGATGATAAAACTTCTACGATCAGATCATGGAGGTGAGTACATGAGCCAGGAGTTTGATAATCATCTGAAAATCCGCGGTATAGTACCTCAGCTCACACCTTTGGGTACACCGGAGAGAAACGTGTGTCAGAACAAAGAAATTAAACCTTGTTGGACATGGTCCGGTTGATGATGATAAAATCAGATTTACCGTTATCATTCTGGGGATACACACTAGAAACTGCAGCTTTCACAATTAACAGGGCACCATCAAAATCCGTAGAAAAGACACCACATGAGATATGGACTGGGAAGAGACCTAGTTTGTATTTTCTAAAGATTTGGGGTTATGAAGCATTTGTCAAGCGACTCATGTCGGAGAAGCTTACACCTAAGTCAGATAAATGCATATTCGTGGGGTATCCGAGGGAAACCTTGAGATATAACTTCTACAACGGAGAAGAGAACAAAGTGTTTGTTGCTTGGAACGGGGTTTTCCTACAGAAAGAGTTTCTCAGTCAGGAAGCTAGTGGGAGAACGGAGCAACTCGAAGAAATTCGAGAGCCACTCAGGGACAACTCGGTTGGTGATGAGATCACACCGGAGACGATTAGAGAACCCATAGTGGAGTTGGCATTGGAGCCACAGAGGTCGGAAAGATTGTGTAGAGTGTGCGACGGTTTGTTGCTAGAGAACGACGAGCCGGGCATGTATGCTGAAGTGATGGTGAGCCCAGATTCGGAGGCATGGCTAGAGGCCATGAGATCCGAGTTAAAGTCCATGGATGAAAATCAAGTCTTGGACTTGGTTGATCCGCCACCTAGCGTAGTTTCCATTGGTTTCAAATGGTTCTTTAAGAAGAAAACTAATGTGGATGGAAATGTTCAGATCCACAAAGCTCGGCTTGTCGCTAAAGGTTATGGACAAGTTCAAGGAATTGACAATGACGAGACCTACTCGCCAGTAGCGATGCTAAAGTTTGTGAGGATTATACTAGCTATAGCTGCGTATTTCGATTATTAGATATGGTAGATGGATGTCAAAACGGCTTTCCTTCATGGAAATTTAAACGAGGATGTATACATGATACATCCCGAAGGTTTTGTCGATCCAACTAACATTGGTAAAATATGCAAGCTCAAGAGATCCATTTATTGATTGAAGCAAGCAGCTCGTAGTTGGAACATTCGTTTTGATGAAGGCATTGTTGATCTTGGTTTCATCAAGAATGAAGAGGACTATTGTTTATACAAGAACTCTAGTGGGAGCTCGGTAGTATTTTTGATCTTGTATGTGGATGACATACTGCTGATCGGAAATGAGGTTTAGATGCTGAACTCAGTAAAGTAATCATTGAATGTTAAGTTTTTGATGAAAGACCTTGGAGAGGAAGTGTACATTTTAGGCATCAAGATCTATAGATATAGATCGAGGAGGCTGCTCGGCTTAAGCCACAGCACGTACATAGACAAAGTGTTGAAGAGGTTCAACATGAGTGATGCCAAGAAAGGGTTCTTGCCCGTCTCACATGGCATAAGGCTAAGCAAGACTCAGAGTCCTATGACTTCTGATGAGCGAAGTCGGATGAGTAGGATTCCATATGCCTCGGCAATAGGATCCATCATGTATGCCATGCTATGTACACGACATGATGTTGCCTATGCAATAAGCTTAACAAGCAGATACCAGCCTGAACCAGGTGAGAGTCACTAGGCAGCTGTGAAAACTATCTTGAAGTACCTGAAAAGGACTAAAGACATGTTCCTATTTTATGAAGGTGAGGAGGAGCTATGCATAAAGGGTTACACTGATGATAATTTCCATACCGACAGGGATGATTGTCGATCACAAACTGGATTCGTGTATGTCATGAATGGAGGAGTAGTGGGCTGGACGAGTTCCAAGCAAGAGACGGTGGCCGAATCCACAACAGAGACCGAATACATTGCGGTTTGTGAAGCCGCAAAGGAAGGTGTTTGGATTTGGAAGTTCCCAGAAGATGTTGGTGTTTTCTCGGGCTGGTCAAAACCATTGGACCTTTATTTTGATAATTCTGGTGCCATCGCATAGGCCAAGGAGCCGAGACAACACTACAAGACCAGGCACATAAACCGAAAATATCACTTGATACGAAAGCTCGTAGAGAAAGGTGATACCAATTTATGCAAGATTCATATGGATGTAAATGTTGCAGATCCGTTGACTAAGCCACTTCCACAACCCAAGTATGAGGGTCACGTTAGAGCTATGGGCATTCGATGTCTATTTGATTGACTCTAGTGCAAGTGGGAGACTGTCGGAGATATGCCCTAGAGGCAATCATGTATGATGATATTTCCTATGTGTTTATGGATAAATATAGTCCTTGGAAATTATCATTGATGTGTATTAACAAGCATGTGACTTGTTTGTGAGACTATGCATTGTATGATGGCTATCCTAAATGGTCCCTAGTAGGAAGGGCTGTGTGGATGCGCAACCAGTTAGACTAGCATATGCCACTGTGGATGGTCCTATCTCACTGACCATGTAGCATTGGATGCTAGACGGATAATATGGACTCAGAAAGGTCTGGTCAGATTCGACATAGTCGGATCCGAGTCCAGACAAGGACTGAGTTGGACAGACCCAACTATGAGACGCAAAAATAGGTCATCTGTGAGTCTATAGTACAACATATGTTATATGTCCTATGACCTAAGTTGACGCATGTACTCGGGCTGGTGACAGACTTGCTTTGGGCCGACCAAACTCTACTCCATGACTGGGTAGTTACAAAGTTAGGTTACGAGCTTCTCCAGACCCATGCTATGAGACATGGTCGGGGAAGATGCGATTTGCCCCTCCGATCAGGAGAGATATACTCCGGGCCCCTCGGGTGATCTGACCTGGATAAGCATGTCCATGCGATGAGGATTGTGAGATAATCCAAAGTGTTGGTCAGATTCACCAGAACGAGAAATAGGTCGTGTTGCAACAAGCATGACCATGTCGCCTTGTGCACGACAACATATATCGTGTGGCCAAGGGAATAGAAATGTGAAGTACAGGTTTGCCTAACCAGCTTCATCAGACACTTGAAGTCGGCACACCCTGTTAGAGGCCACTATCGACTAGTCGAGACGGATGTGATCTGACTCTGACCAAGTGAACGAGAACCTAAGGGGTCGCGCGCTTAAGGGAAGGAACACATGAGCTTTTAGGATCCCTGCGAGGCCCAGGAGTTGAGCCCGCGTCGGATGCCTATATATAGTGGAGGTGCGGCACACCCATCTGGTTAATCGCTTCAGTGCCATCATTAGGGCTTTGCATGACTTGCAACTAGCCACCTCCACTCGTCGGTGCCGACTATGTGACTGGACTTAGCAGTCTGCCGCATGGTGTTCCTTCTGCCCGCGCTGATACTGATAGAGGCGGTGCACTTGTGCCGCTCTGACGAACCTATACACGAGATCCGGCAATTGGCTATTCGAGGGAGATTGGGTCGGCTGTTCAAGGGAGATCGGAGGAGGAGACGAACCACAGGTACGCCCTGTCCCAACTCTACTTCTGCTGCACGGCACTGCGCGTCTAGTGGTAACGAACTGTGATCCATCTCCGTAGCATGTTCTTGGTTGTTCTGCGCATAGGAAATTTTTGATTGGCATGCGACGCACCTACGGTGGAACCCAACAGCTTGGTCCTTCATTCATAAGTAAAACAAAAGTATCTAATTTAGGTGGCATCATATGTTCATGAATAATAGAAAGATTTCCAAGAAACGAAAGTACTTGGTAAATCAATTGACATGCACGAGCTCTAGTAATTGGTCCAGTTTGTGTAGCAGTAGGGGCTATGGGTGTAACAATGGTATTGATGTCCTCATCAACATCCACCACCGACATTCGACATTGATGACCACCATGCATCCTTTGAGACCATATTTAACCGGAAGAAAGGTCGGTTTACCCCAACTTCGTGAAAGGTTAAGTGTGATGAAGGTATACATTCCGTCATACACTTTACCTTCCTTGCCATTACATCTTGATAGCCCCACCATGCTTGTGATTACCGTCATTCCTACTGAGACTAGCTATCCGAGTATTGCTGGCTTTGCACCATGGTGATTACCTTCATTCCTACTGAGACTAACTTGTGCACCATAGTGATACGATATGATATTGTTGCATCATTGGAAATATCCTATAGTGCAATTGCTTGCTCCCGTGCACATATTGTGATACTTTTCTCATATGTTTGGTTGAGGCTCAATAAGAAAAGTGGAAAGGAAGAGAAGAGTCAAAAAAAAGATCAAAGCTTATAAGCAAACAGAGTTGACGATGGATAGATATACTTGTGCGTGAGGATACATGGAATAGAAAATGTTTTGCTTGCATAAATAGGATTGGTGCCAAGTGGTGAATCGTTCCCAAATGTGAAACCAAGATAGCGTCTCTCCTTGTGTTTGTGCAACGTGAGCTTAGTCTTCGTTAGTGAAATTTGTATTGCTCATCCCTATAGTTGCACAAGCCCCATTATCCCACTGCGTGAGTTTCTCTATTGCCCTCCTCTATATTTTGTGATCACTTCATTTGCATTTTGAGTCCATTGGATTTATTTCAACACTTACAATATCTTGGACTTCTTTTGCTTGAATTTTGTGCCTCTTGTCGTAACCGAATCACTCGATATTCTTTATGTTGTAGGTGTGAGTGAACAAGTCTGGTACAAATACCACTATTCTCTCAATTCACATTGAGTGAAACGGGATACATCCTCAACATTGTGAAACAGTATTTTGGTATTGTTTATATCATTTCCCACTCACCTATGCTTGAGTCTTGTGATGTCTAGGTGATACGGTAAAAACCTTGTAGCATAGATCTTTTCACACTTTGAGAGGAAAGGAGAAATCAAGAGAGAAAACACAAACTCACGAACGATCTTCAATCACACATAAGCTAGAAACACAAGAACACATGAGGTACATAGATCCGCAATCAACGTAAGGATACACATAATCGATAGTCTCCACACTCTAGAGGAGGCCTTTTATCCCTTAGGATCTTCCCTCTAGTTGGGCCTTGGCATCACTTGTATCTTCTCTCAATGGAGCGACATCTTCACTAGAGGAGAAAGTAATGGAGCTATGCTCAACAAAAGTATCTGCGAAACATAAGCTAACCCTACCTAGAGGAGGGGGTGGAGTTATATAGTCTTAGGTGAAAGAGTAGGGTACATGGGAAAAGGCCCGTGGGCATGCGCACAAATAGGGTCCATACGTCCGAACGGTTCAGACGTCCAACCGCTCAAGACGGCCTTGACGTTCGGGGGAAGCCGTATTTCTGAGTGTTTGGTGTGTGTGCACCTTGGCCTGATTTCCGGAGGTTCTCGGGCGTTCGGGCCTCGGTCGTCCGGAGGCTCCTGTGTTCCGACGTTTTGGAGCAGATGGCTTAGTGTCAGATTTCTAGGGTGGCTCAAGCGTCCGTGCGCTGGAGTGTGTCATTCATTCGGGCGGTGTTGGTCGTCCGTGTGCTATAGACGCCTGCTAGTCTTCGGGCAGGGTCGAACTCCAAGCATCGAATGTCCGGGACTTGTCGATCGTCCGGGGTTCGGTCCGTCATCCGGGAGCTCTGACGTCCGTAGATCCTCCCTTGTCCTTCCAATCTTGACGTCCTTCGTGCTTGCTTCCATGTTCTTCATCTGAGCACCTGAGTATACAGAGGACTGCTGCTTGAGGTAGTGACCATGTATCGAGTGGATAAACCGATGATTGAGCAAGGATAGATCTCACCTCGTTTTCAATGGCACGTGCACAAGCTCTCGTCATGGGTCCTCTCGTAGCTTGAGGTGTTGGTGATGGGTCCATGGGGGTGATCACTAGTCAAACCACATCATCTTCAGTGTTCGATGACTACATAAACATGAATAACTACATCAACCAAAAACTAGACCGTCTCACCACCAACATACGACACTCTGAAGCTCGGAAAAGAGAATACATCGGCAATAATTTGGATGCACACATGGAGAAAGTTCTACACATGGTGGCCAACTACAAGTCTTCTTCCCCTTCGTCATCTTCAAGCCAGATATTCTCAAGTCGCACATCTTCGGAGCACCCATCCGATGTAAGAATAAGAAGGTCACGTCCTCATCTTCAAGACGACCGCCATGACAACCATCCCGATCATGATATACATCATCACGAAGGGCAAGCCACCTCCAAGAAACAAGTGTGTGAAGACCAAGAACACCACCAAGGACAAGCTTCGACACCAAGATCAAGGCGGTCAACTCCATGCATGGATGAGACTTCCATCTTCGGAAGCATCCCAAGGAAGATAGCCGAGCATGGGAATTTTCCTTCGGTCATGGAGGCAAGCGATGATGTGCCATCTTAGGTCTTCATCCACGACTACAGAGATAAGGAGGTTGAGCCTGGTACTATCCGTTCAACTAAGAATGTGAAAGGAGGTGAGCATGGAGACATTTGCACCTACATCTCTCAGACACCCACATATGACGAGATGCCCCAATTTCCATGTGAGGAGAGCAACCACCACATGAGTGAGATGAGTGAGTCCACCGTATGTGACGTTGAGAGCATTTCCTATGAGATGATGAGCGTGACCACCACTATCCCCATATATGATGAGTTGCCAAACTTTCCGTGTGTGGATAGACACAAGCCCCACCACTTGAGTGAGATGAGTGACTCAACCATATGTGACTTCGAGTGCACCTACCTAGATGGAGTGAGTGAGCCACCACCAAATAGAGCGAGTGAGGTAATTGATAGGGCATGTGAGTCCATTTCGATTTCTAACAACTTAACCTCTATCTCTATAGTGTCTTATCATTTGGTGCAAGGTCACATACTTGATGGTGCACTGATCCTCGACGACTTCGTCCTGCTTTGGACAAGACAATGGCCATGGAGGAATATGATGCACCCCCACATGGTTCCATCACGATGAATATGACCGTGAGTTGGTTTCTCCCACCTCACCTACACCACATGAGTGGAATGAGAAAGGTAAAATAGGTGAAGGTATGCTCTTCTCCCACTAGTTGACTATCTTGACATTAGTTGCTGGCATTATGTGGATCACCTTATGGATACTTCACATTCTATGTTTTCTTCATTCTTTGATGTGCCACCATTTTTTTATGAATATGATGATGAGCATGTTGACTTACCTAGTTGTGATGCGATAATCCATGGGATATCATGTGCAAATTCTATTGGTCACGTCATGTTTGACAATCCTCTAAACATGTTACATGCTATGCATGAAATTTCCCATATTGCATGTTTGCAATATCACCATAGCGACTATGCATATCCCATAAAAATTAATCCCGCTTGCTCATAGGGCATATGCGACAAGCCCATGGTTACTGGCATTTGCTTTTCTTGTGATGATTTTTGCCATGCTTCATTTGCATAATTTGTGCAATAATTCTCATATCCCATACCATGATCTCCATGATTTGGAAATGCATTGTTTTGGATGTTGTCTCTATTCTCCATATTATGCTACCGCTGTTGTACATGAGGAGACCCCCATAGTTTCCTCCTACATGTTAGGATATTTTGTTCCCTCCCATCCATTACATGATTCCAATAATTGTGTGCACAATATGCTTGCTATTGATACGAACAATATGCTTGTGACACACACTTGCTATAATTGGTGTCCCACTCACGCTGATCATAATAACTATCATTGCATGATGGATGACGTATTCCTATACCATGCCTCAAATTTATTTGAGCATTGGACATTTTGTGGTAACGAACACAAGCACACGCATCCTAACGGATGATGTGTACATTTGCCACGCACACACCTTGTTTTATGTGTCTCCATCTTGCGTAGGTACGCATGATTCCACGTCAACCTCACAAGCGCATGAGTTGATGAAATGAGCTCGAGAGCGCAACGAAGATGTGCGCTACCTTGGAGTGCTTACCCTACACCCAGCCACTTTGCACAAAGACTTCACACAATTCTTCTACATGGCTATGGCTTTTTTCTTATTACACTTATTATGCCGATATTGCCATGTCCACTTTGCACGATATGCTCATTTATATGCTCTTGCCATGCATTCATGACCCACGCTTTGCATCTCACATGATACTTGATTCTCGTACTTGTATGTGTATTTCCAAGCTTGGTGGAGATACTACTTGTTATTTCCATGTTTGCTTTGTGCCCCATGCCTATGATGATATATTGATCATGTTTTTTCCCGTGCTTACAATATGTCATGTGCATTGTCTATGTCCACTATTATTGCAGTTATTTCCTCTAGTATGTTGCATCTTGGCACTACTAGTTTGCATGACGTGATCAATATGGTTGCCTATGTTGCATCACCTATGATTCATACTTGCACTTTTTATTCGGTTGATGAAAACCATTGCCATGCTTCGCACATGATTGATATTGTGTATTGTCATATGTCTCCATTTGTTTCCTCTTGGATGTTAGATTTGCCACGTATTGAGTGCAACAATGATATTTATCTCGCAAATGAGATTGCCCCCATAGATTTCTCTCATATTATTGGACCTTTTGATATCTTTCATGTGAAGCATGCTATCCTTCCTTCTTTGCACCATACACCTCGTTCCATGAATATAGCCATTGTTGCATCATATTGTTCCTGCACTTTTCATACTAACGACTTTGTGCAAGAAAAGAGAACCATGATGATGGATGATGTGTTTATCTACCATGCATATACATTCTTTTCTTTTGTTTTTGCATGTGTAGGATACTTGGACTACATGTTAACTTCACTTCACGTGAGTTGACGATTCGAGCTCTTGAGAGAGAGCCACGCTACAAAGACATGCTTCTACGTCACACTTGCTTGTGTTTTGACATTGTGAAGGATGCACAAGAACATGTTTTCAAGGTGACATCCTTCTTGAGCATGGATATTTTGGATCTTCCTACTTGTGTTGCTTGTATCATGACACATATTGGTCATATTGGACCATTTACTGGCACACATGTTAGAGATATTCCTTTCACTCATGTTTGTCATCATTCCATGCCTCATGACATATATACCTTTTGTGTTGCATCCAACTTGTGGATTATTTGCTCTTATCATACGATTGGTTGCAACAATGTCCATTCTTCACATTTGCCATGCCACATTTCTTGCTACATGCTTGGCTTGATTGCCTCACACATGATGACCAATTGCTCTTTATATTGTTTTCAGTGCTTCACTATCTTCACTACACCATGTGCATATTATGCATGGATCATCTTGCACTTGCACCATGTGTCTAGACACTTCCTTTGGTGTTTTGAATGATTCCTATACCTACCATAGACCTTTTATTGATTGTATTGTGCATGCGTGTCATGACCTTAAGGTAGATGCTCGTTCTATTGTCATACATATTTGCATGCCTACCTCACCTTTGCATAATTATTCCAATGATTACATTGCTTGCTCTAAATTTATATGCTTACATGTCATAACACAATCCCTTGTCATGCCAAATGATATTCATGATAACAACACTTGTTCGGTGATTCACCAGGTGAATGCTTGGTTTTGCACCAATGCTAACCACATTTGTTTTTCCAAGTGTTTGTCATGTTTTCTCCTTTCGAAGGAACTACTAGATGGTGCGACATTGGAGAGTGCCCATTTTCGAGCTTGATGATGATGTGCATTTGTTGACCGTCCACTTCTACATGGTGATGCCATATCTTTCCCATGGTGATTTGGATTTTGATCCTAGGGCAGATCTTTCCCAAGGGGGAGGGGATGATGCGGAGCATTATACGAATATCACCATGGAAAAAGTCCGTCTGGCAGGTGACACATGCGATATCAACTCGAATACATAAAGGTGAATCATCTCCTTTATATGTGTTCACTTGACCCCTTCGAGGATGGTATACTACTTGACACTCTTTCCCTGTGCATACATAGGTATTGTCCTGACTTCACGGATGATGAGGAGAGTGCTAGCACCAAGGAACGACTACTCCATCCGTGAGGGAAGCGTGGAAGGGAAGACAGAAGAAGACGAAGTTGCAGTGTCTATAGCAGTCGGACGACCGACATCTTCTGGACGTTCGACAGACTCCAGCGGTCGGACGACCGACGCCACCCAAACGTCCGACACATCCTAGCCTTCGGACGACTGAGCCCCGATGTCGGAAAGCCGGCAGGTGCACACCCGTGCCCCATCTGCCCCTGGGATTTGGGATGAACTCTACCATGTAGCTTTATTTCCCTTTGTTGTTCATGTACCTTTGTGGATCTTGTGTGTGGTGAGTCTAGTGGATGTGTGATTGGACTTATTCCTGACTGTTTCTCTTGTGATTTCTCCTCATTCTTACCCATGTTCTTCGCATTTTTCATGGAATCCCCCTCCAATTCCTGAGGTATCGACACCTACAGGTTTGCCCCGTATCATAATTCCTTATCATAAGTAGAATAATTCATACTAGGCTCACTCAATTTATCCAAAAAGTATGCAACAGGTTTACCATCTTGTAACACACACTTCCTAGTCCAATCCCACTTGCATCACATTCAAGCTCAAAAGTTTATTAAAATCATAATGTTGACGTAATGTGTTAACTTATCTTTCAATACCGTGAAAGCTTCTTCCTATATGGTACCGCAAGCAAATGGAACATCCTTCGTTGTAAGCTCACTGAGAGGTGCAGCAATTTTGCTGAAATCCCTCACAAAACACCTATAAAACCAGCGAGTTCAAGTAAACTCCTCACTTGTGTGAATGTTCTGGGCCGCAGGCAACTCTCAATAGCTTCGTTCTACGCTTTATCAACTTCAATTCCCTGTGGAGTAACAACGTAGCCAACTAAAGATACCCGGCCGATGCAAAAGGTGCACTTCCCAAGGTTACCAATCAAATGTGCGTTATTTAGAGTAATAAAAAGAAGACGCAAATGATCCAAGTATTCCTCCAAAGATCTACTATAAATCAGTATATCATCAAAGTAGACTACCACAAATCCTCCAATGAAACCACGTAAAACCTGGTTCATTAATCGCATGAAAGTGCTAGGTTCATGAGTTCACCCAAAAGGCATGACTAACCACTCATATAATCCAAACTTAATTATAAATTTTGTTTTCCATTCATCTCCCAGTTTCATATGAATTAGATGGTATCTACTAGGCAAATCAACTTTGGAGAAAATTATAGAGCCACTTAATTCATGAAACATATCATCTAGGCTAGGAATAGGAGAAGAATAATGAATAGTAATATTATTAATGCCTCTACAATCAACACACATACGCAATGTACCATCCTTATTTGGCACTAGAATAATCGCAACATCACAAGGACTAAGAGATTTGTGTATATAACCTTTGTCGAGGAGCTCCTATACTTGACACATAATTTCCTTCGTCTCCTCTGGATTGGTATGGTATGGTGCACGGTTGGGTAGCGATACACCGGGAATTAAGTCAATTTGATATTCAATCCCTCTAATAGGTGGTAATCCCGATGGCATGTCCTGTGGAAACACGTGACCAAACTCCTGTAAAATGTTAATGACATCAGGAGGCAAAGAGGTAGGCATGTCCTCGGATGAAAATAATACCTCTTTGCATACGAAAGCATAGCAAACAGATGTAGTAACATCCAAATGAATAATATCAGATTCATTAGCAAGCAAACATCGACTCTTAAATTTGATTTCAAATGCAACACTAGATGATGGTTTATGAGGCTTATTGTGTTGCTCAAATTCCTTTGCTACAATCTGATTTTCATCCTTATGTAGGCCCTGTTTTGCTTTACTATCTCTAGCAATGCCATCTTTCATAATATGTTCAGGAGACATAGGAAGCAAAGTTATATTCTGATCCTTATGAAAACGAAGCATGCTTGCATGGGTACCACATCACAATCAACATAATCCGAATATGTAGCAATGCTAAAGTGCACACGAAAAGGATATGTTACCTTAACCTTGCCTCTATTGTTGAAACATTGGGTGTAATATGGATGAAGATATGGTCTGGTGGTTAGAGATAGCTTCCCAACCATCTCCATGCTAGCCAAGTTGTTACAACTCCCTGCATCAGTGATGACGCGAACAAAACGCTCCTTCACAACTCCCTTTGTATGAAACAAGTTGTGCCTCTAAGTTTTCTCAGCCTGTGTAACCTACACACTCTGAACACGTTGAGCAACTAAACTGTCATACCTATTCGTGTAGTCAGCAACCATGTAGCGTGTCTCTAGTTCAATATCCTCAGCAGCCCATTCTTCACTTGTAGTAAGAGCCAAAGTGTCCTCATCACAATCACCAGCGGAGTTATATCCATGATCCTTAGTAATATTCATCACACACCTGGATGTGCATTATCTCACAAAGTAACCTCTACCCTTCCAACGACGACATATAACATTATGTGTTTTCCGTGTAGATGGCATGGATGAAGAAGAGCTCTATAAAGGCCCCGAAGGCGTGCCCTTGCTAGAGGCTGGTGGCGGTGCCTGATTCCTGGTATCTCGTCTGGAGTTGGTGGCAGAAGTATGTGGTGTTGCAACAGGACGTGTGGAAGTAGATGAGGTCCATGGCATCCATGATGAAGTGCGACCTGTAGAGAAATTATTTCTATCCAATGCCTGTCGATCCTGCACTTCAAGCTCAGCTTTGCAAGCAAGATGGAATAAATGAGTGATAGTGTTGTACTCCTTATTTTCTAAAATATTGTGAGTTCTCTATTTAATCCACCCATAAATCGTGCAAACATTGCTTCATTGTCCTCAACAATACCACATATAATCATAACGGTTTGTAATTCCTGATAATACTCTTCTATAGAATTTTTTTGCTTGTCTTAAATGGTGCAATTTTTGAAGTAATTCACGTTGATAATATGGTGAACCCAATGAGTACGCACAAGAGTATTCAAAGCAGCCCAAGTAGTTGGAATATTAGCATGATCTTTGTGACAATCTTCAGACCACCAAACACAAAAACCTAGTGAATGCTCAAATAGAAGCAGCAAGAACACCTCTATCCTCGGGAAATTGTAAGCATGCAAAACATTGTTCTGTTTCTAACTCCCAAGTAACATACATATCTCAAAAATATCTATCATCAAATCTCAGAATATTCAATTTAAGTTTAGGGAGATGGTCATGATCCCAAACCTGAGGGGGTGGTGCAGCCCTACCGTTGCGATTCTAACCATCTGGACGACCTGGTTCGTGTGGTGGTGGTTGCCCTTGAGGATGATCTGGAGAAACCTCACCCTCATCATCGTAATCACCATCATAATCTACTTATTGCTCAAAAGTAGAAGGATCAGCCACAGAAACCGCCGCTCTAGCAACAACAATAGAATTCTAGCCTTGGGCGAGAGGCACCCGTCGTGCTCGTCCCACAAAATTCGTGTCGTGTTGATGTTGTTGTTGTCATTGCTGTTGGAGAGGGAGGATAGCTACAACTGGTGGTGGTATACGGGAAAGCACCTCATTGAACTTGGCGTCCATCTTGGTGCCGAATGTCTTCTACAAACTGTCTAGCTTCTCCATGGCCTCTCCAAGGCTGGTCACGATGTCTTGTACCTAGTAAGCCATCAATTTCTTAAATGTATCATGGAGCTCCTTGTGGTCATGGCGTGGTTAGCAATAATAGGAACACACAAGAATATGGAACCAACAGGCTATTACGAAGTGGTGGTGGTGGTGTGTCACAAATCCGCCAAGCAAATCTCAAATTCTTACCAGATCTTACTATAATAGCCCGGGACCGACGCTCCAGCAGATTCCCCTTTGAGTCCATCGCCGTCGTGCATTTCGTGTGGTTGTCGCATTCATCATCGCATCATTCGCATCATCTGCATAGAATTGTCACCCGTTTTCGAAAACTTACATCCGTTCGTAGTCGCCGGTTCTCTCTGTTCTTGCCGTTGCCCGTTTTGAGACCAACCACACAGGCACGCGTCCGTGGCATCGATAAAATATTATTTAAAAGGTGCATATAAAATATTCTCGAATAGGGTTGAAACTTGGCGTGTGGTCTATTTATATTGTAGGTGGACCGCCTGCCAAATTTTGTCGCATTCTGAGTTCGTTTTATACACCAACGGTCTACTGTAGCAGTGCGGTCATCGGTTATTTATCAGTCGTTAGGATGTTTTAAAAATCGTGCCACGGGTCACCAAACTCCCTCTCATCTCACCCTACCCCTTCTCCACATCCCAGCTAGCCCATCCTAGCCTAAACCCATGACAGGAGCCGTCCGATCACGATCGGAGGGGTCGAAAACAGTGCAAACCCCCCTAACCTAATCCCTGCCTATAAAAGGAACCCCCCCATGCCAAAACTGGCCTCCCTAGCCTCCACCTTCCTCTTACTTTGTTTTCTGCACCCCCCTCCCTCACACTCGCCATGGCCCGCCCAGGCCTGCGCGGGGCCCATTCGAGGCCATCCAGGGCCCGGGTTAGCCCGTGCGACAGCCTCCGCTAGCCTCCTGCGCGTCCATGCCCAAGCCCACCGCCGGCGAACTTCCTTGCCGCCTAAGCTCGCTTGCTCCGTGCCGACTCCCCATGGACCCCTCCCGGAGTATCCACCATCGCTGGTCCTCCCCTCGCCTCCCGTCACATCGGCCTCAAGTAGCTGCCGGAGCCACTGCGCCCCTGCTCCTCTGCGGACGCCATGGGGGCTCGAGGAGCTCGCCGTGAACTGTCTGTCACTGTTGGCTGCCTCCGCCACTAGATCCAGCACTCGGAGGCCTACATCCGTCCGTCCCATGCCCCGTCGGCCTCCTCCATGCCTCGTCGGCGTGTGCAGCACCATCGTCGGCGGTGTCGTACCCACCGCCACCATAACCAGATCGGGACGTCCCCGTCCCGATCCAGCCCGGCCCAAATACATGGATCCCTCCATCCAAATGGTGGCGCCCCCTGGATCGATCCGTCCCGTTGGATCTATTTGTCTAGATTTTCGTATGGGGTAAATTTTCTCTAGGTCCCTGTGCACTGTCTGTTTTTCATCATGTTAGCATATTCAATTGCTTGTATCTAGTGATTCGTGCATCGGATAAAAATGTGTTATATATGAGAGGTGTACTATTTTTCATGCTCTACATGATGGTATGAGTTGCATGTTCATTAGGTTTCATTTGCATGCTCAAAACCCTCTTGAAGAAGTGCTCCGTGTCATAATTGGCAATCTGTTAAAATCTGTAATCTTTATTCAACTTGCGTGGATGGTTGGATCTCAACTGTAGGTCTTTTGCATGTGGTGTCTTCATGAGTATTGCTCTAGGTTATGTCTACTTTGATGCAATGCCTCCTTATGGTTGAGTCTTTGGAGTGTGTTTCTCTCAAGTTTCTAGGTAGGACTTCATTAACATGTTTGTTTCTTGCTCTCAGGTTGCTATCGTGTTAAAATCTAATCTGTTAGCGTAGAGTTCCATTGTTGCGGTGCTCGTATTAAGCAATCCATGCCTCCTTATGGTTGAGTCTTTGGAGTGTGTTGTAGTATGCCACGTATTCTTGTTGTTGATAGGTTTGCCAAGCCATGAATCTTGTGTTTAGCTGTAGATTTCATCACGAATACATGCTTAACCAATATTGCTGTTTTGAGGGGACTAAATATTTCTCATTCTAGAATATGCAACCTCCTGTTGTTGTCTTGCCATGTGTTTTGCTAGTGATCTAGAACTCCTTCGGTGTTGGTGTGGTGGAGTTATTTTTAGCTTATAATGTCTTCTACCATGTTGTTAATTTTCATGCCATAATATGCCCTGTAGCATATAGTTTCACTACTGTCATTATGGCTTCGTGATAAAAATTGCACTATAGAAAACTGGGTTATTTTCACTGTGTGAAAACTGCTTAGTTGAATATGCCGTGTTGTGTGCATCCTCCCATGTGATCCATGCATATTTTGAGTATGATATGTGAAGATGAAATGGATTATGTGTTATATGCTACTGCCCCATGATTAGTTTGTGCATTTCAGGATCTTGTAGCTTGTTATTTTCATGTGTGCAAAATGCCATGTTATTGTTTTGGGCAGATTTGAACTAAAACTGGTTTTGGTGATTGTGGTTGAACCGTAGCTCCGTTTTGGACATGCCATATATGAAACTTGCTTAGAATGTCAGGTAGTTTCATATTATCATGTTGCATCCATGTTTTGACGTGCTTGTGGTGGTCAGTTTCATGCATTTTGCATTCATGTCATGTTCATCTTATGTATGTCATGTCTTTTAGACCGTAGCTCCGTTTGAGACTAGAATGACGTGTAGATTCACGTTACATGCTTTATTCTGTTGTTCAACAAATATAGAATATGACATTTGAGATCTGGAAAAAATTCCAAATTAACATATGAGGTCATTTCGTAAATGCTATAAGTTGTTTCTGGCCTCATTTAAGATGCCTAGAGAGATAGTTTACTTATGCTTCACCTCTTCCCATGCTAAACCACATTTAATATTGTCGTGCACCTAAACAAGAGTGAACTAAATAATTGATTGTGGAGTTTCATCAATATGCAACTCGTTGCATATTGAGCTTCACTTAATGTGTAGGAGTTGTTTGATGTGCTTTTCCCTGCCTTGCATAATAAAACCGGACATGCATCGTATTTGTTTGCGCATCATATAATGCATATGTTGTGGTGTTTCGTGTGTTCATTGTTTGTTCCGGATTGATTCTTCTCCATATAGTTTCGACAGCATTCAGAGTGTGAGGATTCATTCGTCTTCTTCACGGATCATCTTCTTCATGGATTCATTTTTTTCCAAGCGGGATCTCAGGCAAGACGACACATTTCCCTGGATACCACTCCTATCATTGTCATGCTAGTTGTCATGCTTTTATCATTATGTCACGCTACCTACCACTTGTTTGACAAGCATCCCAACAATGCCACGAAAAGCCTCTAATCGCTCCACATCCTAGCAAACCTTTGTTTGGCTATGTTACCACTTGCTTAGCCCTTCTTATAGCATTTCTACGTGCAGGTGCAATTGCTTCCAGGTGAAAACATGGACATTCTTTTGTTATCACAATATTATAGCTATTTAATTTAATACACATATATACTTGGTAAAAGGTGGAAGGTTTGGCCTTGTGCTCGGTGTGTTGTTCCACTTTTGTCGCCCCTAGTTACTTGTGAACCGGAGTTACATTCCGTAATTGAGTGCTCCTAACATGCTCGGGGTTGTTATGGGGAACCCCTTGATTTTTGTTTTAGGATAAAGCTTGTCTGGCAAGGCCGAACATTGGTACTACATTTTCCTAATAACTAATAAACCTGCATAGGGAGTAATTAACCAGAGGACCTTAATCAACAACCCGGGTCAGTGCTCCTCATGAGTGTTGCTCCAAAATGGGCTACCTGCGGTGCCGCCTCGAGGAATCTCCCGGATTGGTTTTCCTTGTAGCTAGTCCCATCCGGTTGTGTCCTGAGAACGAGATACGCGGCTCTTATGGGTTCGTCGACACGTCGGGCGGCCTTGTCGGATTTGTTTTACGTTTCTCGAACATCTTGAGTGAGGAATTTCGATTATTCTTCGGGCTATCTCGAGGTGGCAGATTTCCTATGGAATTGCCTAGGAAGATCACAAGATCCGTGTCAAGGTTATTGCCGCTGCGTGTGGTTAATTTGTGATGGATGAGTTCGAGCACCCCTGTAGGGCTAAATCTTTTGGAAAGTCATGCCCGCGGTTATGAGGCAAACTTGGAAACTTTGTTTAACACCCGGTCATAGAAAACTTGAAGTTAACCCAAATAAAATACACCAACCATGTGCGTAACCATGACTGTCTCTTCTCGTGAGTTCTTGTCCGAGAGAGACCATGGTGGGGTTATGTTTGATGTAAGTAGGTGTTCAGGATCCGTTAGTGATCATTACTAGTTCACGTCCGTTATGCATAGACCACCAAACTTTACTTTATGTATTTGTAAGTTAGCCACTCAAATAATTTCTTAGTCTCTTGCTGCAGCCTCACCACCTAACCATACCTCACCCATTAAGCTTTAATAGTCTTGATACCCGTGAAAATGAGATTGCTGAGTCCCTGTGTGTTGGGGATATAACCCCACGGTGAGACCCACCCCAGAGGGCTCCGGGTTAAACCGGACGGCTCGTAGCCAGCCCAAGGATGAGCCGTGAGGATAGGCAAGAGAAGATAGAGGCAGACTAGGACGTGTAATGAGTGTCGGCCACAACTTGTATGACCCGTGGTCTTGACCTCAGTATATAAAGGCAAGACCCGGGGCGACTTAGAGGTCAGGTTATCGAGAGCTAGTTCAAGATTTAGCTCCCTTGTAATCGATACAACAAGCAATACAAACACAAGCAGGACGTAGGCTATTACCACACCTTGAGGGGCCGAACGTGGGTAAACTCGTGTTCTTCGTCCCTGTTAACCTCTTTGAGTCCATCACATTAGCGATGGCCTCGAATCCAAGTCCGTTAACCCGGACATGTTCCGTGATAAATCCACGATAGTTGGCGCCCACCATGGGGCTGACGCTTGGTGGTGTTGTGTTCTCGAAGGGCTCTCTCCCGAGGCTCGAAGGATACATGGACGGAAGGATCAGCAAGAGTCGCCGTGGCCGGTTCTACATCAACGATGCCGGCTTGGAGGTTGATGTTGAGTCCGTGGAGTATGGATTCCGGGTTCCATTCGGCAGGATCCACGTCTTCATCGGAAGGGTTGATGGATCTACACCCGGGCCAAACGTATGCACCGACATCATTGAGCCGGCTCGGCGTCTGCGACCTGTGTGTAACATGCATCTTGCATGTGCTAATCCGGGTTAGAAGCATGTATTCGTAGGCTTCACTCAAGGTACGGGTCTGGAAGCTTCCAGATCACAGGAAATCTCGTCTATTCAGAGGACGAATATTCAAGTGGAGAAACGGAGTCGGTGTACCAGTTCCGCAACGGTGGCCTGGGGGGCTACGACGATGTTTGCCTTGAGTCAGATCGCTCAGAGTTGGATAATCTTGGGTCTCCGGTTCATGCTGCCGTGTTCATGGCGGGGTCAGCCCCAGGCACGAGTAGTACAGCCGTAGGAGCTAGCCGCCACCTCGGGTGATAACCCACCACCACCGGCTCAAGTTCTTGTGGAGCTGATGGACAAGCTCGCGGCTTTAATGGCCACTGATGTCACACCAGATAATCAAGCAGCTTGGAATTTTGAGATCGCAAGGATCAAGGGCCGGATGACAGAGGAACGACAAAGGATGGATGAGCTAATGATCCAGATGTAGGAACGTATCAAGGCAGACGCTTTCTGTCTAGAGCTGGTACATCGAAGGAGGTATCAGTCCCGTCTACCAAAGCGCTATGAAGCAAGGAACCTCTTCAATACTACTAGCGCGACGCGAGTAACAGACGCGCCCGAAAGCCGCCCAACGGGGCAACCAGCGACTCATCCGGCCCGGCGTAACCAACCTTCACTCGGTGTCTTTCCGACGCCGGCGGGTCATTATTCTAACCCGACCGAGAATATGGTGGCAGAGGCCACCTGGTTTGAGACAATTCCTATCCCAGAAGAAGCACCCTTTGCAAAGGATGTGCGGAACGCCATCGGGTACCTGCAGACAGCCGTGGCCCAGCAGGAGAAATATACTCACAGCCGGAGCCGTGTTCATTCAACCCCTCTTCCTAGCCGCATCTTTAGTCGGTGCTACGAGTCACCAGCAGGTTCCAGCAGCAACCAACACAGAGAGATACCGTCCGGGTAGAGACACGTCAGCATTTGTAAACCATGAGGGAAGCCCGCAAGAGGCGCCAGCTAGGCCGGCTCACCAGGAGCCTGTACCTTCCGTTTCGATATAGGCAGGAGTAAACTCTAGGACGGGAGGGCTGCCGTGTTTGTCACCGGCTCTGCGGAGCGAACGTCTGCCAAGAGACTTCAAAGGGCCCCGCAAGGTCCCAAATTATACCGCTAATCTACCCCCGGAGGCCTGGGTGGAGAGTTATGAACTGGCGATGGAGATGCTGGAGGTCAGTGATGCGGTTTATGCCAAATATTTTGTCATGATGCTTGAAGGCCCATCTCGCACGTGGCTAAAGGGGTTGCCGCCTAATACCATCAATGCATGGGCGGAGCTCCGGGCCCGGTTCATTAAAAACTTTCAAGGGACGTGCAAGCAACCGATGACCATTGTGGATCTTGATCACTATTTCCAATAGGAGAACGAGTCGTCCCATCATTGGGTACGGCAGGTCTCGACAATCATCCACTCCTCGGAGCAGATCACGGCGGCCTAGGCGGTACTGATCTTGGAGAAGAACTTCCATTTTGTTCCTCTGAAGCAGAAACTCGGCCGGCTCAAACGTACGTGCCAGGACATGGGAGAGCTCATGACGGGTCTCACGAAATATGCGGACTCTGACAGTACAAAAGATCCGGGTTCTGATGATGAGAAAGCTGGCCAAGGTAAGAAAGGCAATCAAGGCAAGGGTGCGACAAACAATGGTAGCTAGAGAAAACATAAGAATCCAGAGGTCGGGTCAGAGCTGGTGGCTAATACAAACACCCAGCAGAATTACCCCAAAGGCAATAGGAGGTTTAGACAGCCCTTTGGCAGGGATAGCTCTTCCTCGAACATGGAGTAGTTACTTGAGCGACCTTGTCCAAATCACAGTCTTCCTGATAAGCCGGAAAACCACACATGGGGGAATTGCAATTTCATGCAGAAGTACAAGCAGTATTTCACACAACCTAACAATCGAGATGGTGGTCCGCCAGGCGGCTCAGGACATGATGGGTCAGCAGCTGGTTTTGGTTCTGGCGGCTCAGGGTCTGGTCATCCGGTCCACCGTCATCTGGGTCAGGATAGTCAAGGGGGACACCGGCCGCATTCTAGTAACAATAATCAGCAACAACAGCGTAATCAGTCTGGTTTTCATAGTAATCTGAAGCAGCTAAGCTCCGGGCAGTACCATGTTTTCACAACCGGTCTCAACAAACGGGACCAGAAGTTGCGAAAGCAGGCAGTTAATGCGATTATACATGCTCTTCCGCAGTACTTAAAGTGGTCTGAATATGACATAACGTGGAGCCGAGAAGATCACCCGCTGTGTGTCGATGACCCGGTGCGGCTGGCTTTGGTTGTAGCCCCCCAGGTGGGTGGATATATGGTGAACAAGGTGCTTATGGATGGCGGCAGCAACTTAAACATCGTTTACTATGACACTTTCCGGCGGATGAAGTTTCTTGACAAGGATTTAAAACCTTCATCCACCGTCTTTCATGGTGTGGTTCCGGGTAAGTCGGCGCGTCCGGTGGGCAGGATTTTGTTGGAAGTGGCTTTCGGCGATGAGTACAATTACGGGGTGGAATCCTTGTAGTTCGAAGTGGTCAAGATCAAGAGTCCTTATCATGCGATATTTGGACGGCCGGCTTATGCTAAGTTCATGGCTAGGCCCTGCTATGTTTACTTGCAGCTCAAGATGCCTGGTTTAAACGGTACCATTACCGTTCATGGTAATCGAAATATGGCTATTGAGTGTGAAGACGGAGACACAACTTACGCGGAGTCTAGTTGGGCCCAGGAGGAACTTAAGTTCTATATGGAGAATGTTGATCTAGAGGATATGACCCCGCTGAAAAAGCCCACCACAGAGGTTGAGCCGCCCCTCAAGTTTTCGGCGGATGATACAAAGACAGTAGATTTAATTCCGGGCGACTCATCTAAGCAGTTCATCATTGGATCTCACATGGATCCCAAATAGGAAAGCACGCTCATCGAATTCATCTGTGAGAATCGGGACAGCTTCGCATGGAAACCTTCTGACATGCCAGGTGTACCGAGAGAGTTTGTTGAGCACAACCTTAATGTGGATCCAAAGTTTAAGCCGATCAAACAGTTTTTGTGGTGGTTCAATGAGGAGAGGCACAAGGCTATTGGGGAAGAAGTTGCCTGGTGCTTGGCAGCAGGTTTTATCATTGAAGTTTTTAACCGGTATGGTTGGCTAACCCGGTGCTCGTTCTCAAAAAGAATGGCACATGGCGTATGTGTGTGGACTACACAGACCTTAACAAGGCTTGTCCGGCTGATCCATTTGCTCTCCCGCGTATTGATCAGATCATTCATGCTACGGCGGGGTGTGAAAGTTTGTGCTTCCTCGATGCGTACTCAGGTTATCATCAAATCAAGATGGAAGTTAAAGACCAGGAGAAAACGGCTTTTATTACACCCTTTGGGGCGTTGTGCTATGTATCTATGCTTTTCGGGCTCAAAAGTGCCCAGGCGACTTACCAGCGATGCGTGTAGAACTGCCTTCACAGTCAGATTGGCCGTAATGTTCATGCTTATCTAGATGACATCGTGATCAAATCCAGAAAGAAGGAGACTCTCTTGGAGGATTTAAAAGAAACTTTTGATAATCACCGGATCTACAAGATGATGCTTAACCCGACCAAGTGTGTCTTTGGTGTTCCGGCGGGCAAGCTTTTGGGTTTCCTGGTCTTTGAGTGTGGTATCGAGGCTAACCCGGAGAAAATCAAGGCTATTACCTCTCTGGGAGAGCCGGCTTGCATTAATGATGTTCAGCGCTTGGCAGGGTGGATTGCTGCGTTGAGCCGGCTCATAAGCCATCTTGGAGAGAAGGCTATTATTTTATATCAAATGATGAAGAAGACAGACATATTTGTCTGAAGTCAAGCGGTAGGTGAAGCACTAGAGGCTCTTAAAACATAGCTCATTGAGCCGCCAGTGTTGGCTGCTCCGGCTGAAAAAGAATCGTTACTCCTTTATGTGGCGGCTAATAACTGGGCAGTGAGTGCTACAATCGTGGTCGAGCGCAAGCAGGCTGGAAAGGAGTATCCAGTGCATCGGACGGTTTATTATATCAGTGAGGTCCTGACAGAGTCTAAGCAAAGGTATCCATATTGGCAGAAGCTGGTATACGGGGTCTTCATGGCCAACCGCAACTTAAAACACTATTTCTTAGGGTACCAGATAACTATGGTCAGTTCTGCTCTGCTGGGGGATATTATCCAAAACAGAGAAGCCATTGGAAGGATTGCTAAGTGGGCATTGGAGCTGGGACCTCTCAATGTAAAATATGTGCTTCGCACAGCTATCAAGTCCCAACCCCTTGCGGATTTCATAAATGATTGGACGAAGTGTCAAGCTCCCGAGGAAAAGCCGGATATGTGCTCCAGCTAATGTTCCCCTGCAATAACAATGCGGCTGAATATGAAGATTTGCTTCATGGCCTTCGGTTAGCCAAGGAGATGAATTTGAGCTGAGTCAGGTGTTTGGGCAACTCAGATCTGGTGGCTCGGCAAGTTTCTGGCACTTGGGATTCCAAGGACCCGCGGATGGCAGCTTACTGTCAGGCGGTTGATGTTATTGCAGGGCACTTCAAAGGATATCAGGTAGATCACATTGATCGTCGCAGAAATGAGGCGGCTGATTCCTTATCACGATTAGGCTCTCAATGAAAGTCGGTGCCACCAAATGTCTTTCTGGACGTCTTACACCATCCGACTGTCAAGATACCTTCAGAAGAAGATTTGGTTGTTCCTGACCGGAGGCAGAATTAGTGGCGGCTCTGCATGCTATCCCAAATTGGACTACTCGCTATTTGGCCTATTTGACCTGGGGCGAGTTACCTGAGGATGAAGACCTCGCCAGAAAGATCACCCGGCGTTCTAAGTCCATGACAATAGTCAATGGTGAGTTGCATAAATGCAGTGTGAAGGGAGTCTTTCAATGTTGTGTTTCACCAGAGGAGGGCCAGCAGATCTTGAATGAAATTCATACTGGCGATTGTGGACACCATGCCTGCTCGAAATCTTTGGTGATCAAGGCTTTCCGGCACGGGTTTTTATGGTTGACGGCTCATAAAGATGCGGAGGACCTAGTCCGTAAGTGCGACGGCTGTCAGAAGTTTGGCCGGCGTGCTCATATCCCGGCTCAGGTGTTAAGGATGATACCAATTACTTGGCCATTTGTGGTTTGGGGGCTTGACATGGTGGGAGCTTTCAGGAGATCCAAGGATAAGAAAACACACCTCCTCGTGGCGGTGGACAAGTTTACCAAGTGGGTAGAGGCAGAGCCGGTCAGAAAATGTGACGCGGCTATGACAGTTTTATTTATGAAAAATTGATCTACCATTTTGGTTACCCACACAAAATCATCACTGAGAATGGTACAAATCTGTCCAAGGGGGCTATGAAAAAATTCTGCGACGAAGAGCATATCCAGCTTGATGTTCTAGTAGTGGCGCATCCACAATCCAAAGGTCAGGCGGAGCATGCCAATCAGGAAATTTTAAGAGGGATTAAACCGCGGCTTATAGTTCCTTTGCAGCGAACACCCGGGTGTTGGGTAGAAGAATTACCCTCCATCTTATGGAGCATTAGGACGACCCCTAACAGATCTATGGGTTTCACGCCTTTCTTTATGGTGTACGGGGCCGAGGCAGTTTTGCCGAGTGATAAACGGCATGACTCGCCAAGGGTGGCAGCTTACGTTGAGGCGAACAATGAGACGGAACGTCAAGATGCATTGGATGCTCTAGAAGAGGCGCGAGAGTTAGCAACGGCCTGATCGGCAATTTATCAACAAGACTTGCGTCGCTATCACAGCCGCAGGGTCAAAACCCGGACGTTCCAAGAGGGCGACTTAGTGCTCTGGCTGATTCAAGACTAGACAAATATTCATAAGCTCTCTCCTTCATGGGAAGGACCTTTTGTTTTCAGAAGAAATCTCAACAATGGGTCATATTACCTCATCGATATCCGAGATGACTCAGATACGGCGGGTCAGGAGACCCGTCGGCCATGCAACATCGCGCATCTTCGGCCTTATTTCACTTAAGGGTGTAGAGACCCTCATCGTACACTATCATTGTACCTGTCACGGTTATATCAAATAGTGTCACTACCAAAGTAAAATCCCGGCTCGGGAAAATGAGTCGCGACACCAGGCGTTATGCCACAAAATCCCGACTTAGGAAAATGACCTGCGGCACCAGGCGTTATGCCAAAAAATCCCGGCTCAGGAAAATGAGCTGCGGCACCAGACTTTATGCCACAAAACAAAAAACCGGCTCAGGAAAATGAGTCATGGCAAGGGAGGCTTCCTACCTTTGGGTACATCTTCTAACGCCTATCGCCAGTGGGTTATGTCGTACTGCTGAGGGGGCTTCTTACCGATGGGTATCACTTCTAACACCCTATCAGCCGTCTTTATGCCAAATTTCCGGCTAACATGTTTAGTCGTGATTATGACAGGTTTTTACTGACGGGTAGCTAAATGTCTCATGACCCGTGAACGGCGGCTTCTTACCTTCGGGTATAGGTTATAATGCCTATTAGCCGGCTTTAGGCCACGTAAAACGGATAAGGTAAATTAGCTGCGGCGAACGGCGGCTTCTTACCTCTGGGTATAGCTTATAACGCCTATTAGTCATCCTTATGGCACAAAGATCCGTCTCAGGAAAATGAGTCGAGGAGAGAGCGGCTTCTTACCTTCGGGTACAGCTTCTAACGCTTATCCAACGGTGTTTCCACCGTATTATTACCTATGGGTGTATCTTTTAAATGCCTTATCAGCCAGGCTTTATGCCATCTCCGGCTAACCAGATTAGCCGTAATCGCCAAAAGGGAATTACCACCTCCGGGTATAGTTTACCTAATCTTGGCCGCAGGTGTCTTCTATGATGACAAAGCAGTATAACAGGTTCAAGAGCATACAAATACAATGGCAGCTAAAAAGCCGAATCATCTTATAAAGCATAATGACACAAGGTTTAGGAGAAGCAAAAGTAAACATCTAGTCTATTACATACACTCATAGAGGAGCTCAGAATTTTAGATAAGTCATTTCAAACGCCATACGACGGGTTAAGGAGAGCCAGTTGTTACAAGTTTTTTCGAGAAGGGACTAACTAGCTGCCGGGTCATCCTGCTCTGGCTCTTCGGTGGCCCCGATATGGAGGTTGTCCAAATCCCAGTTGCAGTTCGTTAGAGCCGCAAAAGAACCTTCGTCAAAATAAGGAGACGGGTCAAGGTCAGGAGCAAGAAGTCCTTACTACGGACAGGCGTCAAGTCTTTGCACTCGTAAAGTGGGCCATAGATTCTTTTTTGATCCAGGCCATAAGCCGCCTGGTAGGTCGTCACATCAGCTTCTTCCGCTATGATAGAAGCTAGTACTTGGGATTCCTTCACGCACTGGCTGTAGTCAGCATCACTCAACTCTGAGCCGTCGTCTTTCTTTGAAGGGAAGCCATCCATCATCTTGGCTGATGTTAGACCCGGAGAAAAGGCCAAAGCCCGGCTGATGCCCGCAATGGTCCCTTGGAGGGCGGCTGACTTCTTGAGTTGGGCAATCTGCTTAGGCATGGTGGAAAAGATCTCCAAGACGCCCTTGAGTGTCACCGGAATCTTGTCTTTGTATTGCACAGCTTTAATAGTGGACACCACGTCGCAGTATAGTTGCTCAGTCAAAGTGTAGATGGCCTTCAATGGCAGCAGACTATCAGAAGCCAGTTGTCGGCTCCTAGGGCCTGCATAAGACGGACATTTCAGGATGAGTCGCCAGTGCAAGTGTTATATAGCCATTGAAGCACAAGTTGTCAGAAGCTTACCAAAGAGGGCGGCTATCATCTTGGTAATGTGGTGCTTCAGGGCATGGAGTTCATCGGATACAGCTATCAGCCGTCGATCCGCATCATCCGCCCGTTTGGCCAAAGAGATCTTCTCAGATTCAGCTGACTGTTTAAAAGCAGGAAAGTCGGCCTCGATTGTGTCCAACTCCTTAGAGAGGAGCCGGCACTTTTCATCGGTGGCACTTCGAGATGTTTGTTGAGCCGCGAGGTTGGTCTTCAAATCCGTCAACTGTGACCCGGCCTCGTTTAAAGCTTCCTATGGCATATCAAAATGTAGAATAAGTCGCTAGGATGGAATTTTATCGGATGATGAAGATTAAGACAAAATTATGCAAGTTTCAAGCAGATTGCAAGCAATATGTTTGACACTTGGGGGCTAATGTATATTTGATCTCCAAGATTACAGTGCAGTTCCGGCTCATCTTCATCAAGTTAATCCGGAACTTGGGGGCTACAATTGGCTCTTAAAACTATCGACATTGAAGCTCTGAATCAACTTTACCAAAATTGAGTCGGCCCTTGGGGGATACAATTGGTTGTTCAAACTATTTACAATGAAGCTCCCACTCAACTTTATCAAAGCCGAGCCGGCCCTTGGGGACTATGGATTTAGATTTTCTTCAGAGGATCAGGAAAGACCCGGTTCAACTCTTAACTAGATTGAGCCGGCCCTTGGGGGCTAAATATGTTTATAGCAAGAAGAGGAGTACCTCATATTTTTTCTTGATCAAGCTGACCAGCCGAAGCTCCAGATCTCGGCTGGTGGAAAGCCGGTTCACATAACCGGTGTGAAGTTCTTCGGTCGTCATCTTCTCAAAGGAAGAAGAGTCAAAATCGAGTTTCTTTGAAGCCTCGGCCGGCTCTTTCTGCCTGGTTAGCACGTGAACTGGGGGAGACTGGAAGGCAGACCCGGTGATCATGACGTCCGGAGTGGCAGTGGTCTTGGTCATCTGGGCAGGACTCGGTGGTTTCGAAGGACCCCTTGGAGGGTTCTCTAGGATGTTATCTTCAACAGTCGGCCTAGTGGATGCGGCTGGAGGATCTACATACGGTCGTGACTCTTCCGGTTGGTCACGCTCTGGCTCTTGGGCTGCAGGGCTAGGGGAGGACTTGTTCATCTTGCGACGCTTCGCTTGAGCACTGTAAATGTGAGGATCAGAATCCAAGGGATACTACTACCGCATAGAGAGCTGGATGTCATAATGGGAAATACTTATAGCGGTTTGATCTTGGGAGGCGGCAGAGCGGTCGCCGAACAGTTGCCAGAAGAGTGTGATTTCTGAGAGACAATTTAAGAAAGATGAGACAGCGTCGAGGTCGCAAAGTGAAATTAATTAAAATGGAGATACATACCTCTGCGGGGCGTTTCTTCAGAGCTGGCGAGTTTGGTAAGCGGACATAAGTTCAGTAGCACCAGCGCTTCGGGTCAGGCGACGCTCAACTTGTTGTTGCTTTTTCAAAAGAAAATAGGGAGCCAGATAAACAAGAGGATCAGAAAGAGGAACTTTTCCAATAACCCACCGCGGCCTTCGGGGGATAAAATATTCCGAGCCGGAAGAAATACAGATAAACTCACGGGCTTTTGGCGCGGCTTGTTTCAACATCATCCTATGAGTAAAACAAGTGTAAGTTAAATAAGGTAATAAAATGGTAGAAAGCAGCCAAGGTTTACCTGTGAGTGGGACGATTGCGGCGGGTCAAACAATCTTTCTTGTGGGGCGGTCTGCTTGGGCTTCTTAGCCAGAACTTTCTTCTTGGGTTTCTTCAAAGAAGGAACATACTCCTTCTTCAAGAAATCAGGGTTGGCCTGGAAAGGTTAAACCGGTTAAACAGTAATGCATCAGAAAGCTATAAGTGACAAGGAGAAAAGTGGTGAAAAGTCGCCTTACATCTGGAGCTGGATTTTTGGCGTTAAAAGGCGCCAGGCCAATGGCGCTGCATGATCCGGATGCTTCACGGACAAGGCTCCGGATGAAGGTGGTGCTGTCATCCTCCGTCAGGGTTGATTGGCTGAAGCATAGTGAACTATCATTCTTGCCTTCGTATTCACACATGAGCCGGCTTCTGTGACATAAGGGCATAATTCGCCAAGAAATCCTGCATCCGATCAGATCCACCCCGGTTAAACCATTGGCCATGAGGGCCTTGATCTTGGCATGAGCCGGCTCGTACCTTGCACATTCCGAAGCTGACAGTCGGCCCGGGAGCTCTAAAGTTGTCTTGAGCCGGGAGGGACGATAACCCGGCAGTGGACGCTCATTCTCAGGAGAGGTATCCTTGCAGTAGAACCAAGTCTTGTTCCAGTCCTTTGGATGACTCGGCATCTGCATGGCTGGAAAAGTAATATCCCTACGCCGTTGAACGGAGATCCTTCCAAGCTCTAGACTCGGACCGTCTTTCACCTCAATTTGCCGATTGGCTTAGAAAAACTCTCGAAATAACTCCACAGACAGCTTAGCTTGCAGATAGACTTCACAGAGCACTTGAAAAGTGCATATATTGGAGACGGAGTTGGTGGCCAAGTCTTGGGGGTTAAGCTTGTAAAATTGAAGGACATCACGAAAGAACTTCAAGCCGGGGGCACAAATCCTCGCTCGATATGATCGGAGAAGACCACTACTTCGCCTTCTTGAGGAGTGGGCCGCGTTTCATCACCTGGGGCCCGCCAACTAAGGACCTCCTTGGAAGGAAGGGTACCCGCATGACCAAAATCCAATAAGTATTCCTCTGTGATGCAAGACCCGACCCAGTTGCATGAGTTGGAGGCGCGAGACATGCTGGCGGCTTAAGGACTGTGCAAATTAAAAAGTATGGCGAGTCAAGAGAGAAACAAATATATATAACGGATTACAATTTTAAGGGTTCTACAAATAATATGTCGGCTGATGAGAGCCGGAGGGGCCTGGTGAGTCAACAAAGAAAAGAGGAGGAGCGAAAAACGGCTATGTCCTAGGAAACAGATTTCGTGAAGTTTAGCTAAAATAACGGATCTACAAAAGCAGGAAAAATGCCTCTATTTTTAGAACTAAGGACGAACGGGCGAGGCGGACGAAAACCTAAAATGGCAGGCTGAGTAGGGACCGATCTATGTGTTATTACTCACTGCCTATTATACAGCGGCGCCGTGAGGTCGGGCGACGGGCCGGAGTTCATACGCTGAGCGTGGCCGGCGGCAATGGAGTTCGAGTTCTAAGCGACGACGGCGGCGGAGCTTATAGAAACCCTACCGGAGACGGTTATGGGTCTAAGGGAAGAAGACTTACCAGCGACAGGAGCACGAGATGGGCTCTGGTTCGCAACAGGTTGATGCAGCGGCCAGTCGACGGCGAGACGAAGACGGGGCCGAAGCAGGAGCGGAGGTATCAGAGAAGAGGGAGATGACAGCGCGAGCGGGAGAAAGGAAATGCCACCCACAGTAGTCCTATTTAAAGGGAAAACGGGGCAGGCGCGAAAATCCAGGCGACACAAATCGTCCGACCGAGGCGGATGCCTCGATTTTCGGGATAACCATTTAATGGAACGATTTGGTGGTGCGTCAGCGAATCTTTTTTGCAGAGTCCACGTGTCATCACGGCGGGTCACTACCGGGCGACTCGTCGAGGAACAGAAGAGAAGGATGAAATGTGCAAGCTCAAATCAACCTGGGGCCTAATGTTGGGGATATAACCCCACGGTGAGACCCGCCCTGGAGGGCCCCGGGTTAAACCGGACAGCTCGTAGCCAGCCCAAGGATGAGCCATGAGGACCGGAGGGCCCAACAAGTGTAGCGGCTCACAGGATGGGCCGGTAGGGTGGCCCGGATAAGAAGACCCTGGTGTGTAAGCCGCCTGGGGACAACTTGGTTAGGATAGGCAAGAGAAGATAGAGGCAGACTCGGACATGTAATGAGAGTCGGCGACAACTTGTATGACTCGTGGTCTTGACCTCAGTATATAAAGGCAAGACCCGGGGCGACATAGAAGTCAGGTTATCGAGAGCTAGGTCAAGCTTTAGCTCCCTTGTAATCGATACAACAAGC
The DNA here is from genome assembly GCA_022496015.1 of Hordeum marinum. Classification (NCBI taxonomy): domain Eukaryota; kingdom Viridiplantae; phylum Streptophyta; class Magnoliopsida; order Poales; family Poaceae; genus Hordeum; species Hordeum marinum. Next base: position 253,317,687 of record CM039678.1, read on the forward strand.
AATACAAACACAAGCAGGACGTAGGCTATTACCTCACCTTGAGGGGCCGAACCTGGGTAAACTCATGTCCTTCATCCCTGTTAACCCCTTTGAGTCCATCACGTTAGCGATGGCCTCGATCCAAGTCTGTTAACCCGAACATCTACCGTGATAAATCCACAACACTGTGCCTCACAGATTACTACAACAATAGTTGCAGGTACATGTAAAGCGATGCTTTGATGTGAGAGCGATCCTTGTTTTGATTTGGAGTTCTTCTTCTTGTTCAACAATCTAGGGTGGGTTCCAGGTGGTAGCCTAGGATAGCAAGGGTGGATGTAATGTTATCATTTGATTTCGTCCGTAGTCGGAACCTGCTCTTCTGTATGATGTTGAGCATGTTATTGTATTGATGTCACTCTGATGTAGCTTGTGGAGAGTGTAAGCCAATTCCATATACTCATCTCTTCTGTACGTGTACTTGTAATGATAACCATTCTTGCAACATGACGATATGCGCTTCTATCCTTGTCGAGGCCCTCGTGCCAAAATAAGGATAGGATCGCATCTTCGGCGTGACAAGTTGGTATCAGAGCCTGTACCGACCTAGGAGCCCCCTTGATTGATCGAACTTGGATGAGTCGAGTCTAGTAAAACTATTTTGAGTCTAGTTATATCCGAGAGTAGGTTTCTTTTTACTCCTCTTCTATACTCTGGTGAGGTATTAGATTTATTAATTTTGATTCTACTCCTCTTCTTGCTCAAATTGTTTTTTTAGGATCACGCGGGTATTTTGGAAACTATATGATACCGATGTGTCAGAGTTCTGTCTTGGTGCCTCCTGCCTGACTTGATTTCTTCTGGGGAGTTGAGCTCTAGGGAACTCTTGGCACATTGTTATCATTCAGCTGTCTTAGTATCTCAGGACGGAGAGTCTTCGGAATTGCTTCAATACTTGTCGTGGTGAAATAAGTCCGGAGTCACCCTGTACTGGGGAGGCGTCTGAGGTACCACCATGGTTAGTATCGTAGTGCTTTCGAGGATTCGGGATAGATGGCATTCCGAAGCCTCTGGTTATGTGTTGAAGGATGGATATAGATGGGGTGTAGGACTTTTTAGTTGTGTGAGATACTTGCTCCTTGTATCCCCAACACCAGATTGCATAACCAGGAAAGTTTCGGGAGTTCTTAGGTGGGAATTTAAGTAGTTACCTAGGCTATCTTCCAACAGATCATGATGTGAGGTTGGGGTTCGACATCTAGTGGATTCTTTTGTTCAGGGTCTTTCTTACAAAGGATATTATCGATTTATGCTTCGTCAAGCCTTGTAGTTTTCTACGCCTAGGGAGCATATTCGAGCGTCATTTCAAATAACAATCCAATGTATGATCGAGCCCGTGCGAACCTTACCACGAAAATATCGAGCGAAATCTCTGTAATGCATTTGTTTCTGGCTTGTTTTGTAAGACTCATCCTTTGTTTGTTTTTTGTATATGGTAACTCGTGATGCTTCAATGTCAAGTGGTGATTTCATATCTTTTCTAAGTAGTGTTATCATATTTTATGGGAATGTTATTCCTTTTGTTCAACTGGAGTTCTCATGAAATTATTTTCAACCGGTGCAATCCTCTTCGTGATATCCAATCATCTCCAATATTTGGAAGGTCAATCCTCATGTTTCTTTCCGGATTTCTTTCATCCATCTAAGTTTTCTGTTTTTCCCACCCTCCTGTCCTTTTTCTTCAATGATTAAATTCTCATCCTAGTGCCTTTTGTATTGATGTGATGCTTCTGCTATCCTTCTTCCGTCTTGTATCCGGAAATTAGTTGTGAAGATGCTCAGTGCTCAAGTCTATCATTTATGAATATTCATCTTTGTTTTCTTTTCCGATGGATTCAATTCAACTTCTCGGTGTTCATCATATCAAGTCCGTTCTGTAATTGCTCTCCCATGTTGGAAATCTTATCTAAGCATCTCTTGCTTATTCATATCTCTATTCTTCCGAAGTGCTGAAGATATCTCAAAACATTCATGTTTTCTTTCAATCCTTACAAATTATTTTGAGGGTCTCACCTCATCCAGTTCTAATTTGTACTGGTGCAATTTCTCTTTCTAAGAAATTGTTTCAACGGAGTTTTCTTTGAGTGGGCCCATAACCCACGGGTTTTCCCCAGGATCTTACCTGGCTCTTCTATTCTTTCCGGAGATGTCTTGAAGTTCTTTTCATATGATGTAAGAATGATTTTCATCAGTCATATTCCTCTTCTAGATCGCTTCATATCATTTTCATCATTGGCTCAACCTTTCTTTCTTCATTATTTCGGGGTGTATCTCAGTAATTCATGGTGTTGTTTCTCGTCGTCATTCTCAGTATTCAAGACTGAAGAAGGGTTTCTCTTAATCTTGGTTCATTCTCTTGAAGATTTGTCATGTCATCTTGATGCTTTCCTCTCAAATTGTTCCCATTCATAAGAAATTCCTCCCATATCTATCTAGTGTGTTTCATAATTGTTTTCATTTCTCGATCCACCCGAAGGCCATCGTTTCAGAATATTTCTTCATTCTCAAATTCTTCTCAATTATTGCGGTGCTTCGTTCAAGTCTTCTATTAGGTGGATCATGCTCTCTTCGTCCTCATGTTATATCATTCATTTCTATTATCCTCTTTAGTTTCTAATTCTTACCGGTGTTCTCGTGCAAGACTTCTTCAAGTTCGTGACCTATCCTCTCTTTCTCTTCAATTCTTCGAAAGAATAATAAGTGGTGGGCGAAATCCGTTGCTTGTCATCAATTTAAGTTGATGAAGGATAAACATATCATAATTCTTATTATTGTTTCATCCAAGTGATTTCAATCCTTTCTCCAGAGTTGTTCATGATATCAAATTCCTTATCCCAAGTGGTCATCTTTCTTTTCCGGAGTTCCTAGTGTTGCTCAAGTATCTTGGCCCGAAGCATCATCTAAATCGTTGGAAGGCCCCAATCTTGTTCTTTTTCAACCTTCAATTCTTTTCTATCATCCTCTATTTTGCGGAGGTTCCTCATGGTGGGTTGTTAAGGATGTAATTCTTCTCGAAGTGTTCTTCAAGATTCTTGTTCGAGATGCTCAAGTGTTCTTTATCTTGGATTTCTAAGTTCAATTCCTTCTCCATTGTCTTTTCAGATGGTGTTATTTGAATTCTCATTTATGAGGAGTCTTGAAGGAAATTTGTCAAGAATGAGATAAGTAAACCCATCATTCCTTTCTCGGAGTTATCTTGGATTGCATTTCACCTAAGGTATTTCTTAAGGATTGTTGCTATCATGGTGTTATTAATGATTCAAGTGTCTCCTCCACCTCTTGGTAAAAGAAGCTTTGCTTATCTTTTCATTCTCAAGCAATCAATTGTTTTCCATTGTGGCCTGTTGTCACCTCATAATTTTGAGATGTGTTTCATAAGTCCACAACAAGCTAAATCTTTTCATTCTTGATTCTCCGTCAACTCCGTTAAACCATGCTTTTCAAATTCATTGGTGGCATAAGATGCCGTTTGCTTCTCCGTTCTCTTCTCTCCAAAGATCTAGCTTCTATTCTTTTGTTCCAGAGGCAATCTGGTGTTGCTCTGTTCAACTCACATCTAGTCTGATTAACGTCATGTTCTTTCTTTGCTTATTCATTTTACCAGAGTGTCGTGTTATATGTTCAAGTTCTTTTCCTTCTTATCAAATTTTGCCCCTCTATTCTACCGAAGTGCTGCCAAAATTTCTTGTGAATTCTTGCTTGTTCCTTGTGTCATTCTTCATCTCTTGCAATACTTCAAGTTCATGTGGTTTCACTCATTTGTCACAGAAGCAACCAAGTTAAGCTCTTGCTCTATCTCTTCCCCTTCTCACTCTTAGATCTTGGGACGAGATCCTCGTGTAGTGGAGGACAGTTGTAACAACCCGGGACCGATGCTCGAGAAGATTCCCCTTTTAGTCTATTGTCGTTGTGCGTTTCATGTGGTGGTCGCATTCATCATCGCATCATTTGCATCATCTACATAGCATCGTCACCCGTTTTCAAAAATTTACATGCATTCGTAGATGCCGGTTCTCTCCGTTCTTGTCGTTGCTCGTTTCAAGACAAACCACACAGGCACGCGCCCGCGGTTCAAATAAATATTATTTTAAAGGTGCATATAAATATTATCGGATTGGGCCGAAACTTGCTCTGCGGTATTGTTATATTGTAGGTGGACAGCCTACCAAATCTCGTCGCATTCTGTGTTTGTTTGATACCGAAACGGTCTACCATAGCAGTGCGGTCATCAGTTATTTATCAGTCATTTTGGTGTTTTAAAACTCGTGCCACGGGCCACCAACCTCCCTATAATCACCCCCTAGCCCTTCTCCACAGCCCACCTATCCCATCCTAGCCTAACCCCGCGACCGGAGCCGTCCGATCGCGATCGGAGGGGCCGAAAATGGTGCAAATCCCCCCTAACATAATCCCTGCCTATAAAAGGCGCTCCCCCATGTCAAAAATGGCCTGCCTAGCCTCCACATTCCTCCAGCCTCGTTTTCCATGCCCCTGCTCCATCATGCTTGCTGCGGCCCAACTAGGCCCGCGCGAGGCACGTACGAGCCCATCCAGGGCCGGGGTAAGCCCGCGCGCCAGCCGCCGCCAACCTCAGGCGCCTCCATGCCCAAGCCCACCGCTGACGATCTTCCTTGCTACCCGAGCTTGCTTGCTCCATGTCGTCTCCCCACTGGACCCCTGCAGAAGTAGTTGCCGTCGCCGGTCCTCCCCTCGCCTCCCGTCACGTCGACCTCCAGTAGCCGCTGGAGCCGCTACGCCTCCGCTCCTCCGCGGCCGCCATGAGGGCTTGAGGAGCTCGCCGTCAACTGTCTGTCGCCGCTGGCTGCCTCTGTCGCCAGATCTGGTGATCGAAGGCCTGGATCAGGCCATCCCCATGCCCTACTGGCCTCCTCCGTGCCTCATCGGCGTGTGCAGCACCGCCGCCGGTCCCATAGCCACCGCCATCGTTGACCAGATTGGGACCTCCCTGTCCCTATCCAGCCCGTCCTAGATACGTGGATCCCTCTTTGTCCATATTTTCGTATGGGGTAAATTTTCTCTAAGTCCCTGGGAATTGTTTGTTTTTTATCAAGTTGGCATACTCAATTGCTTGTATCTAGTGATTCGTGCATTGGATAAAAATGAGTTAAATATAATAGTTGTACTATTTTTCATGCTCTACATGATGGTATCAATTGCATGTTCAATAGGATTCATTTGCATGCTAAAAACCCTGTTGCAAAAGTGCTCTATGTCATAATTGGCAATCTGTTAAAATGTGTAATCTTTATTCAACTTGCGTGGATGGTTGCATCTCAACTGTAGGTCTTTTGCAGGTGGTGTCTTCATGAGTATTGCTCTAGGTTATGTCTAATTTGATGCCATGCCTTTGGTTTCTAGGTAGGAGTTCATTAACATGTTTGTTTCTTGCTCTAAAGTTTCTATCGCGTTAAATTGTAATCTTTTAGCGTAGAGTTCCATTGTTGCAGCGCTCATATTAAGCAATCCATGCCTCCTTGTGGTTGAGTCTTTTGAGTGTGTTGTAGTATGCCATGTATGCTTGTTGTTGATAGGTTTGCCATGCCATGAATCTTGTGTTTAGCTGTAGATTTCATCATGAATACATTCTTAACCAATATTTCTGTTTTGAGGGACTAAATATTTCTAAGTCTGGAATCTGTAACCTTTTGTTGCTGTCTTGCCATGTGTTTGCTAGTGATCTAGAACTCCTTCGGTGTTGGTGTAGTGGAGTTATTTGTAGCTTATAATGTCTAATACCATCCTGTTAATTTACATGACATAATAGGCCCTGTAGCATATAGTTTCACTTCTGTCGATATGCCTTCGTGATAAAAACTGCACTATCAAAAACTGGGTTATTTTCACTGTCTAAAAACTGCTTAGTTCAATATGCCGTGTTTTGAGCTTCCTACCATGTGACCATGCAGATTTTGAGTATGATATGTGAATATGAAATGAAGTATGTGCTATATGCTACAGACCATGCTTAGTTTGTGCATTTTAGGATCTTGTAGCTTGTTGTTTTCATGTTTGCAAAATGCCATGTTACTGTTTTGGACATATTTGAACTAAAACTTGTTTTGGTGATTGTGGTTGAACCGTAGCTCCGTTTTGGACATGCCATATATGAAACTTGCTTAGAATATCATGTAGTTTAATATTATCATGTGGCATCCATGTTTTGAAGTGCTTGTGGTTGTCATTTTCATGCATTTTGCATTCGTGTCATGTTCATCTTCTGCGTGTCATATCATTTAGACCGTAGCTCCGTTTGAGACATGAGGAATGCTTTATTCTGTTGTTTAACAAATATAAAATATGATATTTCAGACCTTGAACAATTTGTAAAGTAACATATGGGGTGATTTCGGAAATGCTATAAGTTGTTTCCGGCCTCATTCACGATGCCTGGAGAGATAGTTCACTTATGCTTCACCTCTTGCCATGTTAAACAACATTTAATATTGTCGTGTACCTAAACGAGAGTGAACTAAATAATCGATTGTGGAGTTTCATCAACATGCAACTCGTTGCATATTCAGCTTCACTTAATGTGTAGGAGTTGTTTGATGTGCTTTGCCATGCCTTGCATAATAAAACCAGACATGCATAATATTTGTTTGCGCATCATATCATGCATATGTTGTGGTGTTTAGTGTGTTGATTCGTTCGTCTTCTTCACGGATCGTCTTCTACATGGATTCATTCTTCTTCCAAGCGGAATTTCAGGCAACATGACACATTTCCCTGGATACCACTACTATCATTACTATTCTAGTTGTCTCAGTTTTATCGTTATGTCATGACACCTACCACTTGTTTGACAAGCCTCCCAACATTGCCATGAAAAGCCTCTAACCCATCCACATCCTAGCAAACCATTGTTTGGCTATGTTACCGCTTGCTCAACCTTCTTACAGTGTTTCTACCTACAGGTGGAAGTGCTTCTAGGTGATAACATGAACATTCTTTTGTTATCTCAATTTTATTGCTATTTTATTTAATGCACATATATACTTGGTAAAAGGTGGAAGGCTTGGCCTTTTTATAGGTGTTTTGTTCCACTTTTGCCGCCCCTAGTTACTTGTGAGCCGGAGTTATGTTCCATAACCGAGCGCTCCTAACCTGCTCGGGGTTGTTATGGGCACCCCCTTGATTTTCGTTTTAGGATAAAGCTTGTCCGACAAGCCCCAACATTGGTACTATGGTTGCCTAATAAATAATAAAACTGCAATTAACCCGAGGATTTTAATCAACAGCCCGGGCCAGTGCTCCTCGTGAGTGTTGGTCCAAAATGGGCTGCCTGCAAGGCCGCCTCAAGGAAACTCGGGGATTGGTTTTCCCTGTAGCTAGTCCCATCTGGTCGTGTCCTGAGAACGAGATACATGACTCTTATCGGGTTCATCAAGACATTGGGCGGCCCTGCTGGATTTGTTACCTTTCTCGAACGTATTGAGTGAGGAATTCTGATTATTCTTTGGGCTATCTTGAGGTGGTGGATTTCCTATCGAATTGCCTAGGAAGATCACGAGATCCGTGGTTGAGGTTATTCCTGCCGTGTGTGGTTATTTAGTGATGGATGATTTGGAGCACCCTTGCGGGGTTAAATCTTTCGGAAAGCCGTGCCTGCGGTTATGTGGCAAACTTGGAAACTTTTTTAACACCCAGTCATAGCAAACTTGAAGTAAACCCAAATAATATACACCAACCTTGTGCGTAACCGGGATTGTCTCTTTTTGTGAGTTCTTATCCAAGAGAGAACATAGTGCGGTTATGTTTGACATAAGTATGTGTTCAGGATCAGTTAGTGATCATTACTAGTTCACGTCCGTTATGCGTAGACCACCAAACTTTACTTTATGTATTTGTAAGTTAGACACTCAAATAAATGCTTAGTCGCTTGCTGGAGCCTCACCACTTATCCATACCTCACCCATTAAGCTTTAACAGTTTTGATAACCTTGAAAATGAGATTGTTGAGTCCCTGTGGCTCATAGATTACTACAACAACACTTGCAGGTACAGGTAATGCGATTCTTTGACGTGAGAGCAATGCTTGTTTTGATTTGGAGTTCTCCTTCATCATCAATCTAGGATGGGTTCGAGGCGGCAACCTGGGATAGGAAGGGTGGATGTCATATTATCGTTTGATTTCGTCCGTAGTCGGACCCTGCTCTTTTGTATGATGTTTGAGCATGTTATTGTATTCATGTGACTCTGATGTAGCTTGTGGCGAGTGTAAGCCAATTCCATATACTCATCCCTTCTGCACATGTACTTGTAATAATATTCATTCTTGCAACACGATGAGATGCGGCTCTATCCCTGTCGAGGCCCTCGTGCCAAAATAAGGATAGGATCGCATCTGGGGCGTGACACTTACCAAGCAGCAGGTGGTGATCGGCAACTGGTATAGTCAAAACACTCAAAGCTTGGATAGAGCGTTTGCCAGGTGGTGTCAAACACACGACGTAGATGTATGTGGAGCTGGGAAGGATTATAATATGGTAGCAAAAAGGGTTAGCAATAATAAATCCAGAGATGTAATGCTAAAAAGAAGCTTAACGACAGTACCATGCTAGTCCTAGGCTAGACCGTACTAGAGATGCGAGCCTAGAAGACCAACAAAAGCAGGACGCTAGACGACAGTACCATTCTAGTCAAGGGAAGAGCCACTCTGAGTTGCAACCACCAAGTTTTTGACTAATTTTTTTCGGAGCAATTCGGGGTTGCAACCACCAAAAATTGCAAAAAAATAACTATGATGGCGAGTGTCTCAAAACGGTCCGAGAAGCCTAAAACTAGGATAGGGAAAAAAATAACCCACTGTTTTTTTGGAGACCTACTCAGGCAAGGAAACACGAAACCGAGAAGAAATAGAAGTCGCAAAAAACCTAATAACTGAAAAATTCGGATTAGAGGCAGATATGGGGTGGGTGGTGATATATAGCAGGGATGACAACGATGGTGGGTGATGGGATATGGTAGTGGTGATAATGGTCGTGGGTGATGTTATATGGCAGAGGTAAAGATGGTGTAGTGGCGGCATGATGACTTGTGAACTAATCTTGAAACCCTAATGGACTAGACACTAAGGCCATCAACTCTACACGAAGATGCAACTGCAAATTGAATGAAGCAAAACACTGAATAGATTATGCAAAGGCTTAGATTAGTTTGGATATGATGAACTAACCCTAATTTTTTTGTGGCTTTTTCGTGGACTATAGGTATGAACAACAGATGCGACGTAACTACGAAAAACTAGTAAAATCTCACCAAGCAACTTAGAAATATGATACCACTTGATAGAGGCAAAGGTGTACAATCTTTTGATCAGATGGTGGCCATCGTTTTTGGTGCAGTAGACTTTGACAATCTGACTATGAACGTGCAAGAGCATCATGCCTTAGGAATTGCTAAACCAACTCCGAGAGGTTATTGACAACGTCGGAGTACGATCAACCTGACCACCAAGGTCTATTTCCTACACGCAAACAAACAACATGTAAGAAATTGGAATTGCAATCTGGATATTGCCAATATAAGAGGAAAGCTTTATTAATGAAAGTGGGGTTCTGTGACGTCTTGGTCTGGTCGTGAAACACAAACGAAGGACACGATGTTGCAGTTATGGAGAACTTGTAATCTAAACAGAACACAAGTATAAACGGTGCCCTAAGGGCTGTATATATGGGGGAATAGAGGGGGATTTCGTGGCCCCTTGGAGGAGGGGTCCGAAACTAACCCTAACTCAGTTTCCCCACACATAACTCTAAAAATAGTCTATATTATGGTAATTTGAAATTACATAGGCCTGTCCGAAAAATAAGGTGGCGCAACACCTATAATATCCTATGGACGAAAGTTATAAAGTGGCATGTTTAATATTTCATAAGCCTTCGTGCTTCCATTATGGTGGCTTCAAAGTGCGGAAATCACCACTCGAAGCTCCTTTGTTCATTCCCATGCATGGACCTTCCTCTCCATGATTATTCTCGCTCCAATGGCCATCCTTCTTGTTCGTGCTAGGTCCTTCATTCATAAGTAAAACAATAGTATCTAACTTAGGCAGCATCATGTGTTCATGAACATTGAAGGATTTCCACGAAACTAAAGTACCTGGTAATTCATTTGGCGTGCGCAAGCTCTAGTAACTTGTCCAATATGTATAGCGGAATGGGTTGTAGGTGTAACAATGGTATTGATTTCCTCATCAGCAAGGTCATGCCTTTGGGGCCTGCACAGATCTCTTCGTCATCCATAGCATCTAGAGGGCAAACACATCAGGTTATATGTCGTCGTTGCAAGGGTAGAGGTCACTTCGCGAGAGAATGCACATCTAGGCATGTGATGATTGTTAATAAGGATGGTGGATATGCCTCCGCTAGTGATTATGGTGCGGAGACTTTGGCTCTTATTGCAAGTGAAGAACAGGGTGCGAAGGATACTGAACAAGAGACAGACTACATGGCTGTCGACTATCTGGACAGGTATTAAAGTTTAGTTTCTCAACGTGTTTTGAGTGTGAAAGTTGCACAGCTTGATAAAAATTGGAGGCACAACTTGTTCCATACAAAGAGACTTGTGAAGGAGTGTTTTGTTCGCGTCATCATCCGTGGAGGGAGTTGCAACAACTTGGCGAGGATGGAGATGATGGAGAATGACGAGGACATGGATACCTTGGATATGATCACAATATTGCATACACGTATTTACTTGAGGTGATTTCTTATAAAAGTTAGGCAATAATTTATTATGCTATACAGAAGAAAAGGACTTCACCTGTTTTTGTTTCATGCGTAATTGTAGAACTACCGGACATTTGTACAATCCGCACATGAAAATAAGGGAAAAAGAGACATTTATGTTTTGTTCAAGAAGTTCTGCCACGCCAGTTTTAGCCCTAGAAAAGATAGAGTCCATGTCTCTCACGTTCTGGACTCAGAATCTGACTGCATAGACATATGTGTACCGAAACGCCAACAACTTTTGCACCCTGACTCCAAATTGGGTGATTATTTTCTTGGAAAGTAGATTGTATATGGTTTCCATCTCAAGTCGATTCACCATAAAATTCTTCCGGAGCATGAAGATATTGATGAAACAATCTGACGCCACACTAGAATCGGAGTCAATCTACATATCCAAAGGTGTTGCACCACCTCCACTTTGGCCCGTGGGACTTGTAAGACCTAGGGTTGGTTTTAGGGTGTCTTGGGACGTCCTCCCATCTACTTGTCCGCCACCCCTTGCTCCAATATAAGTAGATAAATAAAGTAGCTTTTTCTTGGGCTATGCTTAGTTAAAAGTTAGCCATTGCAACTTCATTTACTTTGTTTGTGTCCAACGACTAGACCAGGATCGCTTTTATAACCCCACCCTTATCAGAACTTCATCTATATTTTCAATATTCAGATTGCATCATCATATTCTTGCTTTTTTCTTCGGTAGCTACCACGTATAGACTTTCGTGGTTAGGTTGATCATGCTCCAGTGTGGTCAATAACCTTTTGATGATTGGTTTAGTGCCTGCTAAGGTGCAACGTCATGCACGTTTGTAGTCAGATAATCAATGTCGTCTCCAACAAATCGATAAATATCATCTCATCGAAAGATCGGGACCCTTGCCTCTATCAAGTGGTATCAGTTTTCAGGTTGCTCAGTGAGGTTTTACCAGTTTTTCATAGTTTAGATCGCATTTGTTCTTCATACCTACTGTCCACGAAAAGCCACAAAGAAATACTAGGGTTAGATCCTTATATCCGAACCAATCTGAGACTTATTGCAATTTTCTGTTCAACGTCTTGCTTTGTTGAATTTGTGGTTGCATCATTGTGTCGAGTTGATGGTCTTAGGTATAGTCTCTTAGATTTTTGCGTTCACAAATTGTCAAGCCACCACCACAACATCTTCGTCATTCCTACCATATAACATCACCATGCCTCCGCCGTCCCTTCTGTTGTCGCCCACCATCATCCTTCAATTTCTACCACCTGTTCCCATCGGTCATTGTCATTATCATACTTTAGTTCGTTCGCATCTATGCTTGATCTAATCCGCATCTTATTTGGTTGAGAGACGAGAGAGAAAAGTCAGAGAAAAAACATAAAAAAAGTGAGTGAGAAAAAAAGAGAAAAGGAGAAAAAATTAAGTGAAAAAAATAGAGAGAAGAGAAAAAAGAACAAATTTCGGACCTACCTAGACTCAATCTCGTATGTGAATTTGGATTGAAATCTGTTTTGCGTACTATTGAGTAAAACCTGCATATCTTCCTCATCTGAAGACCGTTTTGACTCCATGAGTATTCAAATTCAAGCTATCGACGATCCGCATCTGAGTAGGTAATCAATCTATTTCATTATTGTCATCTCCAAATAGACTTCTACATAGGAACTTTTTCCCTCTAAAGGTTGCAAACACAGTTAGTCAATATTTCTCAAGTCCATTTTCGAATTTTTTGACTCCTCATACGAACTCGGAATTGAGTGATTCTTTTTGCATTGGAAATTTTGATTGAGTAGAATTCTTGAAAAACATCATAACATTTGCACAATATTTTTGAGAGTAAAGTTGTAGAGAGAGTTTTGGTGTATCCTGCCGTGCAGTTATTTGTTAGAGTTATCTTTACTCTTACTGTTCTTCACTTATATCTTGCTATCCAGAGCTACTTCATATCATACATTTCTATTATTTGTGTTCTGTCATAATGCTATTACTGTTCTAGGCTCTTGTCTCCCGTACGGTCTAGCCTAGGACCAACGTACTACCATCATTGAGCATTTATTCAGCATTGCATCTCGAAAATGATTATTCCTAATCTTTTGCTACCATATATTAAGCCTTCCAAGATCCACATATTTCTACATAGTGTATACATACGTTCACCTAGAAATCGCTTTGCTGAATCTTTGGAGATATTGACACCGTCAGTTGCCGGTCACCACCTACTGCATGGTAAGAACTTGTAAGACATTGATAGTTGCTTTCCTGTGAGCTTTTTCCCACCACATCCCAGTAGTTCATAGGAACATTATTTTAGAATTTTATTTCTTGTTTGTACTAATCATTATATGGTCCGTAGTTGTCTTCTCATGGGCTTCGTCGATCATGGGAGACGGGTCACCACCTAAGAAAATACCCTAACTGTCATGAGAGGTACAAAGACATTCAAATAAACACGATCGGTCAAAACAATTATACTGTTTAATGGCCATTTTAGACCTGCATTATATAATGAATGGGAGTTTGAAATAAATGATACATTTGCTTCCCATAATTTCGCTGAACATAAGAAAGTTAAGGCCGCAGTTGGCTCCTTCACTGGTTATGCTTCAGTTTGGTGGAGCGAATATTGTCGGTTACACCATACTTATGTACCTACTAGTTGGGATGATTTGAAACTAGTCATGAGACACAGATTCGTGCCTGATTATTATACTTGTGACATGAGTAAAAAAGTGACAACATTTAAAACAAGGTAGGGACACAGTAATGAAATATTTTGACGAGTTACAAATGAACTTGTTGCATTTCTCATTGGAAGAAAGTGAAAAATATTTTATGGATAGATTTTGGGGAGGATTAAACCGTGATATCTAGGAGATACTAATTCGTTAGAAGTGTAATCTGATGGATCATTTGTTTCATCTTGCTAGCAAAGCTTAACAAGAAATAATGCAACGTGTTGCCTACCTGGAGAACGAGCACAAGGTGCACATTCCAAATGTTGATGTGATTGTTTCTTCCACTACTAGGTGAACTACCCATTACTTTAATCACACCACCTATTTTGGAGGACTATGTTTATGATTTGACTTTGCCATGTGATGAAATAACTATAATATGAAGAATTTCTAGTGCACCCATTGAGTTAACTTTTGTTGGGAAAGAACCATATGAACCAGGAATAAATCAAATTTGGATCAAATATGTTTGAAAATAATTGTGCCACTGTTTAATCTTTTTGATATGACCTCCAATCTTTGCGATGATACTTTGTCAAATGACATGTTGCATGATTGCTTATTTAAGCATGTTGTAGCATGTAAATTTGAAACAATTCAAGTTTATTTACCAATGTTGAATCATTTAAGGATGAATGTTTTCAATCATTTTGTATGAATGAGGGCTTCACTTATATATGTAAACTGAGTTGCAATATTTCCATGCCTTCTACTTCTTGTGAAAATATTTTGTCTTTATATTTCATAATATATAATAGTTACTCGTGTATACATGGGTCATATGTGTAAAAACCAATGGAAGTAAAAATATATGATATATACATATATAACATGTACACCTTTTTTCTTTTCTTAGCCACATTTCAGATTAAGCAACGCTGAGGACGGCTTTGTTTTCGAGAAGGTATTGGAGATATGCGCTAGAGGCAATCATGTATGATGATATTTCCTATGAGTTTATGAATAAATAGTCCTTGGACATTATCAATGATGTGTATTAACAAGTACGTGACTTGTTTGTGAGACTATGCATTGTATGATGACTCTCCTTAAAGGTCCCTAGTCGAAAGGGTTGTGTGGACGCGCAGCCAGTTGGACTAGCATATAACACGGTGGATGGTCCGGTCTCACTGACCATGTAGCATTGGATGCTAGTCGGATAATATGGACTCAGAAAGATCTGGTCAGCTTCGACGTAGTCGGATCCGAGTTGAGATAAGGTGTGAGTTGGACAGACCCAACTATGAGACTCAACGATAGGTCATCTATGACTCTATAGTACAACATATGTTCTATGTCCTAAGACCTGAGATGGCGCATGAACTCGGGATGGTGACAGAGCTGCTTCAGGCCGACCAAATGATACTCCGTGACTGGGTGGTTACAAAGGTAGGTTTCGGGCTTGTCCATACCCATGTTGCGAGACATGGTCCAAAAAGATGGGATTTTCCCATCCAATTAGGGGAGATATACTCTGGTCCCATTGGGTGATCCGACCTCAATATGCATGGCCATGTGATGAGGATTATGAGATAATCTGAAGTGTTGGTCGGATTCACCGGGATGAGAAAGAGGTCGTGCTACAACAAGGATGCCCATATCACCTTGAGCACGACACATATATTGTATGGCAAAGGGAGAAGAAGTGTCAAGTACAGGTTCACCTAACCATCTTCGTCGGACACTTGGTGTCGGCCCACTTTGCTAGAGTCCTTTACGGACTGGTCGACCGGGATATGATGTGACTCGCGACCAAGTGAATGAGAAACTAAAGGGTCACGCGGTTAAGGGAAGTAACACGTGGTCTTTAGGATGCGTGCGAGCCCAAGAGTTGAGCCCGTGCTTTGGCTCCGTCATTAGGGCTTTGCATGTGTTGCAACTAGCCACCTCCACTCACCGCCGAACTGTGTGATCGGACCTAGCAGTCCGCCGCACGGTGTTCCTCCTGCACCCGCGGATATCATTAGAGGTGGTGCACTTGCGCCGCTCTGGCAAACCTATACGCGAGATCCGATGATCAGCAGTTTGAGGGGATCCAGCGATAGGCTGTTCGAGGAGGAGACAAACCACGCGGGCGCGCTGCAACAACTCTACTTCCGTTGCACGACACTACACGTCTAGTGATAATGATCTGTCATCAATCTCCATAGCATTTTCTTGGTTGTTATGCACTAATTTTTTTATTTGTACACGATATTCCTACGGTAGAACCCAACAGAAGGGGAGGATGATGAGGACATTCCTACCTTGTATATGACCACAAATATTGCATACGCGTATTTACTTGAGGTGTTTCTTATAGAAGTTATGCAATAATGTATTTATGCTATACATAACAATAGTACTTCACCTGGTTTTGTTTCACGCCTAATTGCAGAACTACCGGCCACTTGTACAATCCACATAAGAATATAAGGGAAAAGGGGACATTTAGGTTGTGTTCAAGAAGTTTTCCCACGTCACTTTTAGCCCAAGAGAAGATAGAGTTCAAGTCTCTCACGTTCTGGACTCAGATTCGGACTACACAGACATACCTGTACCAAAACACTAACAACATTTGCATCCACACTCCGAATTGGGTGATTTGTTTTGTTGGAAAGTAGATTTTATGTGCTTTCCATCCCTATTGGATTCACCTTAAAATTCATCCAGAGCATGGAGATATTGACGAAACAATCTGACGCCGCACTAGAATCCGAGTCAAACTACAAGTCCAAAGGCCGTGCATCACCTCCACTTGGTCCCATGGTCCTTGTATGACCTCGAGTTGGTTTTAGGGTGCCATGGGACATCCTCACACCTCCTTGACCACCGCACCTTGTTCCTATATAAGTAGATCAATCTAGTAGATTTTTTATTTGGTTTTGTTTAGTTAAAAGTTAGCCATTGCAACTTTGTGTACTTCGTTTGTGTCCAACGACCATACCAAGTGTAGCGACCTGACCTGAAAGGTCGAATCTCAGGTGTTTCCGTACGATCCCAAGATCATGCTGGTACACACACGGTACATCAATGTATATATCAAAGGGAAATCACATAGCATTTATTAATCGCAAATCTCATATCGAGTCCTTTATTACAATAAAGATTACAATAAAGTGGCTGAAGGCCAACTCATGAGAATATCTAAATCTTGCGGAAGCTTCAAAGGTAGTGAAGTCCATCTGACTCCAAGGGCATCTCCCCGAGCATAGAGCGTATCCTCACTCCTGGTCGGAAAAATACTCTGCAACATGATACGTTGCAGCCGTGTAGGTCAGTATATGGAATATGCCGGCAAAGTCACAAGAGAGGGGTAAAAAGATAATCATCTTATCTACATGCATATATGGTAGGTGGGGTAGTAAGTTTTTGCGTAAAGCCAATTTTCCTACATCAAGAGAGGGCTAAGAAAAATTATTACTAAGTTGGTTGATTAATGAGATGGTTCGACCAACCAAATCTTAGACCCAAGTTATTAATACCCACATCATCATATTAATTGTATTGAGGGTTCCGGAAGTTTCAGTTCCATTGGCTCAAGTCGTCCTTGATCGTGGACGCGGCTAATCGATTAGGTTTGGGTACTCTGCAGAGTTTTGCACACGTTCCCCACAAGATTTGATCGCCTCCATTGGATTCCTCGCACTTCAGGGTGTTTGAGGAACGGATGACCAAAACATGGTCTTCTAAGGGGTTCCACTGAGACTCTGTCGGTGCCCATCCTTTCCTACCGTTCTTCTACATCTCGTAGCACTGCCTGTCCAGTGTCGCCACAATTTCCAACCAAGCCAGAGCCCATAATGGCTTGTGGCTGTGCAGGTAAGCCTTGGGTCTTGAAGCATCCATCCATCTCTTTGTGCCTGGGTGGACCTTTCCGCATGAATACTGGTACATCTCCAGCATCACCTAGGCTAACCACTGGTTTCTCCAGGGCGCCATTCAACCATCATCCACACGGAGGTATATTGAAAAATTGGAAATCTTGAAGTCTTGATCATCATAGTAGGTCTTGAAATCATTATCTCACACTCTCATGAATCACACAACCAATCCCCGTCTACGAAAAGCATAGCATGACTAATTTAATGTTTCCCGGGACCATGTGTCAAAGGTTGCGGGACTACCTACCACATGATACTACATCAAGTAACCAATTTCCAATTTACCTAGTTTGCATGCAATTGGGGAGATGGAAGAACTAATGCAACAAAACTTGGATAAAACATGATCAAAGTGACTTGCCTGATTGACGATCTTCGTACTCGAGCGACTCTAGGTAACAAGCCTCGCACTCCGGATGATCTAACGAATCAAACAAGAGCACTCAATAAGCATACAACAAAATATTGTAACTCACAAAAATCAGGAATGAACTAGTAATCACTCAAGACAAAACAAGGCACAATCAAAAGAAGATCAACACATAGTTTGGGTTTTCTAAAGTTGATGGGTAAACTACTACTAATAACATAGAATTATTGGTATTAACAAAACAATAGTTGACAGAAAAGAACAATAGAAATATTTTATTAATAAACAGAATTAAATCCATTTAAAGTTTTGCTAAGAAAAATCTTAGTAGGGTTTTAAAAGTTTTGATAAACACTACTACATGAAGTGGGCTAGAGTTTATTAACAATAGAGTGAAATAAACTACAATTTTATTAAAAAACAATTCTCCTAACATAAAAGAATTTATTAAATGTTTTCTTAGAAAACGGAATTTAATTATCTAAACTTTGTTAAAGGAAACTATTACTAACTAGTTTGTTTTTATCAAACTAAACCTAATTGAAAAATAGTAGAGATTCCTATAATATTATGAAATAAACTAAGGAAATTATATTATTATTATCAGCAAGTAAAACACCTAATGTTTAAACAACAGAATCTACTGAAACAAAATATAACTAATTCTTATTTGAACTAACTAAAACTAAATTATTTAAACTATACTAACCACTAGGCAGATTATGTTTATAGTTAAAACACTAAACAAATCCATCCGAAAAATTCTCAAACTAAGCATGCTTATATTCCTAACTAATAAAATTCAGTAGCAAAAAGATTCATACACAAATCTATTTTTAAACTCTAGTTATTCAGATTTGAGTAGTTTGAGCAAATTTAATTAAATTCAAATTTTAGAGTTCAAATTTAAATTCTAAAACAACAGACATAAACTACATCAAATATGTGAACTAATGCAAAAATAATCAACTAAACACACTAAATAGTTTTAAAGATGTGATAAAAACAAAATTTGGAAATAGTCTGTTTTCTAAACAGAATCAGAAAAGAAAAGCGACAGGGCTACGTGGCGGGTCGTGGTTGGCCGAGAGGGTGTGCGTGCGGGCGGGTGACCGAAGCTTAGAAGAAAATGGTTCGCGTTTAAATCTTCTAATCGTGAGCGTCGACTATGGATCCGACGGTCCAAAGGGGTTCGGTGGCTTACAAAGAGAGTCACGGTGGTCTCCGGGGAGGATGGTGGCGGACGGTGGTCGAAGTTGGTCGGGGAGGTCACTCCGGTGGTCGAGGGAGACGTCGGAGGGGTCCAGACGACAACGGAGATCCTCCGGTGAAGAATGCCGGCGGCGGACGGGCGTGGGGGCGAGGGAGGCGACGACCCGGTGCTTGGAGAGGTTCGATCGTTGGGGAAACTCTGGTGAGCTCGAGCTTCAGCGGTCTGGCGAGGAAGAGAGGGGGCTTTGGGGGGGTGGAGTGCGGAGGGTGGCCGGCTTATATAGGACAGGTGAGGGGGTCGGGGAAGGTAAGAGGAGGGAGATCCAGCGAGGGGGGATCGCCAGCGAGGGTTACGGGCGCGGGGAAGACAGTGACCGCGTGGATCCAGCGGGCGGTCGGGGTGGGGCCTACTATCAGCGAGGGTGAGAGCGGCATCAGTGTGTCGGTCGGCCGGCTCGGAGCGATTTCGGGAGGGGCTTAATTGCAGATTGGGCCGACCGGGTCTCTAAAGCTTTAAAAGCTTTCCTTTTTCTATTTTTTCAGTGCAATAAAAACCTTTTAATGCACTCAATATAATTCCAAATATAGGAATAATATATATCAAAATTAACAGAAAAATAAATTCCATTTATTGAACATTGTTACTCTGTCATTCGAATAATTTGAAAAAAAATTCAGAAATGGCCTATTTGTTTTTAAAACCTTTTGCAAATATTTTTCAAAAGACCCCTTGGTTTTTATTGTTCAAATAAATCACCAAGAAGTCCCTGGTGTGGAGTGTCATGTTCCTCCCCTCTTAATTTCATAACATTTCAACCAATTCATACATTCAAGCTATGATGACGATGATGCATAGCTATATTTCATAACATTCCAAAATGAAATTTTGGGATGTTACAAACCTACCCACCTTAAGATGAATCTCGCCCTCGAGATTCGGGTTGGCTAGAAAGTAGGTGCGGGTGGTCTCTACGAAGATCTTCTTCGCGTTCCCAGGTGGCTTCTTCCTCGGTGTGGTGACTCCACAAAACCTTACATAACTTGATGATCCTGCTGCGGGTAACTCTGTTGGCAGTTTCGAGGATCCTGACAGGATTCTCCTCGTAAGTCAGATCACTGTCAAGATGTATGGCCTCTAGGGGCACAGTGTCTCTCAAAGGAATATCAGCCATCTCAGCATGGCATTTCTTCAGCTGGGAAACATGGAAAACATCATAAACTCCGGACAATCCTTCCGGCAATTCCAGCTTGTATGCAACTTCACCTCTACGTTCAAGAATTTTTTAGGGGCCTATGGACCTGGGTGCTAACTTTCCTTTAACACCAAACCTCTTGATTCCTCGAAGTGGGGACACACGAAGATATGCTCGGTCTCCCACTTCATACATCACTTCCTTGCGTTTGCTATCAGCATAACTTGAGATTGAGCTATCTTGAGTCTGACAAGAATAAGCTTGACTTTCTCTTCAGAATCTCGGATAAGGTCGGGACCAAAAAGTTTTCAGTCTCCAACACCATCCCACATCAATGGTGTTCTGCACGTCCTTCCGTATAAAGCTTCGAAAGGGGCCATCTTCAGACTGTTCTGATAACTATTGTTGTATGAGAATTTTGTGTAAGGTAAGTTGTCATCCCAACTAGACCCATAGTCTAGTGCACAATATCTCAACATGTCCTCCAGAATCTGGTTGACTCTCTCAGTCTGTCCATCGGTCTGCGGATGAAAAGCTGTACTGAACTCCAGCCTCGTACACAAAGTTTCATGTAGCTGATGCCAAAACTTTGAGGTAAATTGTGTTCCTCTATCTGACACGATACTCCTCGGAACTCCATGCAGACACACGATCCTGGTCATGTATATCTTGGCTAACTTAGCACTGGTATAGGTGGTCTTCACTGGGATGAAATGAGCCACCTTGGTCAAGCGGTCAACCACTACCCAAATGGAATCATAACCTGAACGGGTCCTGGGTAATCCAGTGATGAAGTCCATACCAAGCTTTTCCCATTTCCACTCGGGTATCAGCAAAGGTTGGAGTAACCCTGCTGGTTTCTAATGTTCCGCCTTTACTCGCTGACAAACATCACATATTGCAACATGTTCCGCAATATCCTTCTTCATACTCGTCCACCAGTAACTTTCCTTCAAGTCCAGATACATCTTGGTGTTGCTTGGGTGTATCAAGTAAGGTGAATCATGGGCTTCCTGAAGTATCAACTTCCTGAGCTCTGGGTCATTGGGCACATAGATTCGGTTCTCAAACCACATAGTTCCTTGTTCATCCTCACGAAAACCTTTAGCTTTACCATCTTTCATTCTTTGCTTAATCTCAGCTATCTCCTTGTCCATCTTCTGGGCTTCACGAATTCTTTCGGTCAAGGTGGACTGGATCTCTAGTGTGGCAACATATCCTCTTGGAACTATCTCTAGCCGGAGCTCTCTGAGATCATCGGCTAACTCCTGGGGTAATCCTCCCGCGGTGAGTGTGTTTACTTAAGTTTTCCGACTCAAGGCATCTGCTACCACATTTGCCTTACCTGGATGGTAGTGTAATCTCATGTCATAGTCCTTGATTAACTCTAACCATCTCCTCTGTCTGAGGTTCAACTCTTTCTACGTGAAGATATACTTCAGGCTCTTATGATCGGTGTAAACATCACAACTATGTCCAACAAGGACATGTCTCCAGGTCTTGAGTGCGTGCACTAAGTATGCTAGTAGCAAATCATGGGTGGCATATTTCAACTCATGAGGTCGTAGTTGTCTGGATGCATAAGCTACAACCTTTCCATCTTGCGTGAGTACTCCTCCAAGTCCTTCACGTGAAGCATCACAATAAACCTGGAAGTCTTTCCGAATATTGGGCAAAATCAACACTGGGGCTGTGACCAAACATTTCTTTAACTCCTGGAAACTGGCGTCACATTCCTCAGTCCAAATATACTTAGACTCTTTCTTCAACAACTCCGTCATGGGCTTGGCAATCTTTGAGAAATTCTCAATGAACCTCCGGTAATATCCGGCAAGTCCGAGGGAACTGCGGATCTCCTTAACTGAGGTGGGTGACTTCCACTCGGTGATGGCTTCAACCTTAGCAGGGTCCACTGCTATTCCATCTCCGGAAATAACGTGTCTATGGAATCCGACTTCCGTCAGCCAGAATTCACATCTGCTGAACTTGGCATATAACTGATGCTCTCTCAGCTTCTCCAGAACTAAACGCAAATGTTCCTTGTGTTCTTCCTCATTCTTGGAGAATATCAATATGTCATCGATGAACTCCACGACAAACTTGTCCAGGTATTCCATGAATACTTTGTTCATCAAACTCATGAAGTAAGCAGGAGCATTTGTCAAACCAAAAGACATGACGGTATACTCATACAAGCCATACCTTGTGGTGAAAGCTGTTTTGGGTATATCCTGTTCACGAATTTTCAATTAATGATACCCAGATCGAAGATCGATCTTGGAGAATACTTTGGCTCCTACGAGCTGATCAAACAAGTCATTAATCATCGGCAGAGCACACTTGTTCTTGATAGTCACCTCGTTCAAGGCACGATAATCGACTACCATTCTCAAGGTTTTATCCTTCTTCTCCAACAAAAGAACTGGGGCTCCCCAAGGTGAAGAACTTGGACGAATATACCCTTTGTCCAATAACTCCTTAATTTTCTTCTTGATTTCTAACAGATAATTTGCGAGCATCCGATAGGGTCTCTTGGAAATTGGGGCTGTTCCTGGCAGTAGCTCTATTAGGAACTCAATCTCTCTATCTGGTGGCATGCCTGGTAATTCTTCCGGGAATACATCCGGAAAGTCTTTTACCACAGGTACTTCCTCTTGAACGACTCCTGTGAGAGAATTTAACCGAGCACTCATACGTGTGCGTCGGGATACATACTTAATCCTATTGTTCTACGGGGTGGTGAGCAAGATAGACTTGTTGGGACAGTCAAGATTTCCTTCATATTTGTTCATCCAATCCATGCCTAGGATTACATCCAATCCCTGCGACTCTAAGACAGTGAGGTCGGTGGGAAAAACATGGTTTCCTATATTGAGCTTCAAGGCATGGCATCCTATCCCTGCCATCATCATGCCTCCTGGGGAACTGACCTTAAATGGCTGACTAAGGGTTTTGGTGGGCAAACCATACTTTTCCACAAATACCCTTGATATGAAAGAATGAGTTGCACCGGAATCAAAAAGTACTGTACCTGGACGTGAATGCAATAAAAACTTACCAACCACAGTCTCGGGCTGATCATAGACTTCCTCCACATCAATGTGGTTCACCTGAGCACGGGGAAAAGGGTTGGGCTTCTTAGCTGTTGAGTTGCCGTTGTTGTTGTCGTTTCCATTTCCCTGTTTGCTCTGGGGACACTCAGTAGCATGGTGCCCTGTCTTGTGGCACTTGAAACAGGTGATGTGGCTCAGATCCTTCTGAGTAGGAGCGTGACGGTGCTGGTTGTTGTTCCCATTCCCATTGTCAGTCTTGAAGTTGCCATGGTTGGGATGGGCATTCCCATTTCCTCCATGGTTGTGGCCTCCATGGTTGTGCACGGCATGAGTGTGCCTTCTAAACTTACCGGTCTGTGATCCGGTATTCCCTGAGTACGGGGAGTAGCGGGGCTTCTGATGAGCTCCAGAGTTAAATTCCCTTGAGTATACTTCCTCTTGCGGTTCTCAATTTGTTGTTGTTTTCCCTCCAAGATGAGGGCCTTGTCCACCAGCTCTTGGTAGTTGTTGAAAGTAGCCACTACCAGCTACATGCTCAACTCATCGTTGAGTCCTTCCAGAAACTTCTCCTGCTTGGCCGCATCATCGGCCACATCTCCTGGTGCATAACGGGCCGACATGCTGAATTCGTCCACATATTGGGCCACAGAGCGATTACCCTGGCGCAAGTTGCGAAACTCGCGCTTCTTTAGACTCATGGCTCCAACTGAGACATGAGCTGTGCGGAAAGCAAGCTTAAATTGTTCCCAAGTCACACCAGCAATAGGATATGTGGTGGTGTAGTTCTCCCACCATGAAGCTGCTGGTCCTTTGAGTTGATGTGCGACAAAGCGCACCTTCTCAGCGTCAGTACATCCAGCGGTGACAAGTTCCCTCTCCATCTTACGGAGCCATTTATCTGCCACAATGGGCTCAGTGTTGCTGGAGAAAGTTGGAGGGTTCAACCTCAAAAAACGGGTGAGGTTGTCAGCCTGAGGTGGATGGTGGTTGTTGTTGTTCTGATTGTTGGTCTGATTCTGGATCAATAGATGCATCAGTGCATTCTGCTGCTGGAGGAGTTGCGTGAGTTCTGGCGGGAAGGTGAAGTCGGACTCACGTCGTGGATGCATCTTGTTGTTTTCAGAGGGATGAGAATTAGAATAGAACAAGGGCCTAGAAAGAAAATCACTACCCATATGCAATGCACAAACATGTCACATCAAGCACTCATTCATTAATTCAACTCAAAGATTCAAACATCAGAATAAAAGTCTCAATCAAACCAAGCATCGACCTACGCTTTAACGTTGAAAATAAAAGAAAGATACATGGGGGGGGCATGACTAAAGTTCTCCGCAAAAGTGCATAGTCGTGGGTCCTCCGGTGGTGCTCTCCTCAGAGTCTTCATCGTCGCTGATGAAGGGAGCCATGTCTCCTTCGGGGTGAAGATTTCCCCCATGTCCAGCTGTTCCTCCAGAGTTGCGATGCGAGTATTTAACTTCTCGATCCTCTCCGGGAAGTCCTTCACTTCATGCTCATGTTCATAATTGGCTTCCCGTATGTCAGCTTCAAGATCCAGCTCGCAGTTCATCAGATTCTTGATTGTCTTCATATCTGCACGTACCCGAAGCTCCAGAGCCCTGACATGAGTCTCTAAGATCTGGATATATGAAATGGTGGAGTCTCTAGTGGGGTTGGTGATGATGTTTCCCTAGACATCCCTGCGACAAACCATGCTGAGGTCTCGCGAAATGGGACCACCTCTGTATTCCTCCTGAATACGTCCGAGGGCACGGTGAATCGCCATATCTCTCCCAAGAATCCAGCTGGGTGCCATAAACTTGATGTCGATGGGCTCTGTGATATATCCAAAAGTCCTTCCGGGAATATGCACTTCAATTCTGTAGCGAGCGTCCTGTGGGAAAGACATGATCGCAATCCCAGTGATGGTTGGCAAAGCAATCTTCACGTCTTTGACGATCTGTGTCAGCTCCTTGCCAAAAGGCATGGTTGCGTCAGGCTGGCAGAACTTCGTGAAGCGAACGAGGGTGAAGGTGGCCATCTAGAAATGTTGAAATACATCGGAGAGAAATCAGAAATGAGCAGATGAGAATGTAAGAATTTGTAAAACAAGGAAAAGAATGATCCTAAGGCTTTTCCAATCCCAGAGGTTACGTCCTACGGTCAGCGTGTGCTCTGATACCATTTCTGTAGCGACCCGACCTAAAAGGTCGAATCTTCGGTGTTTCCGTACCATCCCAAGATCATGCTGGTACACACACGGTACATCAATGTATATATCAAAGGGAAATCACACAGCATTTATTAATCGCAAATCTCATATCGAGTCCTTTATTACAATAAAGATTAAAATAAAGTGGCTGAAGGCCAACTCATGAGAATATCTAAATCTTGCCGAAGCTTCAAAGGTAGTGAAGTCCATCTGACTCCAAGGGCATCTCACCGAGCGTAGAGCGTATCCTCATTCCTGGTCGGAAAAATACTTTGCAACATGATACATTGCAGCCATGTAGGTCAGCATATGGAATATGCCGGCAAAGTCATAAGAGAGGGGTGAGAAGATAATCATCTAATCTACATGCATATATGGCAGGTGGGGTAGTAAGTTTTTGCGTAAAGCCAATTTTCCTACATCAAGAGAGGGCTAAGCAAAATTATTACTAAGTTGGTTGATTAATGAGATGGTTCCACCAACCAAATCTCATACCCAAGTTATTAATACCCACATCATCATATTCATTGTGTTGAGGGTTCCAGAAGTTTCAATTCCTTTGGCTCAAGTCGTTCTTGACCGTGGACGCAGCTAATCGATTAGGTTTGGGTACTCTGCAGAGTTTTGCACACGTTCCCCACAAGATTTGATCGCCTCCGTTGGATTCCTCGCACTTCAGGGTGGTTGAGGAACGGATGACCAAAACATGGTCTTCTAAGGGGTCCCACTGAGACTCTGTCGGTGCCCATCCTTTCCTACCGTTCTTCTACATCTCGTAGCACCGCCTGTCCAGTGATGCCACCATATCCAACCAAGCCAGAGCCCATAATGGCTTGTGGCTGTGCAGGTAAGCCTTGGGTCTTGAAGCATCCATCCATCTCTTCGTGCTTGGGTGGACCTTTCCGCGTGAATACTGGCACATCTCCAGCATCACCTAGGCTAACCACTGGTTTCTCCAGGGCGCCGTTCAACCATCATCCACCCAGAGGTATATTGAAAACTTGGAAATCTGGAAGTTTTGATCATCATAGTAGGTCTTGAAATTATTATCTCACACTCTCATGAATCATAGCATGACTAATCCCCGTCTACTAAAAGCATAGCATGACTAATTTAACGTTTCTCGGGGCCATGTGTCAAAGGTTGAGGGGGTACCTACCACATGATACTACATCAAGTAACCAATTTCCAATTTACCTACTTTGCATGCAATTGGGGAGATGGAAGAACTAATGCAAGAAAACATGGATAAAACAGGATCAAAGTGACTTGCCTGATTGACGATCTTCGTACTCGAGGGACTCTAGGTAACAAGCCTCGCACTCCGGATGATCTAACGAATCAAAAAAGAGGACTCAATAAGCATACAACAAAATATTGTAACTCACAAAAAATCAGGAATGAACTAGTAATCACTCAAGACAAAACAACGCACAATCAAAAGAAGATCAACACATAGTTTGGGTATTCTAAAGTTGATGGGTAAACTACTACCAACAACATAGAATTAGTGGTATTAACAAAACAATAGTTGACTGAAAAGAACAATAGAAATATTTTATTAATAAACAGAACTAAGTCCATTTAAAAGTTTTGGGAAACACTACTACATGAAGTGGGCTAGAGTTTATTAACAATAGAGTGAAATAAACTACAATTTTATTAATAAAACAATTCTCCTAACAGAAAAGAATTGACTAAAAGTTTTCTTAGAAAACAGAATTAATTATCTAAACTTTGTTACAGGAAACTATTACTAACTAGTTTGTTTTTATCAAACTAAACCTAATTGAAAAATAGTAGAGATTCCTATAATATTATAGAAATAAACTAAGCAAATTATATTCTTATTATCAGCAAGTAAAACACCTAATGTTTAAACAACAGAATCTACTGAAACAAAATATAACTAATTCTGATTTGAACTAACTAAAAACTAAATTATTTCAACTATAGAAATCCATCCTAAAAATTCTCAAACTAAGCATGCTTATAGTCCTAACAAATACAGTTCTGTAGCTAAAAGATTCATACAAAAATCTATTTTTAAACTATAGTTATTCAGATTTGAGTAGTTTGAGGTAATTTGATTAAATTCAAATTTTAGAGTTCAAATTTAAATTCTAAAACTACAGACATAAACTACATCAAATATGTGAACTAATGCAAAAAGAATCAACTAAAAACACTAAATAGTTCAAAAGAGATGATAAAAACAAAATTTGGAAACAGTCTGTTTTCTAAACAGTATTAGAAAAAAAAAGAAAAAAACTCATCGGACAGGGCTACGTGGCGGGTCGTGGTTGGCCGAGAGGGTGTTCGTGGGGGCATTTGCGGGCGGGTGACCGAAGCTTAGAAGAAAACGGTTCGCGTTTAAATCTTCTAATCGTGAGCGTCGACTATGGATCCGACGGTCCAGAGGTGTCCGGTGGCTTACAGAGAGGGTCGTGGTGGTCTCCGGCGAGGATGGCGGCGGCCGGTGGTCGAAGTTGGTCGGGGAGGTCGCTCTGGTGGTCGAGGGAGACGTCGGAGGGGTCCAGACGACAGCGAAGATCCTCCGGTGAAGAATGGCGACGTCGGACGGGCGTGGGGGCGAGGGAGGCGACGGCGCGGTGCTTGGAGAGGTTCGGTCATCGGGGAAACTCCGGTGAGCTCGAGCGTCAGCGGTCTGGCAAGGAAGAGAGGGGGCTTTGGGTGGGTGGAGTGCGGAGGTTGGCCGGCTTATATAGGACCGGTGAGGGGGTCGGGGAAGGTAAGAGGAGGGAGATCCGGTGAGGAGGGATCGCCGGCGAGGGTTACGGGCGCTGGGAAGACGGTGACCGCGTGGATCCAGCTTGCGGTCAGGGTGGGGCCTACTGTTAGCGAAGGTGAGAGCGGCGTCAGTGTGTCTGTCGGCCGGCTCGGAGCGATTTCGGGAGGGGCTTAATTGCAGATTGGGCCGACCGGGTCTTTAAAGCTTTAAAAGGTTTCCTTTTTCTATTTTTTTTAGCGCAATAAAAACCTTTTAATGCAATCAATATAATTCCAAATATAGGAATAATATATATCAAAATTAACAGAAAAATAAATGCCATTTATTGAACATTTTTACTGTGTCATTTGAATACTTTGATTTTTTTTCTTCAGGAATTGCCTATTTGTTTTTAAAACCTTTTGCAAATATTTTTCAAAAGACCCCCTGGTTTTTATTGTTCAAATAAATCACCAAGAAGTCCCTGGTGTGTGGAGTGTCATGTTCCTCCCCTCTTAATTTGAACTTTTTCCAAGGGTTTTCAATTAGGTGAAAGCAACTTAGAGAAAATAGAATGGGACTTTCAGAAAGTCAGAAGAAGCATTTCAACCAATTCATACATTCAAGCAATGATGATGATGATGCATAGCTATATTTCATAACATTCCAAAATGAAATTTTGGGATGTTACACCAAGACCGCTTTCGGAACCTTACCCAAATAAATACTTCATCTATATTTGCAATATTCAGATTGCATTACCATATTATTGCTTGTTCCTCGATTGCTTGTAGGAATAGACCTTCGTCGTGAGGTTCATCATGCTCCGGTGTGCTCAAGAACCTCTTGGAGATTGGTTTAGCTATTGCAAAGGTGCAAGGTCATGCATGTTTGTAGATGGATCATCAAAGTCGTCTCCACCAAATCGATAGTTATCATATCATTGAAAGATCAGGACCCTCGCCTCTATCAGGGAAGTTGTCTCTAATCACCAGACCACATACTCATCCATCTTGTATCCAATGGTTCGAAAAAGTGGCAAGGTTAAGGTAACATGTATTGTCCCGTGGTCATCCCCATGGACCCATCATCGACACATCAAGCTCCAATGGGTCCCATGACAAGAGCCCGTGCACGCGCAATGGAAACCAAGGTGACATCTCTCCTATGCATCCTCGGGTACTTTAACCAGGACGGGAGCTCAAGGGCGCAAGGAGGAGGACCTCATGAAGGAGAGGATGCAAGCTCAAAGCTGAAGCTCCACACCAACACGGAACCGCCGGCCTCGAGCAACCCAGGATCGACCGCAGGCATGCATACTTCTTATCTAGCCTAGAACCCGGCCGGACCCTAGCCGGCCCCTTGCCCGGAACCTCCAACCCTAGGAACTTCCGGCCAGCCCGGAACTGCCGCCCCTCTTCAGCCCGGCCCCCAAATTCGACACCAACACTATGTCTACCCCGGAACCTGGCCGAAACCTGCCTAGAACTTGAAGCCTGACCCGAAACTTTCGGCCTACCTGCACGTAGTCACTCATACCAAAGGCCCATGGAACCCTTTGCCCCTATTTTGACATTGACTACATATACTCTCCTCCCACCTCGAGTTAGGGTTAGCTTATGTTTAGCATTTGACATTGTTAAGCAAAGCTCGATTTACTTCCTTCCCTTGTGGAGTGATACACCACTACGTGAGAACATACGAAGTGGATGCCAACGCATCTATCAAGGGAACGTCCCACGGGATATCAAGGACCCTCCTAATGAGCAGGAGACTATCGATTACGTGTATCCTTTTGTTGATCGTGGATCTATGTATCTCATGTGTTTGTGTGTTTCTAGTGTATGTGCGATCAGAGATTGTTCATGAGTTTGTGTTTCTCTCTTGATTTCTCCCTTTTCCCCCTCCAAGTGTGAAAATATCTATACTACTGGGTTTGCCCCGTATCATATTTGTATCATGAGCCACGTTTATTCACACCTTGGAGTCTCTCCATCCACTTTCTAGCCAATTTTTCTTTGTTTTGAACTAATTTCGAAAATCCCCCAAAAAATACAAATACCAAAATTTCTTGGATTCATTGGATTTGAAGAGATTTTGTTGATTTTAATCCTAGATTCTGTAGTAGACATGTGGATCTAGCTTTCCATCCATCCAAACCCCACCATTTTTTCCTTTTCCCCGTCAAATTTTGGTTTTTCCTCACATTATCCGCCCAAGTCTAAGATCTTGAAATTAGGGTTTGTGCCAAACTTTGAAACTTCCGGATCCACCTGGACCTTTTGGCCCCCGGAATCTTCGGAACCCCCGAACCTTCCAGCCCCCGGAACCCCCGGAACCAATGGATTTTCTGGCCATTGCGGAAACTTTCACCTCTGAAACATTCGCTTTTCGTTCGTTTTTGCACAGTATTTCCGCAAACGTCCACCATTTTCTTCCGCAACCTTTGCATTTGATATTTTGAGTCGCGAGCCCACCACTTCCTAACTTGTTCAGTCTACTTAGGAGTGGTTCAACATCATCATCACCGCTAATCATCACCTCGGATCATCGCCAACCACCCGTTCATTGACACCAAACCGTAAGCAAGGGCGGTAACCGCGACGACGCTCTTGACATATTTCCATTTCCATTGGATTTTTACCCCAAGCCTATTTGCGTTACTTTCCTATCACTACTAGACATTGTGTATTACCGGGCTACACTACTTGTGCACTTTAATGATACATATTCCGCATAGCTTCAATTGCATGCGTATATATTAGTATCATATCTTGTGTGACAAATAATACCCGCATACATAATTGCTATCTTGGTGTGCACGTCCCGCATAGTGACCATACAAACATTATTGATAAAAGAAACAAAATGAAAGCTTTTAGGCACGGACAAAATAACAACATCACTAGCATGACCACATTTGCATATCAAACTTGATCATCTTGCATCACTTGAGCGAGTGACACGTGCCTCATACATACATATAATGTGAAGAATAGGAAGACAACACATTTTGCTTCTTATAGGTTGTGCACAAGCGTGTGTCACACCCATTTGAGCAATCATGCTAGCGTTTACCTAGTGTTGTGCAACACGAGCATTTTCCCTGGATTCCACATTTTGTGCTCATTCCTTGGTTGGCCGACCCCACTTATGTATCCGTATGTGTGTGTCTCCGTGTATACTCATTGGATTTGATCTGCATTGTCTTACTTGCAAATTTACGAATCTCTTTCAACACTATTGAATCTTATTCTCGAATTACCTGAATATGGTGCCACCATCCTATCCAAGCTACTCCATAAGCTTTACTTTTGTAGGTTTGATAAGGATGATCTCCAGTACAAATTCTACTATTTCCATACTTGCACATTGAGTGCTTTTGATCCACTTTCATCTTTTGGAATGGTAATTGGTATTGTCTTCTCACTCTTCCACTTATATATTCTTGTGTGCTATGGATAGGAACATCATTTTGAACCCATACTTTGAGGAGCATGACAACGCCGCCAATACCCATGTTACCAAGTGGCACTTATTCGTCGCAAAAAAAGCAATTACACAAGCACAAGGCGAACAACGACCCTGAAGACTAAGTTCTGTCTAGTGTTGGTTACTTATTCTTATCTTCATGTGAACTACAATGATGAAGAACGCTTCGGCAAGCTCATGTTTACCATGCCTAAGTTCTCCGAAAGCAATGACCCCGAAGACTATCTTTCATGGGCACTCAAAGTTGATATGATATTCCATTTACACAACTTTGAGGAAGAGAAGAAGATTTCCATGGCCTCTCATGAGTTCCAAGACTATGTTATCATTTGGTGGGAACAAGTGACTGGGAGACGAAGAGAAAGGGGTGAACCACCAATCACCAATTGGGCTCAAATGAAGGAACTCATGAGAGCTTGGTTTGTGCCACTACAACTGGGATCTCTTCAAGAAACTACAACTATTCAATCAAGGCACAAAGTCTGTAGAATAATACTATCAAGAAATGGAAATTGCCATGATCAGAGCCAATGTCAAGGAAGATGACGAGCAAACAATGGCATGATTCTTGAATGGTGTCAACTACCAAATCAAGAAAATCGCGGAATTCTAACCATACTCCAACCTACTCGATTTAGTACATCAAGCAACCAAGGCGGAACGCCAAGTGCAAGATAACTACAAGTATTCCAAGTTCTCTTGCAAGACCTATGGTTCAAGTGCTCAAACTTCTACGACCACGACGCCTTCGACTATGAAATTTACAACACCTAGCGGAGAAAAGTCAAGTTTCAAGGACAAGATGACTTCGTCAAGCCGTCCTCCTACTTCAAATAACTACAAGCCAAGGGCTTCATGCTCTACACCGACAACGGAGGGCACCACTAAATAAAGCTCAACCAATTGTTCCATGTGCCAAGGCCATGGCCGCAAGACCTATGAGTACCTGACAATATGCACCATGATTCTTCAAGACAATGGCACCAATGGCTTTATGAGCGATGACGAGATGGAAGCGTTGTAGAACGTGGCCATGCACCGACAGGTCACTAAAGACGAAGATTCACAAATCTTTAGTAACAATGATATAAGCCCCGCTCTTGTTGTCTCCAAGGTTTTGACACTTCAACAACAAGAAGACGAGGACCAACATTGCCACATATTCGATAACAAGGAGGGCATCCAAGGTCAATGTCATCATCAATGGTGGAAGTTGTCACAATTTGGCAAGTCAAGACCTTTGCTCCAAGATCCAATTGGTCAAGTTCCAATGGCCCCTACAAGGTCCAATGGCTTAGTGACCCCGACAATATCCAAGATTATCACGACGTGCAAGTTTCCTTCAAGATAGGCCCTTACGAAGACACCTTGGAGTGTGATGTGGTTCCCATGTCCGTTTGCCATCTAGTCCTTCGGAAACCGTGGCAATTCGACCGTGGTGTCATCCACAACGGGTGGATGAATTACAATAGTTTCAAAATGAAGGGCAAGGAGTATGTGCTTCGACAAATGTCTCCTAGTCAAGTGACCGCCGACAAGAAAGCTTCATCCCATCGTGGAGATAAAAGTGAGAGAGTGATCCCCCTCAAAGAGAGTGAGCACCAAAATCCAAAAGTGAGTGACTCCATGATGTGAGACATGAGAGATCTAATCGTTTTACCCAGCAAAAGAGATTTGAGGGATGTGAGTGAGATCCCATCGACTCTTCTTCACTAGGTGCTTGTGTGCAAGGATGACGTCATACGGCGTAACCCTTCACAACATCTTCCTCTTGTGTTTTCTAGATTGTTGGAGGAATTTCAAGATGTTTTTCCCAATGGGATACCTTCAGGGCTACCACCAAAATGAGGGATCGAACACCTAATCAACCTCATACCAAGCGCACCGCTTCCAAACAAGGCATGCTACCACCTCAATCATGAAGAAACAAAGGATATACAAAGGCATGTCCAGAAACTACTATATAAAGGGCATGTACGTGAAAGCTTATGTCCTTGTGCGATTTCCATGATACTAGAACCTAAGAAAGACGATAGTATGCGCATGTGTTCGGATTGCCTCCCTATCAATGCTATAGCCATTTGATATCATCACCCCATCCCTCACCTCGATTGATGAGGACATGGCTACCTTGTATACGATCACAAATATTGCATACATGTATTTTACTTGAGGTGATTTCTTATAAAAGTTATGCAATAATTTATTTATACTATACAGAACAAAAGTACTTCACCTGGTTTTATTTCATGTGCTTTCCAGCTAAATTAGATTCACCTCAAAATTCGTTTGGAGCATGGAGATGTTGACGAAACAATCTGACATCTCCACAGAATCAGAGACAAAATACAAATCCAAAGGTGTTGCATCACCTCTACTTGGGCCTATCGGCCTTGTACGACCAAGGGTTGGTTTTACGGTGCCTTGGGACATCGTCCCACCTCCTTGGCTGCCACCCTTGCTCCAATATAAGTTGATAAATCTAGTAGCTTTTTTCTTTGGGTTTTATTTAGTTAAAAGTTAGCCATTGCAACTACGTGTACTTCGTTTGTGTCCAACGACCAGACCAAAACCTATTTCGGAACCCCACCTTTATCAATACTTCATATATATTCGCAATATTCAGATTGCATTGTCATATTCTTGCTTGTTCTTCAATTTCTTGCAGGAATAGACCATCGTGGTCATGTTGATCATGCTCCATTATGGTCAATAACCTCTTGGAGATTGGTTTAGCAATTGCTAAGGCGCAACATCGTGCACGTTTGTAGTCAGATTGTCAAAGTCGTGTCCACTAAATTGATAGTTATCATCTCATCGAAAGATCAAGACACTTGCCTCTATCATCGATGGTATGCTAGATGACCTTAGTGGTTACTACCAAATATGCATACAAGAGGGCGATGAGTGGAAAACAGGTTTCAAAACTTAGTTTGGTCTCTATGAATGGCTAGTTATGCCTATGGGCCTATCCAAAGCACCAACTACTTTTATGCGAGTCATGCATCATGTCTTATGACATCTCATTGGTGATTGCATTGTAGTATACTTGCACGACATTATTGTTTTTAGCGAATCTCTTGAGGAGAATGCTAAACATGTTAGGGAAGTATTGCAAGTTTTTGGGAAGGAACAATTGTATGCTAACATGGAAAAATGCACTTCTGGTGTTCAAAAGGTTGTTTTCCTAGGATTTGTGGTCTCTTCTAAGGGTTTTCATGTGGATGAAACTAAAATTGATGCTATTAAAACATGGCCCACGCCCACCAATTTGCAACAAGTGCGTAGTTTCCATGGACTAGTCGGCTTCTACCATCGCTTTGTTAAGGATTTTAGCACAATTTTCTTCCTCGTGCACCTTTGCTTGCATTACCTAACTTTGATAAAATGTTCCAAGTGAATTGTGATGCTAGTGGTAATGGCATAGGTGGTGTGCTAATGCAAGAAAAGCGCCCCATTGCATACTTTAGTGAGAAAATTTCCGGCGCTCAACTTAACTATCGCATATATGATAAGGAACTATATGCTTTGGTAAGAGTTTTAGATGTTTGGGACCATTATCTTCGCTGACATGAGTTTCTCATCGATATCGATCATGGAATTCTCAAGTATCTTAAGGGTCAAATTAAGTTGAACAAACGGCACGCTAAATGGAGTGAATTCATTGAGTCCTTTCCATATGTAATCAAATACATTAAGAGTAAGGAGAATTTTGTGGTGGATGCTCTTTCCAACAAATGCATGATATTTACTCAACTTGAATTGAATATCATTGTTTTTTAGCATATTAATGATTAGTACGAGCACAAGTACAACGTGAGTGACACCTACAACATCACGAAGATATCTCCTTTCCATGGTGATGACGATCTTGATCTGAGGACAGATTTCTCTCAAAGGGGGAGAATATACAAAGCATCCCATGGTCATCCCCACAGACCCTTCACCAACACCACAATCCCAAAGTGGTCCCATGACAAGATCCCATGCACGCGCCATCGAATCTGAGGTGACATCCTGCCTCGAACAACCATCATGTGACTCACTCGAGATATGGTCACTACCTCAAGTGGAATCTCTCTACATGCTTAGGTACTCGGAAAGAGACGACGGGAAAACGACGACGATCATTGAGGACGTCAAGCTTGGAAGGACCATAGAAGGACCACGTTAGATGCTCGCTGCTTGGAGCCTAGCGCTAGCAAACGAACAACAGAACACCCTAGCTTCCGGACGACCGACGATGCTCGGACATCCGGCACATCCCAGCGCCCAAACGCCCGACAAGCTCCATAAATCTGGTGCCAAGTCCCCTGCACTAAATCCTACGCAGACTGAAGCCTCAAGACGACCAAGCCCCGGACGTCCGACAAGCTCCGGAAATCCGGCTACTCCGCACCCACACCAAATCTTCGGACGACCGGGCGACTCCGGATGTTCGGACCGCCATGAAACCTCGGACGTGCGAATCCTATTTGCGCACAGCCACTCGGGCCTTGGCCCATGTACCCCTTTGTTCGCCTAAGACTATAAATACCCTTCCCCTCCTCTAGATAGGGTTAGCTTATGTTTAGCATTTGGCATTCTTGAGCGTAGCTCCATCTAATTCCTTCCCTCATTTAGTGATCAACCTCCACGTTAGAAGATCCGAAGTGGATGCCAAATCCCCTGTCAAGGGAAGATCCCATGGGATATTGAGGCCCCTTCTGTACGGAGTGGGAGACTATCGGTTACGTGTATCCTTTAGTTGATCGCGGATCTATGTATCTCGTGTGTTTGTATTTCTAGTGGATGTGTGATCGGGGATCATTCGTGAGTTTGTGTTTTCTCTCTTGATTTCTCCGTTTTGCCCCTCTATGTGTGAAAAGATCTCTACTACCTAGCTTGCCCTATATCATATTGGTAGCATAAGCCATGTTGATCCACCTTGGAGTCTCTCCCTTCACTCTCTAGACATTTTTTGATCTAATTTCTAAAATCCCCACAAAAATAGCCTTACCAAAATTTCTTAGATTTTTTGGATTTGAGATGATTTTGTTCATTTCGATTCGAGGATTTCGTTGTGGACAAGTGGATCTATCTTTCCCCATCATTCCCATCATTTTCTACCACCAAATCGCTCAAACATTGCCTAAAACATTTCTTTTGCCTTGAGATGTTCTGCCCCGAGATTCACCTACGAAATCCGCAAGCATCGGATGTCCTATAGTCTCTGGATGTCCGAGTAACATCGAACGACTGACCCATCGAGACATCCGAGCAACTCTACCAAAACTGCTTTTTCAAAGAAATTTTTTGTTTTCCCCACCATTTATCTTCAATATTTCTCCGGCATTTCTTCCGCAACCCATTGGCATTTGAGATTTTGAGTCGCGATCTTTGCCACGTCCTTTGGATTTTTCGCTAATTAGGAGTGGTTCTACATCACCAGTGCTACTCATCATCACCCCGGATTGTTGCCAACGAGCTCTTCATTGACAGCAAACTATGAGCAAGGACGGTAACTGCGATGACACTCTTGTCATATACCCTTGCCATTGCATAGGTACCCCAGGCCTATTTGCGTTACTTGCCTATCGAGAGTAGCCATTGAGTATTGTCAGGCCACACTACTTGTGCACTTTACAGATACATACTCCGCGTAGCTTCAATTGCGTGCATGTATCTTGGTATCATCTTTTATGTTACAAATAGTACCCGCATACATAATTGCTATGTTGGTGTGCACATCCCGCATAGTGACCATCCATAAATCATTGCTCAAAGAAATAGAAGCAAAGCTTTTAAGCAAGGACAAAAGAAAAAATGTAATAGCGTCACCAAATTTGCATATCACATTTGATCATCTTCGATCACTTGAGCGAGTGACTCGTGCCTCATACATACATAGCATGTCAGGAATAGGAATATAACATGTTTTGTTTCTTATAGTTTGTGAACAAGTTCGTATCATGCCTACTTATGCAATCGTGCTAGCATCTCTCTTGTGTTGTGTGACACGATCGTTTTCCGTGGATTCCACTTTTTGTGCTCCTTCCTTTGTTGCATGACCCCATTTATCTATCTGTGTGTGTTTCCTTGTATACCCATTGCTATTGATCTACATTGTCTTACTTGCGAATTTACGAATCTCTTTCAACATTATTTAATCATATGCTTGAATTGCTTGAATTTTGTGCCACCATCCTAACCAAGCTACTCCATAAGAATTACTTGTGTAGGTATGAGAAGGATGAACTTTGGTACAAATTCTAATATTTCCATACTTGCACATTGAGAGATCTTGATCCCCATTAAACTTTTGGAAAGGTAATTGGTATTATCTTCTCACTCCTCCACTTACATCTTCTTGAGTGCTATGAATAGGAACATCATGTCGAACCCGACTTCCGAGGAGGATGACGACGACGTGAATACCCACGTCACCAAGCTACACTTCTTTAGCGCAAACAAGGCAATTACTCAAGAACAAAATGTGTTGAATGACTGCATCGAACAACTTGCCACTGACTTGCATGAATTCAAGGTGCACACATGGGACTACCTCGACACCAAGCTATCAAGCCAAATGGAGGAATTTCGGTCCTTGATGTTCAACCGCGCTCCTTCGTCATCTAGCTTGGAAAGGTGGCATCACTCTAGTCGCCAAACATCGGAGTACTCGTGCGACGCAAGTCCTCCGTAGGCACGTGTTCATCATCAAGATGAATGCTCCAGTCCAAGCTCGCCTCATGGTTGTCAACGTCAAGCCATGGAGAATCCATTCCATGGAAATGGATTGCAAGACCGTGTCCGTGCTCGAGACCATCGACATCAACAAGATAAGAATGCATTGGAGCAAGAACAACAACGTATAGAGGAAGAATACTATCGTCAGCATGAACAAGCGCTTCACGCACATCGCACCTTACAAGCAGCTACTCGTTCTTTGGAAGAGAGCAATTGCCCAGCTCACCAAGAACAAGAAGCACTTGATATGTCTCCAATGTATTGATAATTTATGAATTATTCCTGCCATATTCACCTATGTTTACAATACTTTATATGTTTTTTATGAACTTTATATGATTTATTTAGAACTAACCCGGACTAACGCTATTTTCAGCAGAACTATAGTGGTGTTGTTTTTTGTGAAGAAAATGGAAGTTCTCGGAATTGCCCAAAACTTTTTGACAATATTTTTGGAACAAAAGAGGCATCTGATGCTTCATGGGAGGGCCAGAAGAGTCACAAGTTGGCCATCCTCCACCAGGGCATGCTAGGCCCCCAAACTGTGCCCCGGTGGAGGGTGCTCACCTTGTGGCCCATCTCCGCATGAAACCAGCGCCAAAACTTCCTATAAATATAGAAACCATTATAAATAACTATAGACTCCTCGTTCCTATGACACAAGGCCTCTGTATTGAAAAAAAACCAATCTCGAGAAAAAAGGATACTTTGCCGGAGAGGGTAGATCGTCTCGTGTGGCCAATCTTCATCATCCCGACAAAGTCCATGATGAGGAGGGAGTAGTGCCCCTTTGGGGCTGACGGTTTGTACCAGTAGTTATGTGTTCAATCTATCTCTCTCTCTCTCACGTGTTCTTGAGATGTCACGATCTTGATGTATCCTAGGCTTTGTTAATATAGTTGGATCGCATGGTGTTTTCCCGCTCTCTCTCTTGTTGCAATGAATTGAGTTTCCCCTCTGAAATTTCATTATGACGGATTGAATATTGGATTTCGGAACACCTGATATATGTCTTGCATATGGATACTCGTCTGTCAGTGCACTAGAGTTTAGGGTTCTCTAGTTCCCCTTACTCATGCACGAGCAGTAGTAGCCACCCTGGCGGCAAGGCCCGGCAGGGAGCTACTAGTCACAAATACATGAGAATCAAGACCGAAGACAAGACCTTGCCGGGATGGCCTTCAAAACCCCGGCAAGGAGAAGCCCTGGCAAGGCCCGACAAGATGCCGCCAGTGTAGAGGCCAGGAGTCACCCCACCTGGACATGTGTCGCAGCGCCGGCGATGGAGGGGCTAAGTGGTGCCGATGGGACGGGCTCCTGTCACATCCTGAAGAAAGTCAGAGATGCATGACAGTGCATTAAATGCGCTTGTCCTACACCGTTAGTGGTAGGTATGATAGCACTGTCACTATGTACCCCCATGTACATACTGTACGCCAGTGTTGGTGACCCCTTCGAGAGTAAAAGGAGGCCCAGGGCGATATGGTAGAGGAATTTTGGGACTTTTTGACTTTTAGACCTTTGGACCTGGAGATCCTCTCAGGCCCATTCTGCATGAGTAGTAGCTACATACTGTTGTGCTCTCAGAACCTGAGAGCCAGAACTCATCCAATACAACCAAGAAGGAGTAGGGTTTTGTGCATCTTTGCGGCCCGAACCTAGGTAAATTCTCACGCGCTAGCCACCAGATCTCCTCTCTATGCGAGCCTCCTTCCCAGCCGAACCATAAATGTATCCCCCCGGTCCCATAGGTGTCGTCTCCACCGATGTTTTGGCATGCCAACTAGGGGGAAGGGTCGCATGGACCTGATCTGGTGATTAGCACGATAGTTCCTTCATAATCGTCATCGCCATGGCCCCCAAGAAGAAGGGCCTGACGGCGGTTGGCCCATCCGCGTCCGTTGTGCCTAGAGATACATAGACAGACGACGGTGTAGACGTGGGTGGAGGAGGAGGTGGAAGTTCAGAACTTCTACGATGTTCCCGTGATCAAGGCCAAGGAAGCATCGACGCCCGCAGCGGAGACGCTCATGTCGGCGGAAGGAACCCCGACGCCAATGGGTCTCAGGACAGAGCAGTACCGCCTGCGGGTGGTACGATGAACTCTAGGGATGGAAGCGTACCCTCCAAGACGCCCACGCCGGCGCCTACGCCACAACCTTCCCAGGATGCACGCGAAGAGTTGCGGCATGGTGCCCACGGAAAAGATCCTGCGCATCACTCCCAAGGTGCGTGGGACCGACATGCACGCTTGCATGCTAGTGGGAGTGCGTGCCATCGCAGGACTGCGACGGAGCTCCTTCTAACACCGTTAGGAGTCAGAGCACCTCGCGTTCTTTGCATCGTTCATTGCCGACCACGTCAGAAGAAGCAATGGCGGGGGAACAACTACTCCTGAATATCCCTCCTGTTTCGGAGAAGGCCGACGAGTGGAGAGCCTCCTTAGCCTCACAGACAAGTTTCGATCCACCAAGCGGTCTCCTACCAGTGGTGAGAAGGCCAGAGGGGGTGCGACCATGGTGCACTCTCCTCCACAGCAACAACGCCGGTTACCGACTCAATAGACCGATGCTTGCAACGGTTACTCGAGGGCGTCATCTGATCCACGGACACACCGCGACCAGCGTCAAGTCCTTCGGGAGCAGAGCAAGGAAGACACTGGAACTACAATCGAGCGGCGGTGGGAAGTGTGCCATCAATTTGATAAGTGCTCGGGGCCCACCGTTGACAAAATCGTGCCGGGGTATCCTGTTAGCGTACCTTACAAGGTGGGTTGTCCGGTGTTTAGCCGTGAGCTGCGGCAAGTCCAATGGCCCAATTCCCGCACGTTCAAGCTAGAGGTCACGGAGAAATATGACGGCAAGACTCACCCATCGGAGTTCTTCAGCATCGACACCATTGCGGTGCAGGCTACCGGGGCTCGTGACAATAAGATACTCGCCAAGTACTTCCCGTTGGTGCTTAAACCCAACGTCAGGTCATGGTTGATCCACTTGCCAGAGAATTCCATCGCCTCTTGGGCAGACCTGTGCCATGAGTTTGTTGGCGCCTTTACCAGAGGACACCAAGCTCCTTGTCAAGAAAGCAATTTGCACATCATCCCTCAGAAGGATGGCAAGACTTCCCGCAAGTACATCCAGAGGTTCAGCCGCGTTCACCACAACATACCAGACGTCCATCCTGCCGCTGTTATGAGCGTGTTCCATCAAAATGTGCGCAACCGCAGAATGCGGGAAGAACTGGCGATGAACAAGGTCATGGATGTGCTCAGGCTTAAGAAGGGAGGAGGCTCCCCAGCGAGGACGCTGGCGCAGGGGTCACCTGTGAGGATGAAGACACCACCACCCCGGAAAAGAAGGGCCCGCGGCGTAACAACAAGCGCAAGGGAAAGGCTGTGCTTGCCATCGAGGGATCCGGTAACCCCGGGACCGCTAAGAAGGGCAAGGTTGATGACCCCAACAAGGATGTTGTCGGGTGTGCCTCCTGCCCGGCTATGGCGACTGCCGACAATCGGGAAGGCTCCGTCAAGCAGTATTGCAAGATCCATCACACCAAGGGCCACGATCTCCAGGACTGTCGACAAGTTGAGCAACTTGGCAAGAAGCAAAAAGGCGAGTATGAGAGGCGAGACAAGGAGAAGCGATAGGATGGTGCAGAGGGGTCTGGCAAGAAGCACGTTGGTCGAGGAGGTCGCCGCGGCAAGCCCAAACAACAAAATAATGGCCCCGCTCATGGTCGCGGCAAGCAAGAGGGTGATGACGATGATGTTGAAGGGGACGACGAGTCTAGCAAGCATGAGTTCCAGAAGGCTATAGAGATGATGTGCATCGAGGGAGGTGCCTCGTCGGATTCCTCTCACTACCAACTTAAATAGTGGGCACGCGTGGTTAACGCGGCAGAGCTCTCTATCGGTGCCCAGAGACCTCTGAAGTGGTCCAACACTCCTATCATTTTTGACACTGAGGATCACCCTGATCGCACAACTACGGTTGGGTGCCTGCCATTGTTGGTTTCACAAACAATTCGCAACCTCAACATGACGAAGATGCTAGTCGACAATGGGGTTAGCCTGAACCTGATCTTGCTTGATGTCATCCATAGGCTGCAAATTCCTGATGAAGATCTCGAGCCAATAGGTGATTTCCAAGGGGTCAATTCAGGGAGGACTCAGCCAAAGTGCAAAATCACGCTGTCGGTGACGTTTGGTAGTGATATAAATTTCAGGATAGGGCAGATCGTTTTTTATGTCGCCAAGATCTCATTGCCATACAACGGTATCCTTGTTCGCCCAGCGCAGGCCAAGTTCATGGAGGCCACCCACTTCACTAACAATGTGCTGAAGATGCCTAGGCCAATGAGCATCATCACGATAAACTTCAACAAGAAAGTCACACTTATCAGCGCCGACGAACTCTATCGGGAGGTAGTTGCAGCACCTGCCGCCAAGGCACTTGCTCCTGCTACTAAAGCTCCCGGGGGGAAGATGAGCGGCAAGGCCTCTGGCGCACATTCCGGCAAGAGCTCCTCCTTGGGTTGCTGCGTTCCCGTTGACGATGTGCCAGAGAGCTCCACCGGCAAGAGA
Source organism: Hordeum marinum (assembly GCA_022496015.1). Classification (NCBI taxonomy): domain Eukaryota; kingdom Viridiplantae; phylum Streptophyta; class Magnoliopsida; order Poales; family Poaceae; genus Hordeum; species Hordeum marinum. The sequence continues at coordinate 253,360,629 of CM039678.1, forward strand.
AAGAAGTCCAAGGCAGATCCGCCAGAGTCTAAGAAGGTGCCCGCCAAGGAGGATGGTACGGGAGGAAATTTTACCTGAAGGTCCACCCTTGACGAAAAATAGGAAAGCGTGCTCATCGCCTTCCTGCGGGCGAATGTCAATGTAATTGCATGGCTGCCATCTGATATCCCCGATGTTCCCAAGAAGGTGACTGAGCACCACCTTGTCGTCGGTCCACACATGCGGCCCATCAAGCAGAAGGTCATGAAGCAAGCTTTGGAGCAGCAATAGTTTATTGCCGAAGAAATCAAGAAATTATAAGTGTCCAGCTTGATCAGAAGAGTACTTCATTCAACGTAGTTAACCAATCCTGTTGTAGTGCGCAAGGCGAATGGAAAATGGAGATTGTGTATTGACTTCACAAACATCAATAAAGCTTGCCCCAAAGATCCTTTTCCCTTGCCGCGCATCGACCAGATTGTGGACTGCACCGCCGGCTATGACTTGTTGTGTTTCTATGATGCCTATTGAGGCTATCATTAGATTTTCATGGCCAAGCAAGATGAGGAGAAGACCGCATTTATCACTCCATGTGGTACGTATTGCTTTTTGTGTATGCCTTTCGGGTTGAAAATTGTTGGTTCTACATTTGCAAGAGTGGTTCAGATTGGTTTTGAGCCCTAGCCACATAGAAATATGGAGGCTTATATGGATGACATAGTGGTAAAAACCAAGGACAAGGCTACGCTCATATCAGACCTGGAATAAATATTTGCAAACCTGAGCTAGATGAACATGAAGCTCAGCCCTGAGAAGTGTGTCTTCAACGTCCCATCGGGCAAGCTTCTTAGGTTCTTTGTATCTAAACATTGGATTGAAGCAAATCTCGACAAATCAAGGCAATTGAGCAAATTGAAGCACCAAGACACGTCAAGGATGTGCGTCATCTTGCCAGCTATGTTGCCGCTCTGAGTAGGATCATATCAAAATTTGGTAAGTGTGCCCTTCCCTTTTTCAAAATCTTGAAGAAGGAAGGTTCAATGAAATGGACTCCGGAAGTGGAGGCAGCATTGTAGGATTTGAAAAATACCTCTCCTCTCTGCCAGTCCAAGTTGCGCCAAAACCACAAGAGTCGTTGCTACTATATCTAGTGGCAACAAATCAAGTGGTAAATGCTGCACTAGTGGATGAAAGAGAAGTTGATGAAGAGGCAACGACAATGATAGTACCGCCAAGCGACAAGCCTAGGAGTTCCCCAGCAAGGTCTGGAGCCGACAAAGCAGGGTTTGCACAATCGAATGAAACAATTCAGAAGAAGAAGATGGTACATCGCCCAGTCTATTTGGTCAGCTCCCTTTTGTAGGGGGCTAGGTCAAGATATTCTAGTGTACAGAAGTTGCTCTTCGGCCTCCTTATGTCCTCGAGGAAGCTGCACCATTACTTCCAAGCACATGAGATCACCATTGTCACTCGCTTCCTGCTGCAGCGGATTTTCCGTAACCCAGATGCTACTGGTAGTATTGTGGAGTGGGCTTTGGAACTGTCAAGCTTTGGTCTCAAGTTTGAAAGCACTTCGACCATCCAGAGCACAGCCTTGGCGGAGTTCATTGCGGAATGGACCCCAACGCTACATGAAGAAGTTCTAGAGTCAACTCTCCCCGGCGAGGAAACAAATCAAGACTATATCATGTATTTTGATGGAGCTTTCTCGTTGCAAGGTGTCAGTGCTGGAGTACTACTTGTCGCGCCCACCGGAGAGCACCTCAAATATGTGATTCAGATGCAGTTTCCCCGGGAGAGGTCAACAAAAAATATTGCTGAATATGAAGGGCTGCTTGCCGGTCCCAGGATTGCGGCAGACCTTGCGATCAAGAAACTTATGGTCAGGGGTGATTCTCAGCTTGTTGTCAGGAAGGTGAATAAGGATTATCAGAGTCCATTGATGGAAGCTTATGTAGATGAAGTGAGGAAGTTGGAAGAACATTTTGACAGCCTGCAAATGGAGCATGTTCCGCGTGCAGAAAACAGCGTTGCCAATGGCCTGTCAAAGTGTGCTGCCCCTACGTTGCCTATATGGAACCAGGAACTTTAGTGCTCCAACTATCCCAACCATCTGTGAAACATCAACTGGACAAGAGAAAAGAAGAAAGTTGAGATCCGACAAGTATTTCCCAGCAGAGCTCCCAGAAATCGCCGGCGAAGAAGTTGCTGGGGACAATGCTAGGCTTGCTGGTGAGCGTCGTGCTCCAGCAGGAATTCAGATTCTTGCTATGGAAGCTCATGCTCCTGCCAGGTTTGCTAGGGGTCAACTGGCTCCGGCAGGGCCTTGAGCCCTTGCCGTTGAGACAAATGCTTCCCCTGGCAGAGGATATGCCTTTACTCCTTGTTGTCGAGCCCCAGGTTCCACCATGGGAATATCACATTGTCCATTTCCTTCAAACAACAGAACTTCCTCAGGGACAAGAAGAAGCTGAGAAAGTAGCCCGCCGATCTAATATGTACCAGTTCATGGACAACGTCCTGTACAGAAAGAGGCCGAATGGTATGAAACTCAAGTGCATTTCTCGGGAAGTTGGATGCAGCTATTGTCGGAGATACATGGAGGCATATGTGGCTCCACATAGGATCAAGAGGGCTTGCCGATAAAGCATTCTAGAAAGGTTTCTTTTGGCCCACTACCCTCTAGGATGGGAATGCGCCAGTCACCAAGTGTGAAGCATGCCAGTTTCATTCGAAGAAAATGCATCAACCAACTCAAGCCCTTCAAACACTCCCTCTCTCCTGGCCATTTTCGGTCTGGGGGCTCGACATCCTGGGCCCCTTTCCCCATGCTACCAAGGGCTTTGAGTACTTGTACGTGGCAATCGACAAGTTCACACAGTGGCCGGAAGTGGAAGTAGTGAGAAAGGTGACATCACAATCAGCCGTCAAGTTCTTCAAGGGACTAGTCTGCTGCTTTGCTGTTTCCAACAGGATCATCACTGACAACAACACATAGTTCACGAGCCACACCTTCATGCAGTATGTCCAAGACCTTGGTAGCAAGATCTATTTTGCTTATGTTGCCCACCCAAGGAGCAATGCCCAGGCGGAAAGGGTTAATGCTGAAGTGCTGCAAGGCCTCAAGACAATAACTTTCGACAAGCGGCGCAAGTGCGAAAGGCGCTGGATTGATGAGTTGCCGGTGGTTCTTTGGTCAATTAGAACGACACCAAATCGAGATATCGGCCACACACCCTTCTCCATAGTATATGGGTAGAAGCAATTCTCCCCACGGAACTCACATACGGGTCACCTCGAGTGCTCGCTTATGTTGAGTTTGAACAAGAGCAGTCACGGTAAGATGACGCGACGCTCCTTGAGGAAGATCGTCTTCAAGCTGCTATGCAAGCTGCATACTACCACCAAGCTTTGCGCTGCTATCATAGCCGGAAGTTTGGTGCCCGAAGTGTTGATGAAGGCGACCTTGTCCTTCGACGAGTTCAGTCCGCCAAGAATTTAAACAAGTTGACACCAAAGTGGGAACGACCTTATCAGGTAGTGCGAGTCACCAGGCCTAGTGCATTCTGCTTGGAGACCGAAGATGGCATCCCAGTGAGCACCTCCTGGAAAATCGAACATCTTCGTAAGTTCTACCCGTAGGGCGCAGTTACCGGGTCTCCCATCAACCACCTTTTGTACAAAGTCTTGCCATTGAAGCATGTAATCCATTGTACAAAGCCAGGTGCAGACCTTGTGCATAGTCGAATAAAGCAAAGTGTTCTGCAAATCTTGTTGATTCTCATGTTTAGTTATGTACATGTTTGTCTAAGATATTGCATTCCACTTACTCCCGACAAGATACAACGGAATGCCAAACTTCCATATCCCTATTTTATCTCCTTTCTTTTTCTCAGAAGGACAGAAGGTTCCCTCGCATGTAGCTTTGCCAGGGGGGTACGGATACCGACGGGCGGCGTTCAATAATAATCTTGTTGGAAGGATTACAGCAACAAAAAGATAAGTTGTAGAACCCTAAGCAAGTTTTTGTTTTGTTATTCTCCTTGAACGACTGCGACTTTCATATGAAAAACCTGCATGCATAAGAACCTTGTCGTGATTGGATGCGCCCTCACTCTGTTTCGGGTCTGCTCAACGGCTTAAGTGGCTACACCCAAGCTCTTGCCTCATTTCAAGGCCGCTCAACGACTCAAGTGGCTATGCTCGCGCCCTTATTCTGTTTCGAGCATGATCAACAGATTAAGCGGCCACGCCAAGGACACCAAGGTATCTTGCAGGCAGTGGCACCGCCAGCAGGCTGCTAAGGACCCGTTCCTTGAAGCACTCGTAGTAGGGCTACACACATTGGCAAGTTCTTCCGAAAAGGCGTAGGGAAAATTACATGGAAAGAGTAATCTGACAAGGAGGATAATATACAATTATTCAAAATAGGGTGAAATTTACATGAGATGTTGCTTCTTCCTAGGTATATCTTTGTTCCACTTTCTCCCTAAGGGAGATTACAAGAAGAAAATGATAGAAGGAGAAGGCAAACTATAAGAAGAAAAAGATAGGAAGAGGCCCCCGACAGAAGCCCAGCCTGAACCATCTGGACCAGCACTGTGCGGAGGAGCAGTGCTTCCAGAAGGGAAGGCGAGAGCCTGGCCCCTCCTATGCCAGCATTGCATCGAGGAGAAGGCCAACATTGCATAGAGGAGGAGACTAGAATTGCATGGACGAGAAGGGGAGCCCAGAAGCCAAAGTCCACAGGCCTACCAGAAGATGCAGCTGGAAGATGAGGCAGCGCCCGGGACAAAGTCCCCCGGCTAGATCGCCCTGCCGGGAGGGGGAGGGGCGTGACACCGATGGTGATGGTGCATCCAATGGTTAGTCAAAGCTCAGGTCGTCATCTTCTGACTCGACGGCCAGAAGAGTGGACTGATCGTCATTGTCTTCACACTTGTCCTCCTCGTCACTATCGCTCGAGGAGGAACCTTCGGCTCCGCTCAAGCTCTCTTCACAGTAGCTGAGACGGATGCCTGAGCACCCATAAATCTTGACGAAAAGAAAATTGGCCTCTGTCATTTTAAAACGAAGGGCGTGCCCTTCCTAGAGGTTGTGGGTGCGGGTGAAGGTCTTCTAGCCACACATGAGGAACATGAAGCGACTCGCTGGGTACTCGACATCGACCTCCGTCGCACCGTTACAACAACCATGCGCCCGTAACCACATGACGAGTGGCTCGTCGACATCCATCGCCCTAGCGAAGGGGCGAGGGAGGCACAGATGGCTCCGGAGTGGACCACCCAGTTTGAGGACGAACTCCAACGCTGTCCCCTCAGCGTGGGTCTCCTCAAGGAAGAGCCCTGGCGTCGGAGGAGGAGGTGGGGCAGCCTCCGCCTCCGCCATCCTCGGCCTCCACAACGGCCACGACCCCTCACGCCTCTTCCACCATGTGTGCTTGAGCCACCCTCCGGCTCTATGATTGAAGCGGTGGCATGATCCTAATGAGAACTCCTCCTTGGAGCAGAGGACGGTTGCCGCACTCGCCCCCTGTTCATGGCTAAGAGCGAGTGCCACTCAAAGGTTGGGAAGACTCGGAAGGGCAAGCTATGTAGGTTCACGCTCAGAGGAGGGAGGATGGATGGATGAGCACCGCCCTCGCTAGCCCTCAATTTATAGGGGGAAGCGCGAGGGCTGGCTCTCCCCGCTCCAAGGATTGCCGCCCACCTCCTCCAATAGAGGCGCCCTTGATCACGGGGCGAACAACAACTGGCCCCTTGCTCCAATCCATGGTGCTGCAGTTACTGCCTCTCCCAAGACATTAAGTCACGAGCGCCCGTTGCTGGCTTCCTGCTATGCATGCAGCGCGTGTGGCGGAAATGACATGATGCAGTAATTGAAAAATTGACGGCCGCACCGCGCACGTATCCGACGTCCTGCATTCAATGGCATCGTGGGGAGGCGCAATAAGTGCAATGATCACAACCGCAAGGCCCTGCCACGCGAGCCCGCGCACTATTTGGGCCTAGCCTAACAACGCCTCGAACTGTGTGTGGCCCAGGCCCAGGGGCTCCTGTGGGTGCACTAGAGTCTTGGGGTCTCTAGTGCCCCTTACTCGTGCATGGGAAGTAGTAGCCCCCCTGGTGGCAAGGCCCAGCAGGGAGCTGCTAGTCACAAATACAGGACTATCAAGACCGAAGACAAGACCTTGCTAGGATGGCCTTCAAACCCCCGGCAAGGTGAAGCCCAGGAAAGATGCCACCAGCACAGAGGCCAGGTGTCACCCCACCTGGGCACGTGTCGCAACATCGATGATGGAGGGTCTAAGCGGTGCCGATGGGACAGGCTCCTGTCCTGTTTCGAAGATAGTCAGAGATGCCTGATGGTGCATTAAATGCAAATGTCCTACACTGTTAGTGTTAGGCATGATAGCTCTGTATCTCTATACCCACGTGTACGTACTGTACGCCACAGTTGGTGACCCCTTCGAGAGTATAAAAGGAAGCCTAGGGCGATACGGTAGAGGACTTTTGGGACTTTTTAACTTTTAGACTTTTGGACCTGGAGACCCTCTCAGGCCCATTCTACATGAGTAGTAGCTGCATACTATAGCGCTCTCAGAACCTGAGAACCATAACTCATCCAATACAACCAAGCATGAGTAGGGTTTTACGCATCTTGGTGCCCCGAACCTGGTTAAATTCACATGCGCTCGCCACCTGATTTGCTCTTTGTGCAAGCCTCCTTCAATGACAAACTGTAAAGGGATCCCCCCGATCCCATAGGTGTCATCTACACCGACACAGTCGTGACAATGGGGTATTCAAGTGATTTACTTGACATTGGGGTAATCTATGCATAGGGGTTAATACACGTTCTTGTCCTAGCTTCTCCAATAGAAATCTTGGGGCACTCTTTGAGGTTCTTTGTATTAGATTGAGCTTTGTGAATCTGAATTTTTTGACACGTATCTTATAATTAACCCATGGATAGTTATGGTGACATTGGAGTATCTAGGTGACATTAGAGTTGGTTGATGCATATCACATGGTGTTATTCTAGTATGAAATCTTAGATAGATCGATCGGAAAGGATAACTTTAAGGTGGTTTCGTACCCAACAAACAATTTCTTCTTATGCTCTCTGCTAGATAAGAACTTTGGAGTGATTATTCGTTGCACATTGAGGGATGGTTATGTGATCCAATTATATTAGCACTGTTGCGACATTGCACTAGCTAAAGTACGGACCTTAGGCCTTGTCTTCAAGCATTGCAATACCGTTTGTGCTCACTTTTGTCACTTGCTATGTTGATGTTTTTTTATATTTTCAGATTAAAAAAATCAATATCTACTATCATTACTACAATTGTATCACCATCTCTTCGTCGAACTTGTGCACCTATACAATTTTCAATTTTATTGGGTGTGTTGGGGACACAAGAGATTTCCTGTATTTGATTGCGGGGTTGTTTGAGAGTGACCATGTTCATCCTACGCCTCCCACGGATTGATAAGCCTTAGGTCATCCACTTGAGGGAAAATTATACTATCCAACAAAACTCTGCGTTTGGAGGCCAAACAATTGTTTACAAGATTAAAGTTGTGTAGTAGACATCAACCTCTTTTCTGGTGCCGTTGTCGGGGAGGTGAATGCTTGAAGGAATATCTTTAGATCTTGCAATAAAATCTTTTAGTTTCTTGTTTTTCACTAGTTTGCTTTTATAAAAGGAAACTACAAAAAAATGGAGTTTGGGTTGCATCATTTGTTTCATGAAACAGGGATTCAAAAAATTGTGCTCAATTGGAGAGGAAGAAATTATGGAAATACTTGATGAGAATTCCTTGAACGATGAGCATGATAGAAATATTGTTAGTTTCAATGTATTTTCTAAATGTCCATGATTGTAATCATATGCAAAGCCACAATCTTGGGGATGCTATGTTTGATCAAGATGATATTTTTAGTCCCCCAAGTTTGGATGAGCAAAACTATTATGATGATGGCATACCTACTATCTATGATGATTATTGTGATGACATCTATGCTATAAGGAGTAATGAAAAGCATGAATCTTGTTATCCTGATTTTAATATTCAATGTGGTTATGTCAATCAAGTGTCGCATGATAGTTATTTTGTTGAGTTTGCTCCCACTATTATGAATGAGAAAAAGTTTGCTTATGTGGAGAGTGATAAATTTTCTATGCTTGTAGACCACGAAAAGAATGTTTTATGTGATAGTTATATTGTTGAATTACTTCATGATGCTCCTAAAAATTACTATGAGGGAGGAACATATGCTTGTAGGAATTGCAATAATAAAATGTTTCCTCCCTATGTGTTCAAAGTTTTGAAGTTGCACTTGTTTTACCTTCGTATGCTAGTTGATTATTGTTCCAACAAATTGTTTGCTGATAGAATACCTATGCATAGGAAATGGGTTAGACTTAAAAGTGCTTGTCATGTGATTCATGATGCTCTCTTGCATGTTTCAACTATTATTTCTATACGAGCATCATTGAAATCATCATGCCCAGCTAAAAGCCATTAAAGACAAGCGCTTGTTTTGAGACAACCCAACACTTTTATCTTCTATTTTTGTATTTCCAATGATTAATATACTGTATTACTCATGGTTTGTGTCTTTTATTTCAATAAAGTGCCAAGTAAAGCATTCGGGAATGTGTGGATACTTGCTTGTTTGATTCTGTGCAAAAACAGAAAGTTTTGCGCCCAATATATGAATTATATGATTTTATCGGAGCATAAAAAATTCTACAATTGTTACAAAAAAATTCTATGCAAATTCTATGCAAATTATATGAATTTTATTAATTGTTCAAAAATTTTAGAGTCTGTGAAGTATGGTGATTATTCAGACTTTACAGATTGTCCTATTTTTCATAGATTTTGTTTTGCATGCATAGTTGGCTTGTTTCAAGTGTTCCCATAGCTTATATTGAGTAATATAATTTATCAGAATGATTGAATATAGTAGGTATTATATGGGAACAATTATGAATCTGGCCTTGGCAGTACCTTAGTGAATGATCTATCTTTACTACACTAACCCATCCCACGAAGTTCCGTTATGTTTTGTGTGATTGAAGTTTTCAAGTTTTTGGTGAGATATCGATATGAGGTGATTAGGGAGCATAAATAACATAAGATTGGGGATGCCCAAGGCACTCCCAAGGTAATATCCAAGGAAGGCATAAGCTTCTATGCTTGGGGATGCCCCGGAAGGCATCCCCTCTTTCGTCTCCAACATTATCGGTACATCTTACTCATAGCTATATTTTTATTCGTCACATGATATGTGTTTTGCTTGGAGCCTCATTTTATTTCATTGTTCTCTGTTAGATGTTATTTATAATGTTGTTTTTCTTTAAAAAGTTCCAAGAATTGCATTAGGATGCTTGCATTGAATGTTTTGATATGTGTTGTATAAAAACATAAACTTTTGCCATAGTGTTTGAATTTTCATATTTTACTTGAACATGGAAAGTTTACGAAATTTTTACACAGTGTTGTCATATAAATTATTCAGAACTTCCTAAATTTTGAGATCTATTTAACATAGGTACCCTGGTTTAATAGATTTATACAGATTGTTCTGTTTGGACAGATTGTTGTCATAGTTTTGTTATCTAGTTTTCCTATAGTTTGCATAGCATATATTGGTAGATACAAATTGTAGAAATGATAGTAAATAGTAGATGATGTTTTAAATTATTATGCAACTTGTCTTGGCAGGGCATAAAGAGTTGATTTATTATCAAGTGCATTAACCTATCTCACGAGTTCTTTTCAAGTTTTTTGTGGATGAAGTTTTTGAGAATAGGGGAAACCATGACATGAGAGGATTTAATGAGATACCAAATATCAAGCTATGTGATGCCCATGACACCCCAAGTAAATATTTCAAGAAGTCTCAAGCATCTAAGCTTGGGGATGCTACGCATCTCACCTCTCTTCAGCAACAAATATAAGTTAGCCTATGTTGGGCCTAAATTTGTATTTGTGCACATTATATGTGCTATTCTCGGAGTGCTATTTTTCTTTTGCTTGATGTTTAAATAAAATATTCAGATCTGAAAATCTTCATTGAGAGAGAGTCCTCACATATCTACTTGATTGTTTACCTACTCATTGATCTTTAGTTATATCTTTTGAGAGTAGTTTGATGTTTACTCTTGTGCTTCACTTATATCCTAAGAGTAAATTGTGAATGAATTGGATATCATAAATCTTAAATTATCAATGTTCTTTATGCTTAGTACTATCTTCACAACTGGTTTAGAAAGTAAAAATGTATTGAAGTTTGAGAATCACAATATTGGTCATACAAGCAACTCATAAATCATTGGTATAAGGAAGATAACTTTCACATACAAATATATTATATTGGACATCTTCTATGATTGTGAATACCCATTAATTATTTTCAAACTTGAGAAAATTAGTTGAAGTTGGCAAGGAAGACACCATAATGAGTTATGGTTGTGTACATTTGCATAGAAGTTATATTGTTATGGATCCTCCAACATGTGGTGCTTGTTTAGAACCTTTTGCTAGCGAAAAAATCGTACTAAGTAGAGATACTACTCATGCATCCAGATCCTTGAGACAAGTTTCTTCCATGAGAGTCCACCATACCTGCCTATATACGGTATTTCACTGCCATTACAAGTAAATTTGCATGTGCCACCTCTAATTTCAAATGAACATCTGTTTTGTGTGCCTGGACCGCTCATGGAGCGATAGGGGGCGGTAAGTATCTTCCATGTTAAGCGGGTTATTCTCATGATGACTATTTATTCACTTTTCCTTGTATGAGATGGGCAGTAGCAGGGATTTCGGTCTTGAAATCAAAAAAATGCAAATAATTAAACGAAACTCCCCTAGGACTGTTGTTGTTATGGACGGTACCCATGGATTCACCTAACCATGGAGTGTATTTGTTGGTGTAGGGTGAGTAAACCTTTACTTTTACTGCTTGGGAACCTCCGCTAATGTGTTAAACATGGAAGTTATTGATAAGTCTTGGTTGTAACGTTGACAGGAAGGGTGCACCTCCCAAAATTATATTCATCTCTGTATTAAACAATGAGCTCTGGCACATATCGAAATCACCGCTTCCCTATATGAAGGGACAATCTATTTACATTCAATGTTGAGTCAACTTGTTATTCCAACCTACTTCCATTAGGTGGCAAGCATCATGTGGTTGGGAAAGATCTAGGCACATATGGCCAGTCAAATATATTTGACCATGACTTATTGTTGAAAATTATCTCTATGATAAATGAGTTGGGAGGCGAAACATTAAGCCCATATCTTTCTTTGCATTTGATGCATGCCATTTGTTCTAAAAATATGCTTTGAGTGCTAGCAATCATAGAATATTATATTATGATTGAGTATGTGGAGCTCTTACTTAGACTTTGTTGACACTAAGTTGAATTGCAATTGTTTGGTGATTAAGAACATATGTCGTCAAGTTCCAAGAGAATTCATTATTTGAACAATAACATGTGAATTGGTTGCTACTTTATCATGATGAGTTATATGAAAAAGAGTTGTTGGTACAATGCTAGGAAAAGTGGTTGAAATTATCATTATGAAAACTTATGCACTATGCTAGCATTCACACTTCATAAATTATGTCTTACTCGAGGACTAGTAGGAATTAAGCTTGGGGATGTTGATACGTCTCCAATGTATCGATAATTTATGAAGTATTCACGCAATATTCATCTATGTTTACAACATTTTTATATGGTTTTGATGCACTTTATATGATTTATTTAGAACTAACCCACACTGATGTTGTTTTCAGCACAACTATCGTGGTGTTGTTTTTTGTGCAGAAATTGAAATTTCTTGGAATCGCCCGAAACTTTTTGACGATTTTTTGGAACAAAATAGGCATCTGACGCTTCATGGGAGGACCAGAAGAGTCATGAGGTGGCCACCCTCCACAAGGGCACGCCAGGCCCCCAAACAGTGCCCTCGTGGAGGGTTCTCACCTCGTGGCCCATCTCCACGTGAAACCAACACCAAAAAATTCTATAAATATACAAATCATCAAAAATAATCCTAGACTCCTCGTTATGCCCCACTAGGCCTCTATATCGATGAAAAACTGTTTTGGTGAGAAAGTGTCCCCTGCTGGAGAGGGTAGATCATCTCCGCTGGCCATATTCATCATCCCGACGGAGTCCATGATGAGGAGGGAGTAGTCCATACTCGGGGATGACGGTTTGTACCAATAGCTATGTGTTCAATATCTCTCTCTCTCATGTTCTTGAGATGGCATGATCTTGATGTATCACGTGCTCTGTTAATATAGTTTGATACCATGGCGTTTTTCCCATCTCTATCTTCTTGCGATGAATTGATTCTTTTTGTTTGAGATTTCATTATCTTGGATTGAATATTCGATTTGAGAACACTTGAAATATGTCTTGCATCAGGATACCCATCGTGACAATGGGGTATTCAAGTGATTCACTTGATATATGTTTTGGTACTCAACTTGTGGATTCGCGAGGTGACATTGGGGTAATCTATGCATAGGGGGTTGATACACATTCCTGTCCTAGCTTCTCCGGTAGAAATGTTGGGGCACTAATTGAGGTTCTTTCTGTTGGATTGTATATTATGAATCTAATTTTTTTATGCGTATCATATAATTAACCCATGGATACTTGTGGTGACATTGGAGTATCTAGGTAACATTAGAGTTGGTTGATGCATATCATATGGAGTTATTCTAGTACAAACTCTTTGATAGATCGATCGGAAAGGATAACTTGGATATTTTAGTACGAAATCTTGGATAGATTGATCGGAAAGGATAACTTTAAGGTGGTTTCGTACCCTACAAACAATTTCTTTTTATGCTCTCCGCTAGATAAGAACTATGGAGTGATTATTCATTGGACATTGAGGGATGGTTATGTGATCCAAATATATTAGCATTGTTGAGAGATTGCACTAGAAAAAGTACGGACCGTAGGCCTTGTCTTCAAGAATTGCAATAACTTTTGTGCTCACTTTTGTCACTTGCTACCTTGTTGTTTATATTTTCAGATTAGAAAAATTAATATCTACTATCATTACTACACTTTTATCACCATCTCTGAATCAAACTAGTGCACCTATACACTTAGCCATTATATTGGGTGTGTTGGGGACACAAGATATTTCATGTATTTGATTACATGGTTATTTGAGAAAGGCCATCTTCATCCTACACCTCCCATGGATTGAGTAACTTTATGTCATCCACTTGTGGGAAAATTGCTACTGTCCTACAAAACTCTATGCTTGGAGGCCCAACATGAGTCTACAAGAATAAAGTTGCGTACTAGACATCGGTACTCTGGCGAGAACGACAAGAAGAAGCCTCTCGCCAAGAGGAACAACAAGAACGAGGAAACCGCGTGTGAGGACCTCGTCAACGGCCTCACGCACATCACGACGAGCACAATGATGACGATGCCCCAGCTCAACCACAACGTCAACCCAACAATAACATTGATGCACCTCCTCATGAAGGGCATCGCCAAAACAACAACAATTATAAACAATGCTTGATAGAGGCGAAGTTGTCCCTGTCTTTCAATGAGATGTGGCTATTATTTTTCGTAGAGTCAACTTTGATGATCCGACTATGAACATGCGAGGATGTCGTGCCTTAGCAATCACTAAACCAACTCCGAAAGGTTATTGACCACGTGGGAGAATGATCAACCTGACCACATTGGTTTGTTTCCTGCACGCAAACGAAGAACAAGCATGAAACTGAGATTGCAATCTTGATATTGCGAATATAAGAGGAAAGATTTATTGATGAAAGTGGGGTTCCGTGACGCATCTGTCTGTTCTTAGGCATCAAACGAAGAACATGAAGTTGAAGCTAAGGCTAACTTGTAATCTAAGAAATACCCAAGTCTAAAGGGTACCCTAAGGGCTGTATATATGGGGGAATAGAGGGGGATTACGTGGCCCCTTGAAGGAGTTGTCCGAAACTGACCCTAACTTAGTTTCCCCACACATGGAATCTGAAACGGCCTATATTATGGTATTTGAAATTACATGGGCCTGGCCCAAAAATAAGGTGGCACAACACTTATAAGAGACTATGCATGAATTTTTTATTGTGGCACATTGAAAATTTCTTCCAAGCCATCATGCTCTCCTTATGGTGGATTCAAAGTGCGAAAATCACCAATGGAAGCTCCATTGTTCATTCCCCCATGCGCACCTTCTTCTCCTTGCTTGCTCCCGCTCCAATGACCATCCTTCTTGTCCATGCCAGGTCCTTCATTCATAAGTAAAATAAAAGTATCTAATTTAGGCAACATCTTATGTTCATGAACATTAGAAGGATTTTCAAGAAACGAAACTACTTGATAATTTAGTTGGCATGCACGGGCTCTAGTAACTGGTCCAATATGTGTAGCACATGGGGATGTGGGTGTAACATTAGTAGATATGTCCTCATCATCCTCCACTTCGTGAAATGAAGTCGTCCTCCACGGAAGCTCGTCTTCCTCACCCAAATAAGGCTTCAAATATGCAATGTTAAAAGTGGGACTAACGCCAAACTCTACAGGAAGCTCAAGTATATACGCATTATCATTTATTTTCTATAACACCTTAAAAGGACCTTCAACACATGGCATTAAATTTGACCTGCCCAAATCAGGAAAGCTATCCTTGCACAAATGTAACAAAACAAGATCTCCAGGTGCAAAGACAACATGTTTTCTACCCTTATCTCCATCAAGTTTATATTTAGCATTCATACACTCAATGTTTTCCTTAGTTAACTCATGCATTTTTAATGTCAATTAAGCACGTTCTTTAGCATCAAAATTATCCTTCTTCGAAAATGGAAGAGGCAAAAATCAATAGGTGCACGAGGTAGGAAACCATACACAACTTCAAAAGGGCACATCTTAGTAGTATAATGCAGCGAATGATTGTAGGAAAATTCAATAAGAGGCAAACATTCTTCCCACATTTTTAGGTTATGCTTCAAAAAAGCCCTAAGCATACTAGACAAAGATCTATTGAATATTTCAGTTTGTCCAGCAGTTTGTGGGCGACATTTAGTACTAAAAAGAAGTTTAGTCCCCAACTTAGCCCATAAACATCTCCAACAGTGAGTAAGAAATTTAGCATCACGATCTGATACAATTGAATTTGGCACACCATGCAAGTGAATAATTTCACAAAAGAACAAATCAACAGCATTAGCAGCATCATCACTTTGATGACATGGTATAAAGTGTGCCATTTTTGAAAATCTGTCCATGACAACAAATATGCTATCCCTCCCCTTCTTTGTTTGAGGTAAACCTAAAATAAAGTCCATAGATGTATACTCCTAGGGAACATTAGGTATAGGAAAAGGCATATATAAACCATGAGGATTGAGTCGCGACTTAGCTTTTTGACATGTAGTGCGATGAGCAACAAAACGCTCAACATCCTGTCTCGTGTTTGTCCAAAAGAAATGTGTAGAAAGTACGTACTCCGTTTTATTCATGCCAAAGTGTACCATTAATCCTCGTCCATTCGCCTCCCGCAACATCTAAAGACGAATGGAGCTAGCGTAAACGTAAACAAGATTAGGTAGGGATACAATCAAGAATGTAGACAGGGCATGCAAGGCAGAGCAGCGTTCAAGCAAGACAAGCATAATCATCATGACTACAAAGATTTATAAAAGACAAACTTAGATGGTATGAAGATAAACAGTTGACATGAATGTCTTTGGGGAAAGTCTTCACACAATGTTAAAGCAATGTCTTCATAGTTCAGAGTAGGAATGTAAGAGAGTGAAGGATAGAACCACTTGCTTGACGAAGACATGGGATTTGTTGGACTAGTTCCAGTTACCGTGAAAACTGTACGTCTGGTTAGGGAGGGTGAGATTGAACACAAAAGACCTAGTCTTCACCTTATTCCCCTTGAGCCGAAGTCACTTAGACAACGCCCAATCACTCAGGTAAGTCTTCTGGGGAGACTTACGAATCCCGTAAAAACTTGGTCACCCGACAGTCCATAGTGACTCTTGGACAATCTAGACCCAGACGCCTACCGTCTGGAAGATCATAGTCGTCAAGTGTAATAAGTGTTCAGTTCACTCATAACAGAAAGTCTTTGGTGATTCTCAAACACACTGGCTCTAGGTGTTTAGGTGTATCCTCGCAGAATATGTACCTCTCAAAGTCTTCGAGGTGGGTTGCTCCAAAATGACAATTGTCATATCTCTCTCTAAGAAGCCACCTTGTTATGGTGGAGGGGTGGGCTATTTATAGCCAGCGAGCAACCCGACGTGATATGACCAAAATGACCCTTGGTCAATGGCCAACCGACATGTGTCACAATGGTCGGTATTCAAGCACATGTGGTAGCTTTACTTGGGCTACAAGTAAAGCTGACTCAACCAGCTCTGGAAGAGTTTTTCTCTAAATGTCTTCGCTCGACGACATAGGTATGGGTTGAGCGTCACCTCAAAATCTGAGTTCGATAACATTGACCCCGCTTAATAGTACGGTGGTTCCTATGAATCGGGAAAGAATTAACAAAACTACTGAAAGACATTGTCTTTGGGTTTCATTGTCTTTGGACGAATGTCTTTGTCCTCCACCAATGGCTTCAGCCGTCATCAATGTCTTCGGTCATTTTTGGGGGTCGGCTTCGACGACTAAACTGAAACTCCAAGGACTTTACTCTGTGTTAACCTGTGAACTCTCACAAACACATTAGTCCCTCAACCACGTTTGTCTTCAATACTCCAAAATCAAACAAGGGTGGCACTAGATGCACTGACAATCTCCCCCTTTTGGTGATTGATGACAAACTAGTTGAAGTTTTCAACGGGGATAAAAATATGTGAAGATAAGGTTTTGAAGATATTGATTGCAAGATATAGAGAGCTCCCCCTGAAGATGTGCATATCAATATTTTGCTTTGAATGCAAATCAACATGGAAGGTTGTAGTTTTGGAGAACTCCCCCTATATCTTGTAATCTAATCACTATGCATTTAACAAATATGACGAAGATAATGAAATGCACAATGAAAAATGGGCGTCTGCAAAATAGCTTCGGGCGCATAAAATAACTTGAAGAAGCACCAAAGAGCACGATACACATAAACTGCAGACGTACATTAGGACTTAAGTTTTACAACCCAAAACAGCAAATGTTCAGAAACGAGAGTTGTAAACTTAGCAAAATAGTACCCAGCCCTTATAGGTTGACCCGTTTGAAGACCATCGCCAAATGCCTCTCCCCCTTTTGTTATCGAGTGACCAAAAAGGTACGAAGCCAATGAAAACTATGCGCCACCAACATGTGTTGATGAAGATGATGCAATAGGATCTTGAGTTACTGCTGCAGAGGAGCTTGCTGCAGTGATGTGACGCCGAGTCGATGGAGGAAAAGAAGTCGCATCATCAGCTTCATCTCCAAGCCTGACGTTGATGGAAGGAGCTTACGAACAATAGTCACTGTCTTAGAGAGATGGCGTCTGGAGCCACTTGTCCACACTAGGAGGCGATGCACAAAATCGGTAGCACGGGTGAAATCCATCTTCACGAAGCTCATGCTCAGGTGCTAGAATGGTCAGATTCCTCCATGAATGAGGACTTGTTTCATAAGCAGTGAAGGTATTTTTGGTTGCCAAGTTGCAAACATGATTCATATCTTGCACAACTGAGTGCATCTGGCGTCGAGTCCACTCATGATGCCTATCCTGCTTCTGGATCAGTGAAACTAGAAGTTCACGATCAGTGAGTGCATGCTCTCTCCTCCACGGGCGTTGATGAGGTACAGTGCTATCAGTGGCTTCAGTGTTGGTAGGAATAGACCATGGTTGGCAAATAGCACTAATCAGTCTTGCCCTTGATAGATCAGAAGGAATAAGAAGACCTTCAACATCAGCAATGCCACTTGTTCCTTCAACAATGGGGTTCTTGCTCTTGGATGGATACAAGTCTGCTGGCACAACCTCAATTTCTAGAAGATAAATGCCATGGTTGCGAGCAGAGGGAAGAAACCTGGTGTTGGTTCTACACTTGGTGAAGCGCCTGATCCAAGGAGCATAAATCTTCGGCTCGAGGATATTGTAGCCATTGGCAGCCAGGTTACGAAGGAACAAATCTTGAAGATTGAACCTGATGCCATATACAATGTTGTAGAGCAAAGTCTTCAGAGGTCCTTCTACCTTGCATGATGAGTTGTGCCCTTTGATAGGCCAAATGGTGTGCCGAAGAGTGTAGTAGAGTGTCATTGGCAGGTACTGAAGATCATCTACAAAGAATGAAGTGGGCAAGTCCACATCTTGGGCCAATGGCTGCATCAGTGTCAGCATCTCTGTCATATTGCGTTCTCGCATATGGTAAATGCTTTGAGTTGCAGCCGCATAGGCGTCAGAGTGAGGATGAAAGTCTTCACCAAAGGCACCAAGAGGTGTTGCAGGAAATAAGTCTAGTGGTGAAGCAATGATGTGTTCATCATTTATCATGAATTCCATCTGCCAGGTGTTCAAATCACGACCGAAGCCTGAGATGTGAAGGGTTGCATAGAACTAGAGGATGAGTTCTTCATTCCAGTCTTCATGATCGGTGCAGAAAGGCAGCTAACCCACATCTCAAAGACAATCTAGGGCCTAGTGAAAATAGGGAAGACATTTCATAGCTTCAAAGCTAAGATGCTTGTGGGGAAAGATCCTATTCTGGCCATAGAGCATGCACATGTAGTACTGACGTTGTGGAGCACTCAAGAACCTATCAGACTGTATCTTGGCTCCCTTGTATGGATTGCGGTCAAAGTCGAAGAATTTTTTGTTCAGCCTGAATCTTTCCAACTCGAAGACCAAAGGTCTTGTTGGGCCTAACTATCGAAGAATGGGAAATCGAGGCATATGATTCATGACAGAGGGGTGGTGATCCAGGTTGAACTCATATTGTGGTCCCATCCTTGGTGGTGCAACAAGGCGAGGCCATCTTGTAGGGACCATCTATCTTTCCTTCTTGTGATCCATCACAATGTTGTCTTCATTGTCTTCATTAGATGGCATGGTAGGGACAGGAGGTCCATCAGGGGATGGGGCATTGGCTTCACCCATTGTGGCATCGGCAGCATTGTCTTCGGCTGCCATGACTTTAGTGGTAGGTTGGCTGGGAGGAACATCTTCAATCCGCATCACATCATCGACTGGTGTTGTCGGGGAAGCGCAAACTTTGTCTTAAGGAAATGGATTCATGAGAGCTCGGGGTCTTCTATGAAGACGTTTGAGCGGTGAAGAGCGGTTGATAGGTTCAATCTCCTCTGGTGCAAACGGAGATTCTCGCAAGGCTGACATAGGCGGGAAGAATGGAGGTGGTGGTGCACCAGGTTCAGCTTCAGGCAGATCCGTACGGAGAGGAGTTCCAATGTCCATGAAGTCACTGGTTGGTTGTGGAGAGTGGGCCATTGGAGCATCCACTTGTAGAACAGGTTTTTGCTCGAAATTGTCTTCACGACCAATGTCTTCCTGCATTGTCTTCAGATGTGGCAGTGTCTTCGGCAGCTAGAATCTCTTCGAGTTTCTGAGTCTATGTGGAAGTAGACTCGTGCAATACAACTTGTCTTTCCAAGTTCTATCATGCAGGGGGTGCCATAGAAATTGGCATAACGAGTTGATGCTTTTGAGGAGCAGGTGTTGATGATGGAGTAGAGGGTGGTTCTCGTGCTGGGTCTTGCACTGGTTCTGAAGGCTTGGATTTTCTTGTCTTCAACCTCTTCGGAGGTTGGGCTTCAGAGGTAGACGGCTTGCGCTTCTTGGCTTTAGCTTAAACTTGCTTAGTCTTCTCACTAGATGAAGCACTGGTAGAGGGGCGCGGCCATGGGTTGGCAAACCCAATGGGGAAGACTATGCCATGGTCTTCAGACCGATCAGGAGCAGGCTATTGCAAAGACATTCGAGCTTGACGAGATCAGGCAATGACTTCGGGCGCAAGTGCAAGCTGACCAAGTGCCTTTCTCTTCAGCATGTCATTGTGAGCATGCACCATGATGGTGATCTTCCTATTGAGGCATGCAAAGTCACCGTTGACAGCTTCACATCTCTTCTCAAACACAGCTTTGAGGTCTGCCATCATCAGCCTATAGCCTTTGATCTGCTCCGCATCAAGTATGTGCACATGTTGCTTGAAGAGCTCCTTCTCATGGCTGACCTTGGTGTTCCAAGCCACAACAAGTTCCTTGTTCACAAGTCCTTGGAACATGATATGCAGGCCAATTGGTAGATGAAGAGCATCAATGTTGATGGAGGGGTCAGCGAACCATTCATAAGTGAAATGTTCGAAGATGACCGGGTCAATCAGAGGTAAGTCTTCAAGACGCTTGGCTTCCTCTTCTTTCTGTTGGATAGGCCTAGCCAAGGCTTCGTCATCAAACTCGTCATCTAACAGCTCAATCACGTTGGCTACATCCATCAAAGACAGAATAGGCTTCGGGCCACGAGAAGCGAGAACCTTTCTATACATATGCTTGTGTAAGTGACCGTTAGATTTTGGTTCCTCGTGGTTTGCAGAAGGGTTCCGAGAAGCGTGTGGATGAGATTCTACAGGAGGAGGAGCCTTGGAAGACTTAGGCTTCGAAGACTTTGACTTGGAAGACTTTGGCTTTGATGGATCGGGATTTTCTTGCTCAACTTCCTCCTCATTTGACTGCGTGGGATGTGGGGTTCCAAGCATGCTTGATGGATCGGGATTCTCCGGCATTGGGGGCCTCAACATATAGGGGTAGAATCCCATTTTGATGGCATCAACCTTGGTATTCGGATGAAGATTTCTGTATATGATGTCTATTTAAGGTGCATTCTCAGCACATTTTTTAGCATACTCGCCAATAACGAAGCGGTAGTAAAACCACACCACACTCCAATATCTTTGGATCCATTGGTCGCTATTCTTGCGTTTGGTGTATGTCTCCTCCTTATCAGACTTGTATAACTCATAGATCTGGGGGACGATCCTTAGCAGTGTGCTTGTGCCTCTACTTCCCTCTCTTCTTTACTCGTTTGTCATCAGCCATTGACTTTGGCAAATGCTTCGGCAAAGGCTTCACATGAGTGCACAAGTAGGAGCACGCACAAGATGATTCTAGATGTATCTGCAAGTAGTCTGTGAAGGAACTCAAACTGTGAGATCCAAGTGATTTTGCTGCGGACATGTACTTGTGAAAGAGCTAGCGACGTGAGGGAAGAGGAGAGGTCATACGCATTCTCAGAAGATATTGCAGTAAACTAATTAGTGTTTTTAATTGATTCTTTTTGTATTAGGTCAAAAATTTCATGTAGTTTCCCCCTGTGGTATTAGATTTAAAATTTGACCTTTAAATTTTGAATCTAACCAAATTTGCTTAAATTACTAAAATCTGTATAACTAGAGTTTAAAAATTTATTTTTGAGTGATTCTTTTTGCCACTGTTTTGTATTAGTTAGGTCTATCATCGAGAACTGTTTGAGATTTTAAAGATATTCTAAATTATTTTTTTAGTAAAAACAGATTCTGTTTAGTTTCTTCTTAGTGTTTATTTGAATTGTTTTATTTTAGTTTACTTTGATTTTGTTTTAGTTTAACTTTTTATTGTAGTTTCTTTAGTTCTATTGTTCAACATTAGGTGAATTATTTTCTATTAATAAAAATATTTTATTTTGTTTTTTGCTCTAGTTTAAATAGGTAAATCTTGTTTTCACCTTTAGTATTTTTTAGAAAATGTTTTGTAGTAACTCTTTTTGCACAAATTTTTTTATAAGGAAATACTTTCTGTTTTATAATAAAATTTTATATTTAATTTTCTGTTATCTAAATGGCTAGTTGTTCAAAACAATTTTTTTGTCTTGTTATGTCTTCGTAGAGATTTGACACCAAAAATTTTAGAGTCTTATACTTTGAGTGATTCTTCCTTTTGATTGTGCTATTTGTTTGTTGAAGTATTTGTTTACCTTGCTGTTGTATGAATTGTATTCTGGTTATGCTTAGTGTGTGTTTTGATTGTTTTGTTAGATGATCCGGAGTGCGAAGCTTGTTATCTAGAGTCACTTGAGTACGAGGATCGTCAGAAAGGCAAGTCACTTAGACCATGTATACCTATGTTTTTATTGCATTAGTTCTACCATCTCCCCAATTGCATGCAAAGTAGGTAATTTGGATACCTGGTTACTTGATGTAGTATCATGTGGTAGGCACCCCTCAACCCTTTGACACATTGGCCCTGGGAAACGTTGATTTAATTTTGCTATGCTATTAGTAGACGGGGTTGCATGTGTGATTCATGAGAGTTGTGAGATAATAATTTCAAGACCTACAAGATGATAAAGACTTCAAGACTCCGAGTTTTCAACATACCTCTGGGTGGATGATGGTTGAACGGCGCCCTGGAGAAACCAGTGGTTAGCCTAGGTGTTGCTGGAGAAGTGCCAGTATTCACGCGGAAAGGTCCACCCAGGCACAAAGAGATGGATGAACGCTTCAAGACCCAAGGCTTACCTGCACAGCCACAAGCCATTATGGGCTGTGGCTTGGTTGGATATCGTAGTGACCCTGGACAGGCGGTGCTACGGGATGTAGAAGAACGGTAGGAAAGGATGGGTACCGACAGAGTCTCAGGGAAACCCTTTAGAAGACCATGTTTTGGTCATTCGTTTCTCAAACACCCTGAAGTGCGAGAAATCTAGCGGAGGCGATCAAATCTTATGGGGAACGTGTGCAAAACTGTGCAGACTACCCAAACCTAATCGATTATCCGCGTCCACGGTCATGGACAGTTTGAGCTAAAGGAACTGAAACTATCTAGAATTCTCAACACAAATAATTATATTGATGTGGGTATTAATGAAAACTTGGGTATGAGAATTGGTTGGTGCAACCATCTCATTAATCAACCAACATTGTAGTAATAACTTTTGCCCTCTCTTGTTGTAGGAAAAATTAGCTTTATGCAAAACATACTACCCCACCTGCCATATATGCATATAGAATAGATGATTGCTTTACACCCCTCTTTTGTGACATTGCCAGCATATTCAATATGCTGACCTACACGGCTGCAACGTATCATGTTGCAGAGTACTTTTCCGACCAGGAGTGAGGATATGCTCTATGCTTGGTGAGATGCCCTTGGAGTCAGATGGACTCAACTACCTTTGAAGCTTCCACAAGATTAGTTATTCTCATGAGTTGGCCTTCAGCCACTTTGTTGTAATTCTTATTGTAATAAAGAACTCGATATGAGATTTTTGATTAATAAAGCTGTGTGATTTCACTTTGATATATACATTGATGTATCGTGTGTGTACCAGCATGATCTTGGGATGGTACAGAAACACCGGAGATTCGACCTTTCAGATCCGGTCGCTACAGCTCAACTTTAATTTGTTTAGGAGGTGTAGGTGTTCTAAAATAGCTCTTGCGAACCACAGTTGAAGCACACAGCAGACCGTAGGACGTAACCTCTAGGATTGGAAAAGCCTTAGGATTTTTTTTCGTTTGTCTTTAAAATTCTTATACTCTCATCTATTTATTTATGGCTTCCCTACGATTTATTTCAACCTTTCTAGATTGCCACCTTCACCCTAGTTTTGTTCACGGAGTTTTGCCAGCCGGACGCGACGATGCCCTTTGGCAAAGAGATGGCGAAGATGGTCAGGGACATAAGGATCGCTTTTCCAAGCATCACCGAGACTCCTATTATGTCTTTTCCACAAGATGGTCGCTACAGGATCGAGGTGCACATCCCCGGAATGACCTTTGGAAATCATAAAGAACCCATGGACTTCAAGTTTGTGGCACCCAGCTGGATTTTTGGGAGGGACATGGCGATTCATCGTCCCCTCGGACGTATTCAGGAGGAATACATGGGAGGTCCCATTTCGCCAGGACTCAGCATGGTTTGTCGCAGGGATGCCAATGGAAATATCATAAACATTGCCACTGAAGACTCCACCCTTTCCTATATCCATACTTTGGAGACGCACATCAGGACCTTGGAGCTTCGGGTAAGCGCAGACACGAAGACGATCAAGAGGCTGATGAACTGCGAGCTTGACCTCGATGTTGACATACGGGAAGCCAAGTACGAGCATGAGCATGAAGTGAAGGAATTCTTAGAGAGGATCGAGAAGCTGAACACTCGCATTGCAACTCTGGAGGAACAGCTGGACATGGGGGAAAATCTTCAACCAGAAGGAGTCATGGCTCCCTTGATCAGCAACGATGATGACTATGAGGAGAGCGCTACCAGAGGAGGCCACATCACCATGGAATTTTGAGGAGAACTTTCGTTATGCCCCATGTATCATTCATTTTCAACGTTAAAGCGTAGGTCGATGCTTAGTTTGATTTGGAGACTTGTATCTCGATGTTTGAACCTTGAGTTGAATAAATGAATGAGTGTTTGGTGTGATATGTTTATTGCATTGCATATGGGTAGTGAAATTTTCTTTTAGGTCCTTGTTCTATTCTAATTCTCACCCCTCTGAAAAAGCAAGATGCCTCCGCGACGTGAGCCCGACTTCACCTTCCCGCCGTAACTCACACAACTTCTCCAGCAGCAGAATGCCCTAATGCAGCTGTTGATCCAAAACTAGACCAACAACCACCCTCCACCTCAGGGCGACAACCTCACCCGTTTTCTGAGGTGGAATCCCCCAACTTTCTCCGGCAACACTGAGCCCATTGTGGCAGATGATCGGCTCCACAAGATGGAGAGGGAACTCACCACCGCTGGATGTACTGAGGCTGAAAAGGTGTGCTTTGCCGCCCATCGACTTGAGGCGCCTGCAACTTCATGGTGGGAGAACTACACCACCACGTACCCCATTGCTAGTGTGACTTGGGAGCAGTTCAAGCTAGCTTTCCGCACTGCTCATGTCTCAGCTGGAGCCATGAGTCTCAGGAAGCGTGGGTTTCGCAACTTACGCCAGGGGAACCGCTCCGTGGCCCAGTATGTGGATGAATTCAGCATGTTGGCTCATTATGCACCAGGAGATGTGGCCGATGATGCAGCCAAACAGGAGAAGTTCCTGGAAGGACTCAACGATGAGTTGAGCATGCAGCTGATGGTGGCTACTTTCAACAACTACCAGGAGCTGGTAGACAAGGCCCTCATCTTGGAAGGGAAGCAGTAGCAAATCGAAAACCGCAAGGGAAAGTATGGACAGGGGAAGTCTAACTCTGGAGCTCAATAGAAGCCCCGCTACTCCCCGTACTCAGGAAATACCGGATCAGGGACCGGTAAGTATGGAGGACACACTCATCACATGCACAACCATGGAGGCCACAACCATGGAGGAAATGGGAATAATCGTCCCAACAATGGCAACTTC
This sequence comes from Hordeum marinum, assembly GCA_022496015.1. Lineage (NCBI taxonomy): Eukaryota > Viridiplantae > Streptophyta > Magnoliopsida > Poales > Poaceae > Hordeum > Hordeum marinum. The sequence continues at coordinate 253,385,993 of CM039678.1, forward strand.
AAGAACGACAATGGAAGTGGGAATGGCAACCAGCACCGTCCCGCTCCAGCTGGAAGGATCTGAACCATATCACCTGTTTCATGTGCCAGAAGACAGGGCACTATGTCACTGAATGTCCTCAGAACAAACAAGGAAATGGAAACGGCAACAACAACGGCAACTCCGCATCTAAGAAGACAAATATTTTTCCCTGTGCTCAGATGAACCACATTGATGTGGAAGAAGTCTATGATCATCCCGAGACTGTGGTTGGTATGTATTTATTGCATTCACGTCCAGTGATGGTACTTTTTGATTCGGGTGCAACTCATTCATTCATATCAAGGGTAGTTCTGGAAAAGTATGGTTTACCCACCAGAACCCTTAGTCAGCCCATTAAGGTCTATTCCCCACAAGGTATGATGATGGCAGGGATAGGATGCCACGCATTGAAACTCCATATAGGAAATCATGTTTTCCCCACCGACCTCATCGTATTAGAATCCCAAGGATTGGATGTAATCCTAGGCATGGATTGGATGACAAAGTATGAAGGAAACCTTGATTGCCCGAGCAAGTCTATTTTACTCACCACCCCAGAGGACAAGAGTATTAAGTATGTATCCCGACGCACACGGAGGAGTGCTCTGTTAAATTCCCTTACAGGAGTTGTTCAGGAGGAAGTGCGGACTGTACAAGACTTTCCACATGTATTCCCGTAGGAATTACTAGGCATGACCCCAGATAGAGAGATTGAGTTTCTGATAGAGTTACTACCAGGAACAGCCCCAATTTCCAAGCGACCCTATCGGATGCCTACAAATGATTTAGTAGAAATCAAGAAGCAGATTAAGGAGCTATTGGATAAGGGATATATTCGCCCAAGTTCTTCACCTTGGGGAGCCCTAGTTCTTTTGGTAGAGAAGAAGGATAAAACCTTGAGGATGGTAGTCGATTATCGTGCATTGAACGAGGTGACTATCAAGAACAAGTACCCTCTGCCGATGATTAATGACTTGTTTGATCAGCTAGTAGGAGCCAAAGTATTCTCCAAGATCGATCTTCAATCAGCGTATCACCAACTGAAAATTCGTGAACAGGATATACCCAAAACAGCCTTCACCACGAGGTATGGCTTATATGAGTATACAATCATGTCTTTTGGTTTGACTAATGCTCCTGCCTACTTCATGAATATGATGAACAAAGTGTTTATGGAATATCTGGACAAGTTTGTCGTGGTGTTCATCGATGACATTTTGATATTCTCCATGAGCAAGGAAGAACACAAGGAACACTTGCATTTAGTTCTGGAGAAGCTTAGGGAGCATCAGTTATATGCCAAATTCAGTAAATGTGAATTCTGGCTGACGGAAGTCGGATTCCTTGGACATGTTATTTCCCGAGAAGGAATAGCAGTAGACCCCACTAAGGTTGAAGCAGTCACTGAGTGGAAGTCACCCACCTCAGTTAAGGAGATTCGTAGTTTTCTCGGACTTGCCGGATATTACCGGAGGTTCATTGAGAATTTCTCAAAGATTGCCAAGCCCATGACAGAATTGTTGAAGAAAGAGTCTAAGTATATTTGGACCGAGGAATGTGAGGCCAGTTTTGAGGAGTTGAAGAAACGATTGGTCATAGCCCTAGTGTTGATTTTGCCAAATATTCGGAAGGACTTCTAGGTTTATTGTGACGCATCACATCAAGGACTTGGAGGAGTACTCATGCAGTAGGGAAAAGTTGTAGCCTATGCATCCAGACAGCTATGACCTCATGAGTTGAACTATACCACCCATGATTTGGAACTAGCAGCCATAGTGCACGCACTCAACACCTGGAGACATTTCCTTATCGGAAAGAGTTGTGATGTTTACATTGATCATAAAAGCCTGAAGTATATATTCACACAGAAGGAGTTGAACCTCAGACAGAGGAGATGGCTAGAGTTAATCAAGGACTATGACATGAGACTGCATTACCATCCAGGAAAGGCAAACGTTGTAGCAGATGCTTTGAGTCGGAAGAGTTATGTGAACACACTCATAGCAGGAGGATTACCCCATGAGTTAACCGATGATCTCAGAGAGCTCCGTCTAGAGATAGTTCCAAAAGGATATGTTGCCACACTAGAGATCCAGTCCACCTTGACCGAAAGAATTCGTGAAGCCCAGAAATCGGACAAGGAGATAGCTGAGATTAAGTAGAGGATGAAGGATGGAAAAGCTAAATACGTTTGTGAAGATGAACAAGGTACTCTATGGTTTGAGAACCAAATCTATGTGCCCAATGACCCACAGCTCAGGAAGTTGATCCTTCAAGTAGCCCACGATGCACCCTACTCGATACACCCAGGCAACACCAAGATGTACCTCGATTTGAAGGAAAGTTAGTGGTGGATAGGTATGAAGAAGGATATTGCCGAACATGTTGCGGTATGTGATGTTTGTCAGCGAGTAAAGGCGGAACATCAGAAACCAGCAGGGTTAGTCCAACCTTTACCGATACCCGAGTGGAAATGGGATAAGCTTGGTATGGACTTCATCACAGGATTACCCAGGACCCGTTCAAGTTATGATTCCATCTAGGTAGTGGTCGATCGCTTGACCAAGGTGGCTCATTTCATTCTAGTGAAGACCACCTATACTAGTGCTAAGTTAGCCAAGATATATATGACCAGGATCGTATGTCTGCATGGAGTTCCGAGGAGTATCGTGTTAGATAGAGGAACACAATTTACCTCAAAGTTTTGGCATCAGTTACATGAAACTTTGGGTACAAGGCTGGAATTCAATACAACTTTTCATCCGCAGGCCGATGGACAGACCGAGAGAGTCAACCAGATCTTGGAGGACATGTTGAGAGCTTGTGCGCTAGACTATGGGTCTAGTTGGGATGCCAACTTACCTTACGCAGAGTTCACATACAACAACAGTTATCAGACGAGTTTGAAGATGGCCCCTTTTGAAGCTTTATATGGAAGGATTTGCAGAACACCATTGATGTGGGATGGTATTGGAGACCGAAAACTTTTTGGTCCCGATCTTATCCGAGATTCTGAAGAAAAGGTCAAACTGATTCGAGACCGACTCAAGATAGCCCAATCGATGAAGAAAAGCTATGCTGATAACAAATTCAAGGAGGTGACGTATGAAGTGGGAGACCGAGCATACCTTCGTGTGTCCCCACTTCGAGGAATCAAGAGGTTTGGTGTCAAAGGAAAGCTAGCACCCAGATTCATAGGCCCCTACAAAATTCTTGAACGTTGAGGCAAAGTTGCATACAAGTTGGAATTGCCGGAAGGATTGTCCGGAGTTCATGATGTTTTCCATGTTTCCCAGCTGAAGAAATGCCATGCTGAGATGGCTGATATTCCCTTGAGAGACATAGTGCCCCTAGAGGCCATACAACGTAAAGTGACCTGACTTACGAGGAGAAGCCTGTCAGAATTTCTCGAGACTACCAATAGAGTTACCTGTAGCAAGACCATCAAGTTTTGTAAGGTTCTGTGGAGTCACCACACCGAGGAAGAAGCCACCTGGGAACGCGAAGAAGATCTTCTTAGAGACCACCCGCACCTATTTTCTAGCCAACCCGAATCTGGAGGGCGAGATTCATCTTAAGGTGGGTAGGTTTGTAACATCCCAAAAATTTCATTTTGGAATGTTATGAAATATATCTATGCATCATCATCACATTGTTTGAATGAAATGAATTGTTGAAGTTCTTCTTTTGGATTTCTAAAAGGCCACTTTGATTTTGTCCATATACTTGTTTCTACTATTGGAAAATCTATGGAATTATTCAAAAAAAGAGAGGAGTAACATGACACTCCACACCAGGGGCGTCTTGGTGAATTACTTGAACAATAAAACTAGGGGTTTATTTGAAATTTTATCTCAAAAGAATTTAAAATAAATTAGGCATTTTATGAAAATATTTTTTTAAAGTATTCATTTTTATAGAGGAAAAATGTTCATTAAATAGAATTTATTCCCCTGATCATTCTAATATATATATTCCCTATGTTTGGGAAAGAGTTGAATGTATTAAAGGGTTTTAAACGCTCTGGAAAAATAGAAAAGGAAATGAATTTAAACGTTTTAATTAGAAAACCGGACGGCCCAGAGCCTTTACTCCCCGAGATCACTCCGGATCAGCCACCGACGCGTTAACATCGCCCCCTCTCTCACTGTCGCGTGGGACCCTCGACCGCTAGCGAGATTCCAGCGCTGATCTCCCTCCCCGCGCCCCTCACCTCGCTGGAGATCCATCCCGAGCCGAATCTTGCTCCTCTCTTCCTCTCCCGACCCCACACCTGGCCTATAAGTAGCCCCGCCTCTCCGCACTCCATTTCCCCCCAACCCCCTCTACCCTCGCCGGAACGCCACGGCACCACCTCGCCGGAGTTCTGACTCCACCCAAAACCCAGAGGTCCTAGCCATCGCCACACTCACCCCACTCTTCTCCTACGCCACCAAAGTACGCCGGAGACTCACCGCCGCCGTTTGAAGCCTTTGTATGCCGCCCTCGACCCCCATAGCACCAGCCCCGAGCATCTCGGAATTCCGGCCGCCGTCGACATCACCGGGGCTCAGACCCCCTCCCCTGTAAGCCGCCACCTCCACCCGCAACCGTCAGATCTAGGATCTATGCTCCAAATTAGAAATTTTATTTAAACGAACTGGTGCCCACTTCACTTTGGTCGTCCGCCTGCAAACACCCACGTGCACGTGCTAGCAACCAATAGGAAACCACCACGTAGCCCTGTCCGTTCGCTAGGAATTTTGTTCTTTTCTGTTTTGTTTTTAGAAAACAGAATGTTTTCTGTTTTTTGTTTTAGTTGTAACTTTTAAATTAATTAGTGTTTTTAATTGATTCTTTTTGTGTTAGGTAACAAATTTCATTTAATTTCACCCTGTAGTATTAGATTTCAAATTTGAACTTTAAATTTTGAATCTAACCAAATTTGCTTAAATTACTAAAATTTGTATAACTAGAGTTTAAAATTTTATTTTTGAGTGATTCTTTTTGCCACTGTTTTGTATTAGTTAGGTCTATCATCCAACACTGTTTGATAATTTTAAGATATTTTAAATTAGTTTTTTTAGTAAAAACAGATTCTGTTTAGTTTCTTCTTAGTGTTTATTTGAATTGTTTTATTTTAGTTTACTTTGATTTTGTTTTAGTTTACGTTTTTATTGTAGTTTCTTTAGTTCTCTTGTTCAACATTAGGTGAATTGTTTTGTGTTAATAAAAATATTTTATTTTGTTTTGTGCTCTAGTTTAAATAGGTAAATCTTGTTTTCACGTTTAGTATTTTTTAGAAAAATGTTTTGTAGTAACTCTTTTTGCAAAAAATTTATAAGGAAATACTATCTGTTTTCTAATAAAACTTTGTATTTACTTTTCTGTTATCTAAATGGCTAGTTGTTCAAAACAATTTTTTTGTCTTGTTATGTCTTAGTAGAGATTTAACACCAAAATTTTTAGAGTCTTATACTTTGAGTGATTCTTCCTTTTGATTGTGCTATTTGTTTGTTGAAGTATTTGTTTACCTTGCTGTTGTATGAATTGTATTGTGGTTATGCTTATTGTGTGTTTTGATTGATTTGTTAGATCATCCGGAGTGCAAAGCATGTTATCTAGAGTCACTTGAGTACGAGGATTGTCAGCAAGGCAAGTCACTTTGACCATGTATACCTATGTTTTTATTGCATTAGTTCTACCATCTCCCCAATTGCATGCAAAGTAGGTAATTTGGGAACTTGGTTACTTCATGTAGTATCATGTGGTAGGCACCTCTCAACCCTTTGACACATTGGCCCTGGGAAACGTTGATTTAATTTTGCTACACTATTAGTAGACGGGGTTGGTTGTGTGATTCATGAGAGTTGTGAGATAATCATTTCAAGACCTACAAGATGATAAAGACTTCAAGACTCCGAGTTTTCAACATACCTCTGGGTGGATGATGGTTGAACGGTGCCCTGGAGAAACCAGTGGTTAGCCTAGGTGTTGGTGGAGAAGTGTCGGTATTCGTGCGAAACGGTCCACCCAGGCACAAAGAGATGGATGGATGCTTCAAGACCCAAGGCTTACCTGCACAGCCACAAGCCATTATGGGCTCTGGCTTGGTTGGATATCATGGTGACCCTGGACAGGTGGTGCTACAAGATGTAGAAGAACGGTAGGAAAGGATGGGCACCGACAGAGTATCAGAGAAACCCTTTAGAAGACCATGTTTTGGTCATCCATTTCTTAAACACCCTGAAGTGCGAGAAATCCAACGGAGGCGATCAAATCTTGTGGGGAACGTGTGCAAAACTCTGCAGAGTACCCAAACCTAATCGATTAGCCGTGTGCATGGTCATGGACAGTTTGAGCCAAAGGAACTGAAAGTATCTTGAATTCTCAACACAAATAATTGTATTGATGTGGGTATTAATGACAACTTGGGTATGAGAATTGGTTGGTGGAACCATCTCATTAATCAACTAACATTGTAGTAATAACTTTTGCCCTCTCTTGTTGTATGAAAATTTGGCTTTATGCAAAACTTACTACCCCACCTCCCATATATGCATATAGAATAGATGATTGATTTACACCCCTCTTTTGTGACATTGCCGGCATATTCAATATGCGGACCTACACGGCTGCAATGTATCATGTCGCAGAGTACTTTTCTGACGAGGAGTGAGGATACGCTCTACGCTCGGTGAGATGCCCTTGGAGTCAGATGGACTCAACTACCTTTGAAGCTTCCGCAAGATTAGTTATTCTCATGAGTTGGCCTTTAGCCACTTTATTCTAATTCTTATTGTAATAAAGAACTCGATATGAGATTTTCGATTAATAAAGCTGTGTGATTTCACTTTTATATATACATTGATGTACCGTGTGTGTACCAGCATGATCTTGGGATGGTACATAAACACCGGAGATTCGACCTTTCAGGTCGGGTCGCTATAGCCATGATCCAAGACAGTGTAAGGGAAGATGATGAGCAAACAATGGCAAGCTTCCTGAATGGTCTGAACTACCAAGTCAAAAAAATCATAGACCTCCTACCAAACTCAAACCGACTCGAGTTAGTAAATCAAGCAACCAAGGCTGAAACTCAAGTGCAAGATGACCTCAAGTATTCCAAGTTCTCTTCCAAGACCTATGGTTCAATCTCTCAAGATTCTACGATAATGAGGCCTTTGACTACGAAATCTATAACACCTACCGGTGACAAGTCAAGTTTCAAGGACAAGATCACTTCGTCAAGCTGTCCTCCTACTTCAAGCAATTACAAACCAAGGGCTTCATACTCTACACCGACATCAGATGAAACCGCTAAATCAAGCTCCATAAAGTGTTTCATGTGCCAAGACCTCATCCACAAAACCAACGAGTGTCCAACAAGACGGACCATGATTCTTCAAGATGACGACACCTATGAATCTATGAGTGACGATGAGATGGAAGCTTTGGAACATGTGGCTTGGCGTTGACAAGTCAATGGAGATGAAAATTCACAATTTTCTTGTGACAACACTCTGAGCCCAGCTCTCGTTGTTTCCAAGGTTTTGACACTTCAACAAAAAAATTATGAGGACCAACGTTGCCACGTCTTCCACACCAAGGCAGGCATCCAAGGCAAATCCGTCAAGGTCATCATCGATGGTGGAAGTTGCCACAATTTGGCAATTGAACACCATTGATCCACGCTCCAATTGGTCAAGAAGAAGAAACTTCCCCCCTACAAGGTCCAATCTCTTAGTGACTATGACACTATCCAAGTTTATCACATCATACAAGTTTCCTTGATGATGGGTGCTTATGAAGACACCTTGGAGTGTGATATGTTTCCCATGTCCATTTTCCATCTAATCCTTGGGAGACCTTGGCAATTCAACCGTGGCGTCATCCACAATGATTGGACCAATCACTATAGCTTCAAAATGGAGGGCAAGGATTACGTGCTTCGCCCAATGTGTCCAAGTCAAGTGACTGCTGACAAGCAAGCTTCACCACATCGTGGAGATAGAAGTAAGAGAGTGATCCACCTTGATAAGAGTGAGCTCCACAAGCCAAAAACGAGAGGTTCAATGATGGGGGACATGAGAGATCATGTTCTTTTAGCCACAAAAATATATTTTAGGGATGTGAGTGAGACCCCATCGACCGTTCTTCATTATTTGCTTGTGTGCAAGGATGATGTCTTTCTACCTAACCCTTCACAATATCTTCCTATTATGTTATCTCATTTGTAGCAGGAATTTCAAGATGTTTTTCTCAATGAGATACCTCCTTGGCTACCACCAAAATGAGGGATCGATCACCACATCAACATCATACCTAGAGCACCGCTTCCAAACAAGCACCGTATCGCGTTAATCCCGAAGAAACAAAGGAGATACAAAGGCAAGTCCAAAAACTCCTAGATAAAGGGCATGTACATGAAAGCTTAAGTCCTTCTATGGTTCCCGTGATACTAGTACCTAGGAAAGACGGTAGTATGTGCATCTGTTAGGCTTGCCACCATATCCTTGTGCGGTGCCAGTATATTTTCGAAAGTTGATTTGAAGAGTGGTTACTATCAAATACGCATACAAGAGGGTGATGAGTGGAAAACGGCTTTCAAAACTAAGTTTCGTCTCTATGAATGGCTAGTGATGCCTATGGGCTTATCTGAAGCACCAACTACTTTTCTGTGAGTCATGCATCATGTCTTATGACACCTCATTGGTGATTGCGTTGTAGTATACTTTGACGACATACTTTTTTTTTCCAGTCCCCTGAGGAGCATGCTAAACATGTTAGGGAAGTATTGCAAGTTCTTAGAAAGGAACAATTGTATGCTAACATGGAAAAATGCACTTTTGGTGTTGACAAGGTTATTTTCATAGGATTTGTGGTTTCTTCGAAGTGTGTTCATTTGGGTGGAACTAAAATTGATGCTAGTAAAACTTGGCCCACACCCACCAATTTGCAACAAGTGCGTAGTTTCCTTGGACTAGCCGGCTTCTACCGTCGTTTTGTTCAAGATTTTACCACTATTACATCTCCTCTACATGCTTTGAGCAATAAAATGCACCTTTCATTTGGGGACCTACGCCAGACACCACATTCCTTGACCTTAAAAATTTGCTTGCTCATGCACCTTTGCTTGCATTACCCAACTTTGATAAAACGTTTGAAGTGCATTGTGATGCTAGTGGTAATGGCATAGGTAGTGTGCTAATGCAAGAAAATCACCCATTACATACTTTAGTGAGAGACGTTCCGGTGCTCAACTTAACTATCTTATATATGATGAGGAATTGTATGCTTTGGTGAGAGTTCTAGATGTTTGGGATCATTATCTTCGCCCACATGAGTTTGTTATTCATACCAATCATGAAACTCTCAAGTATATTAAGGGTCAAAGTAAGTTCAAAAAAAGACATGCTAAATGAAGTGAATCCATTGAGTCTTTTCCTTATGTCATGAAATATATTAAGGGTAAATACAATGCTAGGGCAGATGCTCTTTCCCACAAATGCATGCTAGTTATTAACTTTGATTTGAATGTCATTCGTTTGGAGCATATCGTTGACTTGTATGAGCATGATGTTTCTTCTGCTACTCCATATGCCAAGTGCCAAGTGAAATCTTGTTGGGAAACCTATTACAGGAAAGATGGATATCTTATGCATGCTAACAAACTTTTTTATACCCAAGTCTTCTCTTCGTTTGTTACTTTTGCATGAAGCTCATGGTGGAGGACTAATGGGTCACTTTGGACGCGACAAGGCATATGCCATCCTCTCCAACAAGTACTTTTGGCCAAAAATGTTTCGTGATGTTGCATGCTTCACCAACAGATGCCCTACATGTCACAGAGCTAAGTCCAAAGCTCAATCCCATGGTCTTTACATGCCCCTTCCTATACCGTTTCAGCCTTGGTAAGACATTAGTATGGATTTCGTGCTTGGTTTACCACACACTAAATACGGCCATGATTCCATCTTTGTTGTTGTATATAGTTTTTCCAAAATGGATCATTTCATTCCATGTCATAAGACTGACCGTGCATCACATATTGCAAATCTCTTTTGTAGGGACATCTTATGACTACATGGAATGACCAAGACCATTACCACGGATCGCAACATCAAGTTCCTTAGCTACTTTTTGAAGACTCTATGCGCCAAGCTCGGTATCAAGGTACTATTCTCTTCGACATGTCATCTCCAAATTGATGGCCAAACGGAAGTGACGAACCGGGCGCTATCAAATATCTTACACATGTTCGTCAAGAGGAACATTAAGGAATGGGAAGATTGCCTCCCCATCACCGAGTACGCCTACAACCACGCAACACACTTCACCACCCGCAAGTTTCCTTTCGGAGTGGTCTACCTTTATCCCCATTGGACATCCTTCCCCTACCACTCCAAGAGCGAGTGAACATGGACGCAAGCACAAGGGCAAGTTACATAAAGAAGATGCATGACGACATAGGGCGCACAATCGAACGTCATGTGGAACGCATCACGGCCAAGCTCAACATCAACAAGCACCCCATGGTGTTCAAGGTCGGTGATCTTGTCTGGCTACACCTATGCAAGGACCTCTTCCGTACTGAGCGGAAGTCCAAGCTACTTCCTTGAGAGAATGGTCCCTTCAAGGTGTTGGCACGCTATAACAACAATGCCTACAAGATTGACATTCCACGCGACAAGTACAACATTAGAGACACCTTCAACGTCACAGACCTATGTCCTTTCCATGGCGATGAAGATCTTGATCCGAGGACAGACCTCTCGCAAGGGGGGTGAGATGATGCGGAGCATCCCATGGTGATCCCCATGGACTCGTCATCGACACCACAAGCCCCAAGTGGTCCCATGACAAGAGCCTATGCACGGGCCATTGAATCCGAGGTGACATATTTCCTTGCCAGCCATCATCTGACTCACTCGAGATATGGTCACTACCTAAACTAGAATCTCTTTGCATGCCAAGGTACTCAAAAAGAGACCACGGGAGAACAACCACAATTATCGAGGATGCCAAGATTAAAAGTACCAAAGAAGGACCTCAAACGGCTAGACCACGTTGGAAATTAGACGCATGCAGCATAGTGTCAGCCCCAACAGAACGCCATAGTGTTCGGGAGACCGACGATGCTCGTATGTCCGACACATCCCAACGCCCAAACGTCTGACAAGCTCCAGAATTCCGGCGCCACGTCCCCCGCACAGAATCCTCGAAAGACCGAAGCATCTAAACGACTGAGCGCCGGACGTCCGAAAAGGTCCGACAATCCAGCTACTCTACACCCATACAAAATCTTCAGACGACCGGCCGACTCTGGACACCCGGACCGTCGTGATGCCTCACACGTTTGACTATTCTAGATGTCCAAACCCTATTTGCGCACAGCCAGTCAGGCCTTGGCCCATGTACCTCTTCGTTTGCCTAAGACTATAAATACCTTTCCCCCCTCCTGTAGCTAGGGTTGTATTATGATTAGCATTTGATATTGTTGCGCATAGCTCCATCTTCTTCCTTCCCTCGTGGAGTGATACACCTCTACGTGAGAAGATCCAAAGTGGATGTCCAAGGGCCTATCAAGGGAAGATCCTAGGGGATATCAAGGTCCCTCCTCTATAGAGTGGGAGATTATCGGTTATTTGTATCCTTCTGTGGATCATGGATCTATGTATCCTATGTGTTTGTGTATTTCTAGGGGATGTGTGATCGGAGATCGTTCGTGAGTTTGTGTTTTCTCTGTTGATTTCTCCATTTTCCGCCTCCAAGTGTGAAAAGATCTAAGCTACCGGTCTTTCCCCATATCATCCCACCTCGAGTTAGGGTTAGCTTATGGTTAGCATTTGACATTGATGAGCATAGCTCCATCTACTTCCTTCCCTCGTGGAGTGGTACACCTCTACGAGAGAAGATCCGAAGTGGATGCCGAGGCCCTTATCAAGGGAAGATCCCATGGGATATCAAGGCCCCTCCTTATGAGAGGGAGACTATTGGTTATGTGTTTGTGTGTTTCTAGTGGATGCCTGATTGAAGATCGTTCATGAGTTTGTGTTTTCTCTCTTGATTTCTCTCTTTCCCCCTCCATGTGTGAAAAGATCTATGCTATCGGGTTTACCCCGTATCACTTTAGCATTGCTACATATTCCTATTATGTTGATTGTGATGTGGTACCCATGCAAGCATGCTCTCTTTTACTTGGTAGACCATGGAAATTTGATAAAAAACCTATAAACCATGGTAGGACAAATCAGTATATTCTTGTTCATAAGGATATAAATATAACTTTGTTTCCTATGTCTCATGAGCATATTATGAAAGATTACATTGCTATAGCTAGTAAAGCAAAACAAGATCTAAATAAGATTGAAAATCAGTTTGTACCAAAGGAATTTGAGAAAAAATAGGCCTAATAAACCATCATCTAGTGTTGCATCTGAAATAAAATTGAAGAGTGAATGTTTACTTGCTACTAAATCTAGGATTACTGATTTGGATGTCACTACATCTGTTTGCTATGCTTTTGTATTCAAAGAGGTATTATTTTCATTCAAGGACATGCCTCCCTCTTCGCCTCCTGCTTTCACTAACATTTTGTAGTAGTTCGCTGACGTCTTTCCACAAGATGTGTCATCGGGATTACCACCTATTCGAGGGATTGAGCAGCAAATTGACTTAATTCCCGATGCATCGCTACCCAATCCTGCATGATACCATACCAATCCAGAGTAGACGAAGGAGATTAGGCTTCAAGTATAGGAGCTCCTCGACAAAGGTTATATATGCGAAACCAATAGTCCTTGTGTTGTTCCTATTATTCTAGTGCCAAAAATGAATGGAACATCTTGTATGTGTGTGGATTGTAGAGGCATTAATAATATTATTATTCATTATCGTCATCCTATTCCTAGGCTAGATGATATGCTTGATGACTTAAGTGGCTCTACAATTTTCTCCAACTTGATTTGCGTAGTGGATGCCATCAAATTCGTATGAATGTGGGAGATGAATAAAAATGACATTTAAAACAAATTTTGGATTATATGAGTGGTTAGTCATGCCTTCTTGGGTTCATTAATGCACCTAGTAATTTCATGAGATTAATGAACGAGGTTTACGTGCTTTCATTAAACAATTTGTGGTAGTCTATTTTGATGATATACTGATTTATAGTAGATCTTTGGAGTAACATTTGGAACATTTACATGTTGTTTTTATTGCTCTACGATGTAACCTTCGGAAGTGCACCTTTTGCATCGATCGCATATCTTTTCTTGCGTATGTTGCTAGTCCAGAAGGAATTGAAGTTGATAAAGCCAAGATGGAAGCTATTGAGAGCTGGCCGCAGCCCAAAACGGTCACACAAGTGAGGAATGTTCTTCGCATTGCTGGTTTCTGTAGGCGTTTTTGTTAGGGATTTCAGCGCCATTGTTGCACCTCTCAATGATCTTACAAATAAGGATGTGCCTATTGCTTGGGGTATTGCACAGGAAGAAGCCTTCACATTATTGAAAGATAAGTTAACACATGCTCCTTTACTCCAGTTTCCTGATTTTAATGAGACTTTCGATCTTGAATGTGAGGCTAATGGAATTTTATAAGGAGGTGTGTTATTAGAAGATGGTAAATTTGTTGCATACTTTTCTCAAAAATTGAGTGGACATAGTCGGAATTATTCTACTTATGATACGGAATTATATGCTCTTGTTCGAACTTTGCAAACATGGCAACATGATTTATGGCCCAAAGAATTTTATATACATTCTGATCATGAATTTTTGAAATGTATTAAATGTCAAGCAAAAATAAACCGTAGACATGCTAAATATGGGTTGAATTCATTGAAACTTTCCCTTATGTCATTAAACACAAGACAGGAAAAGAAAATGTTATTGTTGATGCATTGTCTCGTTGCTCTACTATACTTTCACAACTTGACTTTAAAATATTTGGTTTAGAGACCATCAAAGATCAATATGTGCTTGATGTTCAATTTAAAGATGTGTTGCAGAATCATCAAGAAGGGAGAACGTGGAAAATGTTCGTCATTAATGATTGATTTGTGTTCAGTACTAACAAGTTATGCATTCCAGATAGCTCCGTTGTCTTTTGTTGTTGAAGGAGGCGCATGGAGGAGGATTAATGGGACACTGTGGCATGAAGAAGATAGAGGACGTATTTTCTAAACATTTACTTAGGCCAAATTTGAGATGGTATGTTGAGTGTTTTGTAGCTCCTTGCACTACTTGTCAAAAAGCTAAGTAACGACTCAATCCTCATGGTTTATATATGCATTTGCATGTACCTAGTGTTCCTTGGGAGGATATATCTATGGAATTTGTTTAAGTTTACCTCGAACATAGAAGGGGAGGGATATCATATTCATTGTCGTGGATAGATTTTCGAAAATGGCACACTTTATACCATGTCATAAAAGTGATGATGCTGCTAATGTTCCTGATTTGTTCTTTCGTGAAATTATTCACTTGCATGGTGTGCCAAATACAATTGTTTTAGATAGTGATGCTAAATTTCTTAGCCACTTGTGGAGATGTTTATGGGCTAAGTTGGGGACTAAAGTGCATTTTAGTACCACATGCCACCCCTAAACTTATGGACAAACCGAAGTAGTTAATAGATCATTGTCTACTTTGCTTAGGCAGTTTTGAAGAATAACTTGAAAACGTGGGTAGAATGCTTGCCTCATATTAAACTTGCTTGAGATAAGGTTACAAAACATATTGTCTTTACACCTGGAGATCTTGTTTGGTTACATTTGTGTAAGGATAAATTTCTTGATATGCACAAGTCAAAGCTAATGACACGTGTTGATAGTCCTTTTAAGCTGTTAGAGAATATAAATGATGATCCATATAAAATTGAGTTGCCTAAAGAGTTTGGGGTTAGTCCCACTTTTAACATTGCAGATAAGCCTTATTTCGGTGAGGAAGATGAGGTTTCACCGAGGACGACTTCAATTCCAGAAGGGGAGTATGATGAGTACATCAATACCATTGTTACACCCATAGCCCCATCTGCTATACATAATGGACTAGTTACTAGAGCTCGCGCATGCCATCTGAATTACTAGGTACTTTTGTTTCTTGGAAATCCTTCTAATGTTCATGAACATATGATGCTGCCTAAGTTAGATACTTTTGTTTTACTTATGAATGAAGGACCTATCATGGAAAAGAAGGGCAGCCATTGGAGAGGGAACAAGCCTGGAGAAGAAGGTGCGCCCGCGGGAAAGAACAATGGAGCTTCCAATTGTGATTTTGGCACTTCGAAGCCACCATAAGAAGAGCTTGAAGGCCTAGACGAAATATACAACATGTCACTTCATTAGTTTTGTCCATAGGCTATTATAGGTGTTGCATCACCTAATTTTTGGGCCAAGCCCATGTAAATTTGAAATACCACTTTATAGGCTGGTTTTAGTCTCCGTATGTGCGGGGAAACTGATTTACGGTTGGTTTCGGACCCCTCCTCCAAGGGTCCACAAAATACCTCTCTTCACCCATTTATACAGCCCATAGGGCACCGTTCTCGACATGGGATTTGTTTAGATTACAAGCTCACCATAGCTGCAAATTTGCGTCCTTCATTTGTGTTCGACCACCACACCATGATGTCAGAGAACCCCACTTTCATCAATAAAACTTTCCTCTCATATTTGGAATTTCAATTTCTTGCTTGTTCATTGTTTGCATGCTAGAAATAGACCTTCGTGGTCAGGCTATTCATGCTAGGGCATGGTCTATAACCTCTCAGGGTTGGTTTAGCGATTGGTAAGGCGCAACGTCCTTGCATGTTCGTAGTCGGATCGTCAAAGTTTACTCCACCAAAAATGATAGCCACCATCTCATCAAAAGATGGGACACCTTTGGCTCTATCATATGTTCTCTCTCTCTCCATTTAAAACTCCGTTAATTCCATCTTCGCTTTATGCCATGACCACCCATGTCAAACAACATTAAATATTGGTGAGTACCTAAACAAGAGTGAACTAAATAATTCGGATATGGAGTTTCATCAATATGCAACTCATCGTATATTGAACTTCACTTAATTTGTCGTGTTGGCTTGCTGTGCTTGCCTTGCTATGCATAATTAAACTATACATGAATCTGTAACGACCCGACTCAAAACGAGTCAAGCCTCTGTGTTTTCTGTGCCATCCCTGGATCAGTATGCTGGCACACACAGTACATCAATGTATATATCAAAGTGCAATCACATGTAAATAGCGTAAAACTGATATATACCTTAAAATAGCAGCGGATACAGTCAACGGGAGTGGAGTCCCAATAACACCAACGGCAAGTTGAGTGCGGACCGTAACCCTGAATCGTACTCTTACCCGTCGTAGAAGAGTATCTGCAACATAAGACGTTGCAGCCATGTAGGTCAGCATTTTGAATATGCTGGCAAGATCACCATAGAAAAACAGAAGCATAAAGACTATTCTATATGCAAAGGCTTTGTGGCTCTGTGTCTGAGTTTTTGCGTAAAAGCTGATTTTATTTTCCTACAACAAAGGAATATCAGGAATTTCACTATAGAGTTACCTATCATGACATGGTTCCGCCAACCAATGTCTCAATTGCCCACAAGTATCATTAAGTTGCCCACAATTAGTTATCAGTCCAGTGTTGAGAGTTCAGAGATAGATCCAAGTCTAGAAGCTCAAATTGTCCGTAACCGGGGACACGGCTAATCGATTAGGTTTAACTCTGCAGAGTGTTGTGTACTTTACCCACAAGATTCTTTCCCTCCTGGTAAGTCCTCGCACTGCCTGGTGTTTGAGAACAGGATGAAAGAAACATGGTCTTTCAGAGTGCTTCCCTGACTGTCCGACAGTGCCCATCCCAATCCTAACGTCGACTACATCTCGTAGCACTGCCCAGCAGAGTCACAACAAAGATCAACCAAGCCAGAGCCCATAATGACTTGTGGCTACACAGGTAAGCTTCTGGGCATGAAGTATTCATCCTTCTCTTTGAGTCTGGGTGAAGCTTTCCGCAAGATGTCATGGCGCTTCTCCATGCATCCCGGCCATCCACTGGGTTCTCCAGGGATGCCCAATCAACCATCCTTCACCCAGTAGTGTGTATTGAAAACTTGTATTCTCGAGTCTTGAAGTCTTGAGGTCTTGAAGATGCAGGACTTGAAGATGTCTTCATGAAGTCGTCATTTTGACGTGGAGTCCTTCTTCACACCACTCACGAACACTCATACCAGACCCCGTCTACTTTAGCATAGCATTGCACTAACTAGCGTTCCCGGGGCTTTAGTAACAAGTGG
This sequence comes from Hordeum marinum, assembly GCA_022496015.1. Taxonomy (NCBI): domain Eukaryota; kingdom Viridiplantae; phylum Streptophyta; class Magnoliopsida; order Poales; family Poaceae; genus Hordeum; species Hordeum marinum. The sequence goes on from CM039678.1 coordinate 253,403,303, forward strand.
TGGGTTCCTACCTCATGCATTCTACTGAACTACAAGAATTTCAATAACACTACGGGAGGGATGTGCTGAATGATGTCACTACATGCAATAAAAACATAGGTATGAAATAGATGGTCAAGGTGAACTTGCCTGTACTGTTGATGAAGATAAGATATCGCTCTCAGAAATTAACTTGATAGAACTATTCGTCACTCTCCGATGAAAATCTATCGTAAGCAAATAACATTCAATAAACATTCATGCCAAAACAAAGAACTGAAAAACGCAAGAACAAAACATGTCTTGGTGCGAAAATAACAACATACTAAGGTTAAATAAGAAAAGATAGGTTCTAACTGTGTTGTAAAGTGAAAGTGGAGGAATCAACTTCAAAAGAGTTAATGGATGATGAACTATTGCTATATAAGCTTAGGTTGGAGAGACTACGAAAGACGATCCAAAGTATGGGAGAACAACATGAACGTTGTTTGACACATAGTATAAGGCATAAGAATTTATTTGTAGAAAGAATTTAATTGAAAAGGTCAAAAGAAGTTGAACTGTAAATTCAAGTATGAATTGAATCTGAATTCACAAAGGTCAAAAGAAGTTGAACCGACGTAAGATGGTTATGAATAAAAATATATGACACGGGTATTTAGGGACAAAAGGAATCAATTAAAAAGGTGTTACAGTTTGCAAGATATGATCAAATGAAGGTTCGGATTCAAATTGAATCGCTCCAATTTGAAAGGTTCAAAGATTGAAACTAATGATGTTACTATATATGGGAAGTCAATATGAACGTGTAGAAAAAGAATTACTAGGTTCAAAATGACGGATCAAAAGTTATAAGCAATTCAATATGGCATTGAGTTAGCTTAGTACAGTGTGTGAACACATTTTGGGAACTAATAGAGAAGTATGAGCAAGATCAAAATTATATGTTGATATGATAACACTAATGATTTGAACGGAAAGATTACTTTGATACGGATCCGTCGCAATTGGATTCATCGGAAACGGAGCTACGGATAAAAAGACATGATCAAAAGAAGTTTGAACATAAATCTGAATAAATTTTGAAAAAAATTGACGTCATAGGTTGATTGGATAGGTGAAGTCAAGACGAAACTCTAGGCGTTGGTTTCATCAAATTCTGATAAACGAGTAAAAAGTTATGGCTATTTGAAAAATCTGGGCCAAGCTGTTTTACGGAGGAAAAATGCTATGTCTAAAATAATTCTAGGACTAATGAGTAAATACGGAGACTAATTAATAATCTAATTACTCTACCGTATACTACTATAGAAATACTAGTCTAGGGATATTAAACTACAGGAGTATGAAAGAAAATACGAAGAGAATACCTTTATATGCAGAGAAGATATAAATCCAAAGAGGAGACGACTTCCAGAAATCCCGCCGGAGAGAAGAATTTTTTTTTTTATAAAGCTAGTCAAACCGAAACGATTCGATTCAACCCGAAGTGGATGACTTTTGGGTGCACCTATGGGTCTATATTTATAGGTGAAAGGAAGGTGCAAACATCCAAAGCTAAGCAAGGTGGGACTAAAATAGGGAAAGAGAGAAGAAGAGGGCCACCCGGATGGGCTGAATCAGCCGGCCTGTTTTTTTTTTTAAATACTCGGATGAACAGTGTACCGGCATGAACAGTGTTCCCTGGTTTTTTTTTTAAAAAAACAGCAAAGAAAAAAAAATAAAAAAAAATAGACAAACATTTTATATAGTCATATTATACATCAAAATTTTCAGAAAAATATTTCCTAAAACATGAACATTTTCTTAAGGCCGAATAAAATACTTTAATTTTTTTTTTTTGCAATAACTCCAAAATGAAAAGAAACTAGAATTTCAAATAAATGGCAAATAGTTTTTATTTTAAAATTTGAGTCAAAACATTGTATATGATTTTTGAGTGTCATTTACCTCCTCTCATTTGATTTTATAAGAGGGTTTTGAAAATATTTGAACTCAAAATTGAATAGGGATTCGAAATAGAAAATTTTGGGAAAGTCATTTTATTCCCTCTCATTAAAATTTCAAAAGTTTCAAAATTCCACTCAATTTCACACAATCAATCACACAACATTCAAGCAAAAAATCCTACTTATTTATTTAATATAACATTCCAAAATTTAGAATTTTGGGATGTTACAAACTACCACACTTAAAATGAATCTCGTCCTCGAGATTCGAAGAGGCTAGAAAGAATAGGTTAGGGTTGGGGTCTTCTAGCAAATCCACAGACCAAGAAGGTGTGGGGTCTTCCAACAAGACTCCATTGACCTGGAAATGTGGGTCTACCACACTTAAAATGAGAGTTACTGGTCTCTCAAAATCTTGGCAGTCCTCTGGGTGCATCTGTCTTTTCACCTTCTTCACGATAGCTTCTTCGGTGATGCTCTTCCGTTATATCAAAATCTTGAGTCCTCATAACAACATGTATTTCCTCCGATACTGAGTCTTCTTAGCTGGTAAGTCTCGTGATCAATTCTAAATAACTTATCGAAGATCTCATGGTGGTCTACCATTAGTGGTTATCCTGCAGTGAAATGGGTCTTGGCTTTATTCCTCACCGTAAAATTTCCTACGTGTGCCAGCAACTGCCGTATACAAGGGGTTTACATCATACCATTCTAAGGCTTCAACAAAAGCTTTCAAAGAACGTCGTCTCTTTACTATGGGTAAGTCACTCAGATTTACCATTCCGAATAGCAAGAGAATGATAAGAGTAAGTCGTCATGGTGGCCAAGCCATGTCGCACTGAAATCATTACCTTGTATAAGGTTTAGTAATCTCGTATTCTAGCACTTGGGCTCCCTCACAAGCATTGCAGAAATTTCTCTTATCAACGAACAAAGTTCGGATAAATCCATTGATTCTGCAAGCTAAGCAAAAACATCTATCGTTTCTTCACAACTCTCAGGTTATCGTAAACTCCTAAGAAAAACGTTTGATAGTCAGTCATAGCTTCTTCCAAGTTTCTTCCTTCACCAAGGTGGGGCTTGATCCTTATCAATCCTAAAGTCAGTGACTTGTGGATTCACTTGAATACTTGAACAACTTCATCTCACCCGTGGGGTGACTATCGATCCATATTCCAGCATTACCTTCAGTTCACTCCATTATACCCTTGAGGTAACAAATCACAGACTTATTTTTGTTTTAGATTCCACTCTGTAGAATCCATTTTCCTTTCCATTGGTCTGTTTAACCCTGGGTATGGTTTCATCACAATCATTCCTTTTCTCAATATTCCAACTTCGAAAACTCTTTGTCTCAAAGGTTATTATCCGGATAGTTTGCGGTGATTCCACATTCTCTTCATCCGTATTCACTTATCCAAACTCCTAAATCCAGAAAAGGTACCTGTGGTTTCTACCACACTGAAAATGAAATGCACTCATGTTTGCATAGACCATATTTTCTCATATCCTCGAAAATGGTCGGAGACCTTGGGTCATAGAGTAACAACTCATGAAATGCAACATAAGGTAAATCATGACACCATAAATTCCATTGACTCATGAATTTATTACAAACTCTGGGACTTCCGTTACAAGATAAGCTCATGAAATCAAAAGTGCTTCATGATACAAGTATTTCCATCTTCGAAACTATCCCATTCTTCTCATATTCAATCCTTGGTTACATTCTCAATCACTTCTTAAAACTCCTAGAAAATACTTTATTACAAATGCTGCCATCCACATAGTTTGGTATGGTCTAGCATTCACTCTCAACTTTATTCATTCATCTCCCCTTGGATATATCTTAGTACCACTGAAAATTTCCGATGTGCTCCTTGAAATCCTCCATCTTTTCCTTGATTAGGGTGGACATGAACTTCATCTCCATCATCTCTGTCTGCACCTCTTGCAGGTATTCCTGAGTATGACGGAGTCTTCCTTCAAGTATTTCTCCAATATTGCGTATGGCTTCCATGGCAGCTTCACGAACAGCGTCAAATAAAATAGCTTGTGGTACACGAGATATGTAAAAGTATCGTCGAGTAGTCTTTGGGCAAACTCCCTTTGCACGGTGAAGGTGTACCTCCACATACCAAAGTTTCACTCCATTATCCATGAATGGGTAGCCTTTGTAGACTGCATCTCCTTCAAGATGGATGTGCTTCATCATATCCTTTAGGATCCTTGGGTAGTCATGATCACTGGTCAGGGTCATGATTGTTTCCGGGCCTTTGAGGAGAGACTCATAAAGGGTGGTCATCTGCGTGTGTCAGAAAAGGTACTCAGAATTGACATGTCTCGACTTGGGTAAACATCCATGTTATTCAAAATCAAACTTCAATTTCACTTTCCAACATCTTTTAGAGAGTATTGTCATCCTTAAAACAAATGGATTATCCATTACATAACCTCAAAGGATAAGAGTGCTACCTATTACATTTATTACTTCCGAACTCAAACTACTCATGCTTAGCATTCTTCTCTGGGCAGGTATAGGAGTAGTGTCCTGTCTTCTTGCACTGAAAACAAATGATTTCTGACATATCTCGGGGCTTCTTGATGTTGGTGCTTGCTCCTTGGGTTCTTGATTCCTTTCTTGGGCACTTATTGGCATAGTGGCCCATATCCTTACACTTGAAACATCTAATATAACTCAGGTCCTTCTGTTCAGGGGCTTGTCTCTTCCTGGGGTTATTGGTTCTGATCAACACTTCAATTTCCCGTGGATCAAACTCCACTTCTTCTGTCGGGAAGTTTCCCAAATACTCTTTTCTTTCCTTTGTACAGTCCTGTGAGAAATGTCCTTCTTCTCCACATGTATAGCAGGCATTGGAGAAAAATCTGGTTAATCCTTCTCCATTAGGGTCTTCATCATCTTCCTTCTTCACAAGTTCTCCTGAATTTTCTCTGAAGGCTTCCTTCATGGCTTCCTTCTGCTGCTTGATGACTTCTTGTACCTTGGGGTACACTTGGCATTGAGCAGGGTAGTGATTGGTTCCTTCACACAAAAAACATGTCACTTGCCCAGTTGGGCATTCCTCTGCAGGGTGTTTCTCTTCACAGTAAGGGCATCCATCCTTGTGTTCTTCTTGGGTGTGTCCTATCTCTCCACATATCTTGCAGGCACAAATCTTCTTCACAACTTTGCCACGGGGCTTCTGGGTGTTGGTAACAACATGGGATCCTTGCAAAGTCATCTTGAATTCTTCCCAAGTGATTGATTCCTGCCTATGCATCTTCCACCAATTCGCAGCACCTTCTGCAAAGTACCGAAGAGCATATTGGACCATCTCGTTCCTTGCAACAAGTTTACTCCTTAGGTGATCCTCCATGTTCTGAATCCATTCTTCTGTCTCTAACCGAGTCATTGATCCAGAATACACGAGTCTAGCTTCATTCGTCATCTATTGGGGTCAAGGTTTTGGGGATGAGATGGGTAAGGGAGAGAAAGGAGAGGATACACACAATACAAACAATGGTTTTGAAAATAGATTTTTTTTTAGTTGTGGCCGTCGAAAATTACACACAAATGACAGCTCACAAATCATCGTATCTAACGTAAGTATACAACAGGGGTTTGGTCTTCTAGGGGCATAACATCTTGGAAATTCTTCATGGTCTTCAATTTCTTGAGGTCTGTATAGTCTTCAATCCTTTTGTAGCTCTTCCATAATGGAATACATCTTTGTCGGAATTGGTCACCAGTTGTCCGATATCTTGTCCTTCTTGGAGGGCTTCAGTTGATCCTTCGTGTGGTCAAGGGGAAAAGGGTATTTTCTAACTCTTGATAAAACTCAGAAGAGAGGAGAAGTAAAAGATCCTTTGAAAACAAAGTTTTTCAAGAAATCATTTCCTAAGGCTTTCCACTTTCTAGGGTCACGTCCTACAGTCAACATGTGCTCTGATACCATTTCTGTAACGACCCGACTCAAAACGAGTCAAGCCTCTGTGTTTTCTGTGCCATCCCTGGATCAGTATGCTGGCACACACAGTACATCAATGTATATATCAAAGTGCAATCACATGTAAATAGCGTAAAACTGATATATACCTTAAAATAGCAGCGGATACAGTCAACGGGAGTGGAGTCCCAATAACACCAACGGCAAGTTGAGTGCGGACCGTAACCCTGAATCGTACTCTTACCCGTCGTAGAAGAGTATCTGCAACATAAGACGTTGCAGCCATGTAGGTCAGCATTTTGAATATGCTGGCAAGATCACCATAGAAAAACAGAAGCATAAAGACTATTCTATATGCAAAGGCTTTGTGGCTCTGTGTCTGAGTTTTTGCGTAAAAGCTGATTTTATTTTCCTACAACAAAGGAATATCAGGAATTTCACTATAGAGTTACCTATCATGACATGGTTCCGCCAACCAATGTCTCAATTGCCCACAAGTATCATTAAGTTGCCCACAATTAGTTATCAGTCCAGTGTTGAGAGTTCAGAGATAGATCCAAGTCTAGAAGCTCAAATTGTCCGTAACCGGGGACACGGCTAATCGATTAGGTTTAACTCTGCAGAGTGTTGTGTACTTTACCCACAAGATTCTTTCCCTCCTGGTAAGTCCTCGCACTGCCTGGTGTTTGAGAACAGGATGAAAGAAACATGGTCTTTCAGAGTGCTTCCCTGACTGTCCGACAGTGCCCATCCCAATCCTAACGTCGACTACATCTCGTAGCACTGCCCAGCAGAGTCACAACAAAGATCAACCAAGCCAGAGCCCATAATGACTTGTGGCTACACAGGTAAGCTTCTGGGCATGAAGTATTCATCCTTCTCTTTGAGTCTGGGTGAAGCTTTCCGCAAGATGTCATGGCGCTTCTCCATGCATCCCGGCCATCCACTGGGTTCTCCAGGGATGCCCAATCAACCATCCTTCACCCAGTAGTGTGTATTGAAAACTTGTATTCTCGAGTCTTGAAGTCTTGAGGTCTTGAAGATGCAGGACTTGAAGATGTCTTCATGAAGTCGTCATTTTGACGTGGAGTCCTTCTTCACACCACTCACGAACACTCATACCAGACCCCGTCTACTTTAGCATAGCATTGCACTAACTAGCGTTCCCGGGGCTTTAGTAACAAGTGGTGGGTTCCTACCTCATGCATTCTACTGAACTACAAGAATTTCAATAACACTACGGGAGGGATGTGCTGAATGATGTCACTACATGCAATAAAAACATAGGTATGAAATAGATGGTCAAGGTGAACTTGCCTGTACTGTTGATGAAGATAAGATATCGCTCTCAGAAATTAACTTGATAGAACTATTCGTCACTCTCCGATGAAAATCTATCGTAAGCAAATAACATTCAATAAACATTCATGCCAAAACAAAGAACTGAAAAACGCAAGAACAAAACATGTCTTGGTGCGAAAATAACAACATACTAAGGTTAAATAAGAAAAGATAGGTTCTAACTGTGTTGTAAAGTGAAAGTGGAGGAATCAACTTCAAAAGAGTTAATGGATGATGAACTATTGCTATATAAGCTTAGGTTGGAGAGACTACGAAAGACGATCCAAAGTATGGGAGAACAACATGAACGTTGTTTGACACATAGTATAAGGCATAAGAATTTATTTGTAGAAAGAATTTAATTGAAAAGGTCAAAAGAAGTTGAACTGTAAATTCAAGTATGAATTGAATCTGAATTCACAAAGGTCAAAAGAAGTTGAACCGACGTAAGATGGTTATGAATAAAAATATATGACACGGGTATTTAGGGACAAAAGGAATCAATTAAAAAGGTGTTACAGTTTGCAAGATATGATCAAATGAAGGTTCGGATTCAAATTGAATCGCTCCAATTTGAAAGGTTCAAAGATTGAAACTAATGATGTTACTATATATGGGAAGTCAATATGAACGTGTAGAAAAAGAATTACTAGGTTCAAAATGACGGATCAAAAGTTATAAGCAATTCAATATGGCATTGAGTTAGCTTAGTACAGTGTGTGAACACATTTTGGGAACTAATAGAGAAGTATGAGCAAGATCAAAATTATATGTTGATATGATAACACTAATGATTTGAACGGAAAGATTACTTTGATACGGATCCGTCGCAATTGGATTCATCGGAAACGGAGCTACGGATAAAAAGACATGATCAAAAGAAGTTTGAACATAAATCTGAATAAATTTTGAAAAAAATTGACGTCATAGGTTGATTGGATAGGTGAAGTCAAGACGAAACTCTAGGCGTTGGTTTCATCAAATTCTGATAAACGAGTAAAAAGTTATGGCTATTTGAAAAATCTGGGCCAAGCTGTTTTACGGAGGAAAAATGCTATGTCTAAAATAATTCTAGGACTAATGAGTAAATACGGAGACTAATTAATAATCTAATTACTCTACCGTATACTACTATAGAAATACTAGTCTAGGGATATTAAACTACAGGAGTATGAAAGAAAATACGAAGAGAATACCTTTATATGCAGAGAAGATATAAATCCAAAGAGGAGACGACTTCCAGAAATCCCGCCGGAGAGAAGAATTTTTTTTTTTATAAAGCTAGTCAAACCGAAACGATTCGATTCAACCCGAAGTGGATGACTTTTGGGTGCACCTATGGGTCTATATTTATAGGTGAAAGGAAGGTGCAAACATCCAAAGCTAAGCAAGGTGGGACTAAAATAGGGAAAGAGAGAAGAAGAGGGCCACCCGGATGGGCTGAATCAGCCGGCCTGTTTTTTTTTTTAAATACTCGGATGAACAGTGTACCGGCATGAACAGTGTTCCCTGGTTTTTTTTTTTAAAAAAACAGCAAAGAAAAAAAAATAAAAAAAAATAGACAAACATTTTATATAGTCATATTATACATCAAAATTTTCAGAAAAATATTTCCTAAAACATGAACATTTTCTTAAGGCCGAATAAAATACTTTAATTTTTTTTTTTTGCAATAACTCCAAAATGAAAAGAAACTAGAATTTCAAATAAATGGCAAATAGTTTTTATTTTAAAATTTGAGTCAAAACATTGTATATGATTTTTGAGTGTCATTTACCTCCTCTCATTTGATTTTATAAGAGGGTTTTGAAAATATTTGAACTCAAAATTGAATAGGGATTCGAAATAGAAAATTTTGGGAAAGTCATTTTATTCCCTCTCATTAAAATTTCAAAAGTTTCAAAATTCCACTCAATTTCACACAATCAATCACACAACATTCAAGCAAAAAATCCTACTTATTTATTTAATATAACATTCCAAAATTTAGAATTTTGGGATGTTACAGAATCATACTTGATTGTGCATCATGTCTTGAATATGTTGGAGTGTTTACCGTATCATTTGTTCGTTTCCGGATTTGCTTCTCCTTGCTAGAGTTTTGAAAGTATTCAGAGTGTGAGGATTCATTCGTCTACGCTGGCTCGTGTACTTCACGGACTCGTTCATCTTCCAAGAGGGATCTCAGGCAAGATGATCATTTCCCTAGATACCACTACAATCATTGCCATGCTAGTAGTCTCGTGTATACCGTTATGTCTAGCTGCCTACCACTCTTTTGTCAAGCCTCCCAAAATGCCATGATAAGCCTCTAACCTCCACCTTCCTAGCAAAGCACTGTTTGGCTATCTTACTGCTTGATGATCCCTCCTTATTGCATTGGGAGTTGCAGGTGCAGATAGTTCCATGTGAAAATAGGGTCATCTTTGGGATATCACAATATTATTTCTATTTAATTTAATGCACATATATACTTGGTGAAAGATTGGAGGCTTAGCCTTTTGCTAGGTGTTTTGTTCCACTTTTGCCGCCCTAGTTATTTGTGTACCGATATTATGTTCCATACTGAGCGCTCCTAACATGCTTGAGGTTGTTGTGGGGACCTCCTTGATAATTCGTTTTGGGATAAAACACTTCCCGCAAGGCCCAACATTGGCACTGTATTTGCCCAACATAATAATACTGAACACCTTTCTTAACGCATAGGAAGTTAGAGCTACCCGCAGATTAGTTAAACATAATACAGGGAGGGTATGTGCTGATGGTGCTGGTCCAAACTAGAGAAGCATGCAGGCTACTTGGGGCAACTCGGGACGTCAGTTACTGTACGCCCAAATCATCCACTGTGTCCTAAAAACAAGATACGCAGACCCTATCGGGATTGTCGACACGTAGGGCAGTCTTGCTGGATTTGTTTATCCTTCTCGAATGTCTTGTGCATTGGGATTTTGAGGATACCATGGGCTATCTCGAGGTTGAGGTTTTCCGACGCAACTTGTAGTTAGTTTGTGATGGATGCGTTGGAGCACCCCAGAGGACTAAATCTTTCTAAGAGCCATGCCCACGGTTATGTGGCAACTTGCAAATTTGTTTAACACCCAGTCATAGCAAACTTGAAATAAACTCAATTAAAATACACCAACCGTGTGCATAACCGTGACAGTCTCTTCTTGTGAGGTTTGAACCAAGAAAGGAACACAATGGCCAGGTTATGTTTGACTCGTAAGTAGGTGTTCAGGATAACTTCTTAATCATTATTAGTTCACATTCGTTTATGCGTAGATCACTCTCCGTATACTTGTACTCGTAACTTAACTATTCAAAAAATGCTTAGTGCTTGCTGCAGCCTCACCACATAACCATACCTCTCCCATTAAGCTTTGCTAGTTTTGATACCCTTGGAAATGATATTGCTGAGTCCTTTTGGCTCATAGATTACTACAACAATAGTTGCAGGTACAAGTAATGTGTTGATTTGATATGAGAGCGATGCATGTTTGATTTGGAGTTCTTCTTCTTCATCGATCATAGGATGGGTTCGAGGCCGACAACCTGGGATAGCAAGGATGAATGTCGCTTTTATCAGTTGATTTCGTCCGTAGTCGGACCCTAGTTTGATGTATGAGGATTGCAATGAATATTTGTATTTGAGATGACCATGATTTAGCTTGTTGCGAGTGTAATCCAATTCCATATACTCATCTCCTCTTTACATGTATGTGTAACGATATCCATTCTTGCAAAACGAAGAGATGTACTTATATCCCTATCAAGTCCCTTGAGCCCGGATAAGGATAGTTGATGCGGAGAATACCACCATCATCCCCATGGACTCTACACCATTACTTCAAGCCCCAAAAAGGCCCTATGACTAGAGGCCACACATGTGCCATCGAAGCTAAGGTGAACTCACTCCTCTTCGAGTAAGACATGAACGTCAATGCAACTTGGATGCTACTTCACGGTGCAACCATGTGCATCCTTAAGTATGAGTAAGACGACCACAAAGGACCAAGGAAGCATCCCCAAGAGCTCGAAGAAGAAGGAGCAAGCACCAAGGGAATCTCTCTGGCCAGCCAGGAAGTTCCAGCCAGCCCAGAACCTCTCACCGCTCAACATCCCACGATCCAGCCCGGGCATGCAGACTCTCGGCTTAGCCCGGAACCTCCGTCCCCCCCCCCCCGAAACTTCCGGATGGCCCGAAACTTCTGGCCCCTCACCAACACAGCCTTTGAAGATAGCACCAACACTTGGGAAAGCCCAGAACCTACCCGGACCCAACTATGAACCTCTGGCGCCCGGAACTTCCACCCTCCCTGTGCGCAGTGACTCGAGCCGAAAGGCCCATTAACCCATTCGCTCCTATTTCAACCTAGACTATATATACTCCTCTTCCACCTCTAGTTTGGGTTAGCTTATGTTTCGCAAAGACCATTGTTGAGTATAGCTCCATATAGTTCCTTCCCTCATGGAGTGATACAACTCTACTTGAGAAGATCTGAAGTGATGCCAAGGCCTCTCTAGAGGTAACATGCTACGGGATTCAAGGCCTCCTCCTTTGGAGTAAGGAGAACTATCGGTTAAGTGTATCCTTTTGTTGATTGTGGAACTTTGTATCTCATGTGTTTGTGTGTTTCTAGTGGATGTGTGATCGTAGATCATTTGTGAGTTTGTGTTTTCTCTCTTGATTTCGCCCTTTCTCCCATCCAAGGGTGAAAAGATGTTTGCTACCGGGCTTGCCCCGTATCATATTGGTATCAGAGCCATGCTGATTCACACCTTGGAGTCTCTCCCTCCACTTTGTAGCCAATTTTTTCCTTGATTTTATCTAATTTCGAGAATACCCACAAAAATAGCCATACCAAAATTGCTTGGATTCGTTGGATTTGAAGAGATTTTGTTGATTCAGATTCGTGGATTTCGTTGTGGATGTGTAGATCTAGCTTTGCATCCAACAAATCCCCACCAATTTTCTTTTTCACCTCAAAGAATTGGGTTTTTCCTCACTATTTTCTGCCCAAGTCCCAGATCTAGAAATTTGGGTTCGTCCCAACTTTCCCAACCCTCGGAACTTCCGGCCCCCACCCGGGCGTTCCGACCCCTGGACACTAACCCCGGACCTTCTGGCCCCTGGAACCTTTGGCCGGCCCAGACCGTCCGACCTTAAACCCCTAAACCCTAAAATTTCATTTTCTTGTGTTTCCCACCATAATTTTTCTGCCAACCTCCACTATTTTTATCCATAACCCTTTGCATTTGAGATTTCGAGTAGCGAGCTTCACCATTTCCTAAGATGTTTCTACTAATTAGGTGTGGTTGTTTATCGACATCGCTGCTCATCATCACCCTTTATCATCGCCAACCACCTCCTCATTAAAACCAACCGTAAGGAAGGATGGTAACCGCAATGACACTCTTGAAATATACCCTTGCCATTGCATTGTTACTCTGAGCCTACTTGTGTTACTTGCCTATCGAGACTAGCCATTGAGTATTGTCGAGCTACACTACTTGTGCACTTTAGCGATACATACTCCGCATAGCTAAAATTGCGTGCATATATCTTCGTATCATCTTTCATGTTACAACATAATACCCACATACATAATTGCTATCTTGGTTTGCACATCCCGCATAGTGACAATCCAAATATCATTGCCAAAAGAAAGAGAAGCAAATCTTTTAAGCAAGGACAAAAAAAGAAATAGCATCGCTAAATTTGCATATCATACTTATTCATCTTGGATCACTTGAGCGAGTGACTCGTGCCTCATACAAACAAAGTAAGTCAAGAATAGGAAGACGAGATGTGTTGTTTCCTATCGGTTGTGCACAAGTTAGTATCACGCCCATGTAAGAATTCGTGCTAGTGTCTCCCTAGTGTTGTGCAACACGATTGTTTTTCGTGGATTCAACATTTTGGGATTGCTCCTTGGTTGCATGACCCCACTTATCTATCCATGTGTGTGTTTCCGTGTACACTCATTGCTATTGATCTGTGTTGTATTACTTGTGCCTATACGAATCTCTTTCAACATTATTGAATAATATTATCGAATTGCTTGAATATTTTGCCACCATCCTAAACAAGCTACTCCATAAGCATTACTATCTTACACATTCTACTATTTCCATACTTGCACATTGAGTGATCTTGATCCACATTCAACTTTTGGAATGGAAATTGGTATTGTCTTCTCACTCTTCCACTTATATCTTCTTGCATGCTATGGTTAGGAACATTATGTCGAACCCGACATACAAGGAGCATGACAACGATGCGAACACCGACATCACCAAGTTGCACTTCTTTGGCGCAAACAAGGCAATTACTCAAGCTCAACATGCATTAAATGACCGCATTGAATGACTCACCACTGACTTGCATGAATCCAGGTGCGCACACGGGACTAACTCGACACCAAGCTATCAAGTCAAAATGGAGAAATTTCGGTCCTCGATAGTCAACCATGCCCCTCAACTTTGACAACGTCAACACGGCGCTCAAGTCACCACTCCTTGGAGTATTACTCCAACGCACGTCCTCCTCGAGCACGTGTTCATCACCTAGACAAAGGCTTCGGTCCAAGCTCACCTCAAGGTTGTCAACGCCAAGCTACTGAGAACTTGTTCCATGGCAATGGATTGCAAGATCAAGTCTGCGCTCGAGACCATCATCGTCAACAAGATCAAGATGCATTGGAGCAAGAACGACAACGCCAAGAAGAAGAAAACCATCATCGCCATAATGAAGCTACCCGCGCCTTGGAGGAGTGCAATAGCCAAGCTCACCACAAACAAGAAGCACTTTATCAAGAATGACAAGAAGAAGCCACTTGCCAAGAAGAAAAACAAGAACGACGGAACCATGTGTGAGGACCATGTAAATGGCCGCAAGTACGTCACAATGAGCACAACGAGGACGCCCCCCCAAGGCAACCACAACGTCAATCCGACAACAACGTTCACGCACCTCCTCCTCTTCAAGGTCATCGCCAAAGCAACTACAAAGATGAACAACGCTTCGACAAGCTCAAGCTCACCATGCATAAGTTCTCCGGAAGCAACGACCCCAAAGACAACCTTTCATTGGCGCTCAAAGTTGACACGATATTCCGTTTGCACAACTTTCAGGAAGAGAAGTAGATTACAATGGCCTCCCTTGAGTTCCAATACTATGTTCTCATTTGGTGGGAACAAGTGATTGAGCGAAGAAGAGAAACAGGTGAACCTCCTATCACCACTTGGGCTCAAATGAAGGATCTCATGAGAGCTCATTTCGTGCCTAAACACTACAGCTAGGATCTCTTCAAGAAACTCCAATTACTCAAGCAAGGCACAAAGTCTTTAGAAGAATACTATCAATAAATGGAAATTTCCATGATCCGAGCCAATGTCAAGGAAGAAGATGAGCAAACAATGGCACGCTTCTTGAATAGTCTCAACTACAAACTAAAGAAAATTGCGGACTTCCAACCATACTCCAACCTAATTGAACTAGTCCATCAAGCAACCAAGGTGGAACGTCAAGTGCAAGATAACTACAAGTATTACAAGTTCTCTTCCAAGACCTACGGCTCAAGTTCTCAAACCTCTACGGCAACGACGCCTTCGACTACTAAATCTACAACACCTACCGGCGACAAGTCAAGTTGCAAGGACAAGATGACTTCGTCAAGCCATCATCCTACTTCAAGCAACTACAATCCAAGGGCTTCATCCTCTACACCAACACCAGATGACACCGCTAAATCAAGCTCCATCAAGTGTTTCATGTGCCAAGTCCGGTGCCACAAGACCTACGAGTGTCCAACAAGAAAGGCCATGATTCTTCAAGACGAAGACACCTATGACTCTATGAGTGATGACAAGATGCAAGCATTGGAGCATGCCGTGATGCATCAACAAGTCAATGAAGACGAAGATTCACAAATCTTTTGTGAAAATGATGCGAACCCCGCTCTCGTTGCTTCCAAGGTTTTGACTCTTCAACAACAAGAAAATGAGAACCAACTTTTCCACATCTTCCACACCAAGGCGGGTATCCAAGGAAAATCCATCAAGATCAGCATAGATGGTGGAAGTTTCCGCAATTTTGCAAGTGAATACCTTTGCTACAAGCTCCAATTGGTCAAGAAGAAGAACCCTCGCCCCTACAATGTCCAATGGTTTGTGACTCTAGCACTACCAAGTTGATCACACCATGCAAGTTTCCTTCAAGAAAAGCACTTATGAAGACACCTTGGAGTGTGATGTGGTTCCCATGTCCATTTGAAATCTATTCCTTGGTATACCAAAGCAATTCGACCGGGGCGTCATCACAATGGTAAGACCAATCACTCTAGCTTCAAAATGAGACCTAGTTCTTTTAGCCACCAAAAGAGATCCGAGGGATGTGAGTGAGAGCCCATCGACCGTCCTTCACTATGTGCTTGTGTGGAAGAATGATGTCATACGGCCTAACCCTTCGCAACATCTTCCTAGTGTGTTATCTCAATCTTTGTAGGAATTCCATGACGTTTTTGCGATGAGATACCTCCAGGACTACCACCAAAACGAGGGATCAAATACCGCATCAACCTCATACCCGGCGCACCGCTTCCCATCAAGGCAGCCTACCGCGTCGGACCCGAAGAAACTAAGGAGAGACAAAGGCAAGTCCAAAAACTCTTAGATAAAGGGCATGCATGTGATACTTGAAGTCCTTGTGTGGTTCCCGTGTTCCTAGTACCTAAGAGAGATGGAAGTATGCGCATGTGTTCGGATTGCCTCCCTATCAATGCTATAACCATTAGATATCACCACCCTATTCCTCACCTAAATGATATGCTAGATGAAGTTAGTGGTGCCACTATATTTTCCAAGATTGACTTGAAAAGTGGTTACTAACAAATACACATACACGAGGGCGATGAGTCGAAAACAACGTTCAAAACTAAGTTTGGACTATATCAATGGCTAGTCATGCTCATGGGCTTATCCAAAGCACCAGGCATATTTATGCGTGTCATGCATCATGTCTTGCACCCATTCATTGGATATTGCGTTGTGGTATACTTTGACGACATTCTTGTTTTTAGTGAATCTCTTGAGGAGCATGCTAACCATGTTAGGGAAGTATTGCAAATTCTTAGGAAGGAACAATTGTATGCTAACATGGAAAAGTGCGCTTTCGGTGTTGACAAGGTTGTTTTCCTATGATTCGTGGTTTCTTGTAAGGGTGTTCATGTGGATGAAACTAAAATTGATGCTATTAAAGCTTCGCCCACACCCACCAATTTGTAACAAGTGTGTAGTTTCCTTGTACTGGTCGGCTTCTACTGTCGCTTTTTTAAGGATTTTAGCACTATTGCATCTCCTCTACATGCTTTGATAAAGAAAGATGCACCTTTAATTTGGGTACCAACGCAAGACACCGCATTCCTCGAGCTTAAAATTTTGCTTACTCATGCAACTTTTCTTACATTACCCAACTTTGATAAAACTTTTGATGTGCATTGTGACGCTAGTGGTAATGGCATAGGTGGTGTGCTAATGCAAGAAGAGCGCCCAATTGCTTAATTTAGCGAGAAACTATCCGGTACTCAACTAAACTATGCCATATATGATAAGGAATTGTATGCTTTGGCGAGAGTGTTACATGTTTGGGAGCATTATCTCCGTCCACATGAATTTGTTATTCACAACGACCATGAAATTCTCAAGTACCTTAAGGGTCAAACTAAGTTGAACAAATGCAATACTAAATGGAGTGATTTTATTAAATCTTTTCCCTATGTCATCAAATACATTAAGGGCAAAGAAAATGTTGTGTCGGATGCACTTTATCGCAAATGCATTCTAGTTACTCAATTTGAATTGAATGTCATTGGTTTTGAGCATATAAAATACTTGTATGAGCATGATGTTTCCTTTGCTACTCCATATTCCAAGTTCCAAGTGAAACCTTTTTTATAAAAATATTACATGAAAGATGGCTATCTTATGCGTTCTAACAAACTTTGTATACCCAAGTCTTCTCTTCATTCGTTTCTTTTGCAAGAAGCTCATGGTGGAGGACTAATGGGTCACTTTGGACATGGCAAGACATATGCAACCATCTCCCACAAGTACTTTTGGCCAAAGATGTTTTGTGATGTTGCACGCTTCACAAACCGATGCTCTACGTGCCGCAAAGCTAAGTCTAAAGCTCAATCCCATGGTCATTACATGCCTCTTCCTATACCATTTCAACCTTGTTAAGACATTAGTTCGGATTTTGTGCTTGGTCTGCCACGGACTAAAAATGGCCATGATCCAGTTTCTGTTGTGGTGGATAATTTTTCGAAGATGTCTCATTTAATTCAATGTCACAAGATCGACGATGCTTCACATGTTGAATACCTCTTTTGTAGGGACATCTTACGACTACATGGAGTGCCCAAGAAAATTGTCTTGGATCGGGACATCAAGTTACTTCGCTACTTTTGGAAGACCAAATGCACCAAATTCGAGATCAAGCTACTATTCCCGTCAGCTTATCACCAACAAATCGATGGACAAATAGAGGTGACGACCCGAACGCTTTCAAATCTCCTATGCATGTTGATCAACAAGAGCCTCAAGGAATGGGAAGATAGCCTCCCCATCGCCGAGTAGGCCTATAATTGTGTAAGACACTTCACCACCAGAAAGTCTCCTCTCGAAGTGGTCTAAGGCTCCAACCCTTTCTCCACATTGGACATCCTTCCTCTACCACTCCAAGAGCGCGTCAACATGGACGCAACTGCAAGGTAAAAGCGATATCAAGAAAATGCATGAAGATACAAGGCCCACGATCAAACGTCAAGCCACACGCATTACCGCCAAGCGCAACATCAACAAGCACCCCATGGTGTTCAAGACCGGTGACCTCGTATGGCTACACCTACGCAAGGAGTGTGATGACCCACAAGTGTATGAGGTCAATCGTAGTCCTTTTGATAAGTAAGAGTGTCGAACCCAACAAGGATCTAAAGGAAATGATAAGCGGTTTTCAGCAAGGTAATTTCTGCACGCACTGAAATTGTAAGTAGGAAGTAATTTGATAGCAAGGTAATTTGTAATGAGCAAGTAACGGTAACAATATTTAAGGTGGAACAAGGTAGCCCAATCCTTTTGTGGCAAAGGACAGGCCAAAACAATCTGTTATGATAAGTGATACGTCCATTTTGCATCATGCTTATTGATATTTGTTGCATTATGGGCTGTTATTCCACATTTTGGTACAATACTTATGCCTTTTCTCTCTTATTTTACAAGGTTTCCATGAAGAGGGAGAGTGTCGGCAGCTGGAGTTCTGGACTTGAAAAGGAGCAAATCTGAGATACCTATTCTGGACAACTCCAAAAGTCATGAAAATATACGGCGAATTACTTTCGAATATATCAAAAATACTGGGTGAAAGATATACATCAAGGGGCCCACCAGGCAACCACAAGCCTACAAGGTGCGCCCTACCCCCCTAAGCGCGCCCCTGAGGCTTGTGGTCCACCTGGCAGCTCTCCGATGCCCTTCTTCTGCTATATGGAGGGTTTTGACCTGGAAAAATTTAGAATAGAGCTTTTGGGACGAAGCACCCCCATCTCGAGGCGGAACTTGGGCAGAACCAATCTAGAGCTCCGGCAGGGCGATCCTGCCGGGGAAACTTCCCTCCCGGAGGGGTAATCAAAGCCATCGTCATCACCAACGATCCTCTCATCGAGACGGGGTCAATCTCCATCAATATCTTCATAAGCACCATATCCTATTCAAACCCTACTTCATCTCTTGTATCCTATCTTTGTCTCAAAACCTCAGATTGGTACCAGTGGGTTGCTAGTAAGGTTGATTACTCCTTGTAGTTGATGCTAGTTGGTTTATTTGGTGGCAGATCATATGTTTAGATCCTTGATCATCATTAATACTCCTATGATTATGGACATGAATATGATTTGTGAGTAGTTACGTTTGTTCCTGAGGATATGGGATAAGTCTTGTTATAAGTAATCATGTGAATTAGGTACTCGTTCGATATTTTGATGAGATGTATGTTGTGTCTCCTCTAGTCGTGTTATGTGAACGTCGACTACAAGACACTTCACCATTGTTTGGGCCTATAGGAAGGCATTGGGAAGTAATAAGTAGACGATGGGTTGCTAGAGTAACAAAAGCTTAAACCCTAGTTTATGAGTTGTTTCGTAAGGGGCTGATTTGGATCCACATGTTTCATGCTATAGTTAGATTTATCTTAATTCTTCTTTCGTAGTTGCGGATGCTTGGGAGAGAGGTTAATCATAAGTGGCAGTCTTGTCCAAGTAAGGGCAGCACCCAAGCACCGGTCCACCCACATATTAAATTATCAAAGTAACGAACGCGAATCCTATGAGCATGATGAAAACTAGCTTGACAGAAATTCCCATGTGTCCTCGGGAGCGCCTTGCTTTATATAAGAGTTTGTCAAGGCTTGTTATTTGATATAAAAAGGATTGTGCCACCTTTATGCACCCTTTTTATAATTTTTACTTGCTACCCATTATGAATTATCTTACCAAAAACTATCTGTTACCGATAATTTCAGTGCTTGCAGAGAATACCTAACTGAGTACAGCTTGTCATTTCCTTCTGATCCTTGTTGTGTTCGACACTCTTACTTATCAAAAGGACTATGATAGATCCCCTATAATTCTGGGTCATCAATACTCTTTTCTAGCACCGTTGCCGGGGAGTGAAGCGCCTTTTGTAAGTGGAATTTGGCAAGGAAAAATTTATATAGTGTGCTGAAATTTACAGTCACTTGTTACTATCTAACGTAATCCTTTGAGGGGCTTGTTCGGGGTACCTTCACCTCCACCGGAAAAACAAAGAGTTGTCCCTCAACCTACTAAATCTACTCAAAATATATATTATGAAATTCCTTCGGGTATGATGGAGAAACTACCAGCTAGTCCTTATGAAGGAGATGTAACACTACATCCTGATTTGCATCTAATCTATGTGTATGAAGTTTGTGGATTATTTAAGCTTGCAAGTTTTCCCAAGGATGTTGTCAATAATAAGGTATTTCCTTTATCTTTGAAGGAAAAGCCATTGGCATGGTACCATCTATGTGATGATATTGTATCATGGAACTACAACTGGCTGAAAATGGAATTTCATCAGAAGTTCTATTCTATGCATCTAGTTCATCGTGATCCGAATTATATTTATAATTTCTGGCCTCGTGAAGGAGAAAGAATCGCCCAAGATTGGGGGAGGCTTAAGTAAATGTTATATTCGTGCCTCAACCATGAGCTCTCACGAGAAATTATTATTTACAATTTTTATGCTCGGCTTTCTCATAATGATCGATCCATGCTCGATACTTCTTGCTCTTGTTCTTTTATGAAGGAAGATATTGAATTCAAATGGGACTTATTGGACAGAATTAAACACAACTATGAAGATTGGGAACTCGACAAAGGTAAGGAGTCAGGTATAAACCTTAAGTTTGATTGTGTTAAATCCTTTATGGATACCGATGCTTTTCGTGAATTTAGAACTAAATATGGACTTGACTCTGAGATAGTAGCTTCTTTCTATGAATCTTTCGCTACTCATGTTTATGTCCCTAAGGAGAAGTGGTTTAAATATCATCCTCCCATTGAAGTGAAAGTAGTTGAACCTATTAAAGTTGAAGAGGAAACTATTACTTATAACATTGATCCTGTTATCCCTACTACTTACATTGAGAAACCACCTTTCCCTGTTAGGATAAAGCAACATGCTAAAGCTTCAACTGTGGTTCGTAAGAGTTGTATTAGAACACCTAAACCCCCTAAACAAATTAAAGTTGAACCTAGTATTGCTATGGTTAAAGATATCTTGGTTGATAATATTGATGGGCATGTCATTCATTTCTATGATGAAGCGGCTAGAAGTGCTAGACCTGATACTAAGGATAAATACAGATCAGTTGTTGGCATGCCTATTGTTTCTTTTAAAATATGAGATCATTGTTATCATGGCTTGTGTGATATGGGTGCTAGCGTAAGTGCAATTCCCTATTCCATATACAAAGAAATCATGCATGCTATTGCACCAGTTGAACTAGTGGAAATTGATGTTACTATTAAGCTTGCTAACATAGACACTATTGCACCGATGGGGATTGTTAGAGATGGTGAAGTCTTGTGTGGGAAAATAAAATATCCTACTGATTTTCTTGTTCTTGGTTCCCCACAAGATAATTTTTGTCCCATTATATTTGGTAGACCCTTCTTGAATACTATTAATGCTAAGATTGATTGTGAGAAAGAAATAGTTACTGTGAGTTTTGGGGATGTGTCACATGAGTTGAATTTCTCTAAATTTCATAGACAATCCCATGACAAAGAATTTCCTAGTAAAGATGAAATTATTGGTCTTGCTTCTATTGCTGTGCCTCCTACTGATCCTTTAGAACAATATTTGCTAGACCATGAAAATGATATGCATATGAATGAGAGGAATGAAATAGATGAAATTTTCTTCGATCAGCAGCCTATTCTGAAACACAACTTACTTGTTGATATACTTGGGGATCCTCCTCCACCCAAGGGTGATCCCATGTTTGATCTCAAACAATTACCCGATACGTTGAAATATGATTATATTGATGAAAAGGAGATAAAATCCTGTTATTATTAGTGCTAACCTTGAGGAAGCACCATGCTGTTGTTGGTTACACTCTTGATGATCTTATGTGCATTAGTCCCACTATATGTCAGCAAAAAATTAATATGGAGCCTGATGCCAAACCGGTTATTGATCACCAACGACGATCGAACCCTAAGATGAAAGAAGTGGTAAGAACAGAAATACTAAATCTTATGGAGGCATGTATAATTTATCCTGTTGCTGATAGTAGATGGGTTAGTCCCATTCATTGTGTCCCTAAGAAGGGAGGTTTTACCGTTGTTCCTAATGATAAAAATGAATTGATCCCGCAAAAAATTGTTATAGGTTATAGAATGGTAATTGATTTTAGGAAATTAAATAAAGCTACTAAGAACGATCATTACCCTTTAACTTTTATTGATCAAATGCTAGAAAGTCTATCCAAACAAACTCATTTTTGCTTTCTAGATGGTTACTCTGGTTTCTCTCAAATACCTGTATCGAGCTAGGATCAAGAAAAAACCACTTTTACTTTCCCTTTTGGTACCTTTGCTTATAGACGTATGCCTTTTGTTTTATGCAATGAACCTGCTACCTTTCAAAGATGTATGATGTCTATATTCTCTGACTTTTGTGAAAGATTCTTGAGGTTTTCATGAGAAATTTTTCAGTTTACGGGACTTCATTTGATGATTCTTTGAGCAACCTTGACTGAGTTTTGCAAAGATGTGAAGAAACTAATCTTGTCTTGAATTGGGAAAAGTGCCACTTTATGGTTAATGAAGGTATTTTCTTGGGTCACAGGATCTCTGAAAGAGGTATTGAAGTTGATAAAGCTAAAGTTGATGCTTTTGAAAAAATGTCGTGCGCTACGGATATCAAAGGTATAAGAAGTTTCCTTGGTCATGCTGGTTTCTATAGGAGGTGTATCAAAGATTTCTCTAAGATTTCTAGGCCACTCACAAATCTTTTTCAAAAAGATGTTCGAGTTGTTTTTTATGATGATTTTGTAGAAGCATTTGAAATTCTTAAGAATGCCTTGATTACAGCACCTATTGTTCAACCACCCGACTGGAACCTACCCTTTGAAATTATATGTGATTCTAGTGATTATGGTGTTGGTGCTTTTCTAGGACAAACAGTTGATAAGAAATTAAATGTTATCCATTATTCTAGTAAAAGTCTAGACGGTGCTCAAAGAAACTATGCTACTGCTGAAAAGGAATTTTTCGCAGTCGTGATTGCTTGTGATAAGTTTAGACCTTATATGGTTGATTCCAAAGTAACTGTTCACACCCATCATGCTGCTGTCAAGTACCTCATGGAAAAGAAGGATGCTAAACCTAGACTTATTAGGTGGGTCCTTCTGCTACAAGAATTTGATTTGCATATTATTGATAGAAAGGGTGTTGATAACCTTGTGGCAGATAACTTGTCTAGGTTAGAAAATGTTCCTAATGACCCACTACCTATTGATGATTGCTTTCCTAATGAACAAGTAGCTGTCGTAAATGCTTCACACCATTCTCCATGGTATGCTGATTATGCCAATTACATTGTTGCTAAATTTATACCGCCTATTTCAAATTCCAACAAAAGAAAAAGTTCTTCTATGATTTGAGGCATTACTTTTGGGATGATCCACACCTTTATAAAGGAGTAGATGGTATTATTAGACATTGTGTACCTAAGCATGAACAGGAAAAGATCTTACGCAAGTGTCACTCTAAAGCCTACGGAGGACATCATGCTGGAGATGGAACTGCACATAAGGTACAACAACCTGGGTTTTATTGGCCTACTCTCTTCAAGGATGCTCGTAAGTTTGTCTTGTATTGTGTTGAATGTCAAAGAATTGGTAACATTAGTAGATGTCAGGAAATGCCTATGAATTACTCTCTTGTTACTGAACCATTTGATGTGGGTTTTGAATATATGGGTCCTTTTCCTCTATCTAACGGGTATACTCATATTCTAGTTGCTATTGATTATGTTACTAAGTGGGTAGAGGCTATTCCAACTAGTAGCGCTGATCATAACACTTCTATTAAAATGCTTAAATAAGTTATTTTCCCTAGATTTGGAGTCCCTAGATATTTGATGATTGATGGTGGTTCAAACATTATTCATGGTGCTTTCCGTAAATTGCTCGCTAAATACGATGTTAATCATAGAATTGCATCTCCTTATCATCCCCAGTCAAGTGGTCAAGTAGAATTGAGCAATAGACAAATTAAATTCATTTTGCAGAAGAGTGTTAATAGATATAGGAATAATTGGTCAAAGAGTGTTAATATTTTGGGGCTTATAGAACTGCTTATAGAAACCCTATGGGTATGTCTCCATATAAGATGGTTTATGGTAAAGCATGTCACTTACCTATCGAGCTAGAACATAAAGCTTATTGGGAAATCAAAGACCACAATTATGATTTCAAACATGCTGCTGAGAAGAGGTTATTTGACATTAGCTCACATGAGGAATGGAGATCCCAAGCCTATGAGAATGCCAAGTTGTTTAAAGACAAGGTTAAGAGATGGCATGATAGCAGGATACAAAAACGTGAATTTAATGTAGGTGCTCATGTCTCGCTATACAATTCTCGTTTAAGATTTTTTGCAGGAAAACTTCTCTCTAAATGGGGAGGTCCTTATGTTATCGACGAGGTATACCGTTTCGGTGCCATCAAGATTAACAACGCTGAAGGCACAAACCCGAAGGTGCTGAATGGTCAAAGAATCAAACATTATATCTCAGGTACTCCCATAAATGTTGAAACCAATATCATCAATACCATAACTGCGAAGGAGTACATTAGAGAGACTTACCAGAACGTTTTAGACTCCGAAAAGGAATAGGCATGTCGTACGATTAGTAAATATACTACAAAACTTTTTAAATAGCATTTTTATCTGTTTTGGAATATTTAAAAAAATTAGGAAAATTAAAAGTAGTCTGAATAGTGCACGAGGAGGCGACAAGCCTGGGGGGCACGCCCTACCCCCTGGGCGCGCCCCTGGGGCTTGGGGCCGCCTCGTGTACCACTCCGACTCTGTTTTCTTGGGGTATACTCCTTCGTGTCGGTAAAAATTCATTATATAATCTCCCGAAGGTTTTGAATCTCATATCACACCAATAACTCATGTTTTCTCTTTGAGTTGTTTTTACAGCAGATTTAGAGCAATATGTCGTCCCAAGATTCTGATGGGGAGAGCTATATATCGCATTATCTTGCCAATACAAAGTGCTATGGGGACTTAGATACTTATTGATTGTTCTCGGAGGAGGAAAAATAAGGAAAGTACGAGGAAGAAAGCTTGGATGAAGAAGAGGGCCCCCTGCCTCAGCCAGGAGATATGCACATGGAGTTCAAGAAATCAAGCCTTCCAAACACTAGGCGAAAACCCAAGGTTCTATTTATCCCTTCTCGTTTCCTGTAGGAGAGCAAGAAAGAATTATCTCAAAGGATATTGAAGCTCGAGCAGGAGGTCGATGACCTGAGGGAATAGAACGTTATGCTTAGGAGGAAACTAGACAAGCTTTCGACCTCATCAACAAATCCAGCATCGCCACCTCCGAAGCAAGACAACTAAACACATGGGTATGGGCACTCCCCTTGGTTTGCGCCAATCTTGGGGGAGGTTCCCCTGTATCGTATCACCATCACATATTTTATTTTTATTTTTATTTTTATCATCTTTTCTTAGTTTGATCCTTTTGGTTATATCTTGATCTAGTACAATAAAGTTTTCGTGTATTTAGTTTTGAGTTTTTCCTTTATGATTCCTCCTATGTAAGCAAGTCCATGAGTTATATAATAAAAAGTACTTTTGAGTTAAGGGCTTTGCTATTTGGTATGATCTTCATCTTGAGAAAGATGAAGTAGAAAGAATTATAGAATAAAAGCAAAGAGTATATATGATGATCTTATGGGGAGTGATGACTTCACATATAAGAAGTATGTCGATTGAAACCTGTTGCGGGTTGACAAACATAGGTGTTGGTCATTGGGGCAATTAAAAGGAAGTAATAAAGAAAGGGAGGTTCACATATAAATACATTATCTTGGACATCTTTTATGATTGTTAGCACTAATTAAAATATTATATGTTAAGAAGTTGATGTTGGACAAGGAAGAGAACATAATGGTTTATGTTTGCTTATTTCCGAATAGAAGTTATATTGTTGTAGATCCCTCAACATGTGTTGCTTGCTTGCATCTCATATTAGCCAAAACTTCTGCACCAAGTAGAGATACTACTTTTGCATCCAAACACCCTTAACCCTGTTTTGCCATGAGAGTCCACCATACCGACCTAAGGATTGAATAAGATCCTTCAAGTAAGTTGTCATCGATGCAAGCAATAAAAAATTTCCCTCTAAATATGTGTGATCTATTACTGTGAGGAAAATAAACTTTATACGAACTTGTGATAGGGACGAAATAAAAGCGACGTACTGGATAATAAAGTTATCTATCACAAGAGGCAATATAAAGTGATGTTATTTTGCATTAAGGGATTGTGCATCCAACTATAAAAGCGCATGACAACCTCTGCTTCCCTCTACGAAGGGCCTATCTGTTACCTTTATTTTCTAGTACTTACCTTTATGCAAGAATCATGGTGATCTCCATCACTTTTTCTAGTTCGCCTTTATCTTCTAGCAAGCATCATGTGTTGGGGAATGATCTAGGCACATATATCCACTCGGAGGTGAACGAGCATGAGTTATCACTGGTGACATTACCCTTGAGGTAAATAGTTGGGAGGCAACACTATAAGCTCCTATCTTCCTCTGTGTCCGATTGAAGCTTTGACCTCATAGGTAACTCATGAGTGTTAGAAATTGTGAAATACTAAAAGATGATTGAGTATGTGGATTTGCTTTACAAGCTCTTATATTGACTCTTTCCTACGTTATGATAAATTGGAATTGGCTCAATGACTGAGATCATAGTTTGTCGGTTCTCAATAGAGTTCTTGATTCGTACTTTACCATTGTGAATGAATTGTTACTTTAGAATAAGAAATTATAAGTCAATATATGTTGTTGTTCTAAAGATGATCATGATGACTTCATGTCCGTATTTTATTTTATCGACACATCTATCTCTAAACATGTGGTCATGTTTATTTATGTCGGCTTTCACTTGAGGACAAGTGAGGTCTAAGCTAGGGGGAGTTGATACATCCATTTTTCGTCATGCTTTTATATTGATATTTATTGCATTATGGGATGCCGACAGCTGGAGTTCTGGACTGGAAAAGGAGCAAATCTGAGATACCCATTCTGCACAACTCCAAAAGTCCTGAAATTCTACGGAGAATTATTTTAGAATATATAACAATATTGGGCAAAATAAATACATCATGGGTCCCACCACGCAGCTGCAAGGCTGTAGGGCGTGCCCTACCCCCTAGGCGCGCCCCTGAGGCTTGTGGCCAACCTGGCAGCACTCTGATGACCATCTTCTGCTATATGGAGGGTTTCCACTTGGATAAAATCACAACAGAGCTTTCGGGATGAAGCGCCACCGTCTCAAGGCGGAACTTGGGTAGAACCAATCTAGAGCTCCGGCAGGGCGATCCTGCCAAGAAACTTCTCTACCAAAGGGGGAAATCGAAGCTATCACCATCACCAACGATCCCCTCATCGAGAGGGGGTCAATCCCCATCAACATCTTCATCAGCACCATCTCCTCTCCAAACCCTAGTTCATATCTTGTATCCGATCTTTGTCTCAAAACCTCATATTGGTACCTGTGGGTTGCTAGTAGTGTTGATTACTCCTTCTAGTTGATGCTAGTTGGTTTACTTGGTGGAAGATCGTATGTTCAGATCCTTTGTCATCATTAATACTCCTCTGATTATGAACATCAATATGCTTTGTGAGTAGTTACGTTTGTTCCCGAGGACATGGGATACGTCTTGTTATAAGTAATCATGTGAATTTGGTATTCGTTCGATATTTTGATGAGATGTATGTTGTCTCTCCACTAGTGGTGTTATGTGAACATTGACTACTTGACACTTCACCATTGTTTGGGCCTAGAGGAAAGCATTGGGAAGTAATAAGTATATGATGGGATGCTAGAGTGACAGAAGCTTAAACCCTAGTTTATGCGTTGCTTCGTAAGGGGCTGATTTGGATCCGCATGTTTCATGTTATGGTTAGATTTATCTTAAATCTTCTTTCATACTTGTGGATGCTTGCGAGAGGGGTTAATCATACGTGGGAGGCTTGTCCAAGTAAGGGCAACACACAAGAACCGGTCCACCCACATATCAAATTATCAAAGTAACGAACGCGAATCATATGAGCATGATGAAAACTAGCTTGACAGAAATTCCCATGTGTCCTCAGGAGCGCCTTGCTTTATATAAGAGTTTGTGCAGGCTTGTCCTTTGCTATATAAAGAATTGGTCCACCTTGCTGCACCTTTATTATAATTGTTACTTGCTACCCATTACGTATCATCTTATCACAAAACTACCTGTTACTGATAATTTCAGTGCTTGCAGAGAATACCTTACAGAGAACCGCTTGTTATTTCCTTCTGCTCCTCATTTGGTTTGAGACTCTTACTTATCGAAAGGACTATGATAGATCCCCTATACTTGTGGGTCATCAATAAGAAAAGTGTTCTTGAGGGTACACGAGAATTTCCTCTAGTCACTTTCATCATGTAGATTTGATTCGTGTTCGCTACTTTGATAATTTTATATGTGGGCGGAACGGTGCCAAGGTTTTATTCTTATTTGAACTGACAACCTACTTATGAATACCTCCCTCGCAAGCATTCGCAACTATGAGAAAAGTATTAAGACAAAGTCTAACCATAGAATTAAACATGTGGACCCAAATCAGACCCTTACGAAGTAGCGCATTAACTAGGGTTTAAGCTTCTGTCACTATAGCAACCCATCATCTAATAACTACTCCACAATGCATTCACTTAGGCCCAAGGATCGTTAAGTGTCATGTAGTCGACGTTCACATGACATCACTAAGGGAATCACAACATACATATCATAAAAATATCAAATACATATCAAATTCACATGATTACTTGCAACATGATTTCTCCCGTGACCTCAAGAACAAAGGTAATTAATCACAAATAATGTACATGCTCAAGATCATAGGAGTATGGACTAGCATAATGGATACCTACATATAATCTTCCACCAAATAAACCATATAGCAATCAACTACACAAGGTAATCAACACTACTAGCCACCCATAGGTACCAATCTGAGGTTCTGGTACAAAGATTGAAGACAAGAGATGTAATAGGGTTAGAGAGGAGATGGTGTTGTTGAAGATGTAGATGAAGAATGGCCTCCCAAAGATGGGAGGGTTGTTCATGACGATGATATCTTCAATTTGCCACTTCGGGTCGGAAGTTCCTTCGGCGTAATCGCTCCGCCAGAGCGCAAAAGTATTGCTGCCCAAGCTTCGCCACGAGGCGGTGGTGCTTCATCCCGAAAGTCCTCCTCCTAATATTTTTAGGTTTTTGGTAATTTATACTAGAAGATGGGATCCGGAGGTGGGCCTGGGTGAGCACGCTCCACTAGGGCACAGTTAGGGGCGCCCGGTGTGCCCTGCTAGAGGGTGCCCACGTGGTGGCCCCCCTCCGATAGTTTTCATCTCCAGTAGTTCTTATTTATTATATAAAATATCTCTGTGAACTTTGACCTTCATTGGGGAAGCGGAGAATAGGTATCTCTGACATGCTTTTTTCAGGTATTCAATTCCAGTTGCTGGCATTCGCCTTCTTGGCGTAAACCTTGAAATTGTGAAAGAAAAGGCATTAGAACTATTCTCCAAAGCATTATTATGCATAAAAACATTATAAATAACAGTAGGAAAACATGATGCAAAATGGACGTATCAACTCCCCCAAGCTTAGACCTTGCTTGTCCTCAAGCAAAGGCCGTTATCGAAGAACATGTCCACATGGTTTGAGAGAGAGGTACCGATAAAAAAATACAGACATACTAGAATCATACTTATTATTATAGCAACAACAAAATTTAATATAAAACTTTCTTATATAACATTTATTTCAGAACAACATCATATAAATTCTTATGAGCAAGTAATAATTCATCATAATGTGGAAGTATAAAGCATAAACCTTATTGTAAACAAAAAAATTATGTTCTCTGTCAACTTTGCAACAACAATTCATTATATTTTTAGGAAGGGTCTCATGTAGGAGCGTTGGGGCAAGTCCACGTACTCAAGCATCGTTTAGTCTTCTATGATTGCTAAGACTCACCGCATACCCATGGACAAAAAGTTTCAATCGGACACATAGAAAGATAGGGGCTTATAGTTTGCCGCCCAACGTATTCACCTCGAGGGTGATGTCAATAATAATGTCTCACGCCCACTCATATCCAACTGGATATATGTGCCTAGATCTTTACTCGCCACATGATGCTTGCCAAAGGAGAAAAACATAAAAAGGAATAGAGAAGAATACTTTAACACTTTTATGAAAGTAATTATGTAAAAGTAAATGATAGGCCCTTCTAAGAGGGAAGCAGATGTTGTCATGCGCTTTTTAGTTTGTATGCCAAATCCCTTAGCGCAAAAGAAAGTATGTTGCATTGCCCCATGTGAAGGCAACCTCTATTATGCAGTCCATCACTTTTATTACTTTGCCATCACAAGTTCATGCAATACTCAATTTTCTCTTAAACTAATTGATCCAACACTTTTAGAAGCAATTTTTATTGCCTAGATGCACCAATGACAACTTACTTGAAGGATCTTACTCAATCCATAGGTAGGTATGCTGGACTCTCAAACATGAGTTTGGGTTTTGGGATTTTGGATGCACAAGTAGTATATCTACTTAGTGCAGAATTTTTGGCTAGCAAAGATATTGGGCAAGCACCACATGTTAAAGGATCTATTACAATATAATTTCTGTGTGAATTTGAACAAGCATAAATCATTATGTTGTCTTCCTTGTCCAACATGAACAACTTTGGCAAATAATATTTAAGGGGGGCTCACAATCATAAAAGATGACCATGATAGTATATTTGCATGGGAATCTTCTCTTACCTAATTTATTCTTGCATGAATTATATCATGGACTAATGCTATGTTTGCCAATCTCCAATAAATTCCACCACTTATACTTTTATTTATTCTGATGTCATTACTCACCATAAGATTAGCATATGATCTTCTTCATTTATTCCCTTTTATCAAGATTGCGACAAGAAACTAAAGGGGCAAAATCTCAAACTAAACTTTACTATACAGCTCTCACTCGATTCAATGGATAGATGGATCATGAAACTAGCACTTAAAAATAGATCATACTAAACTTTTATTCAACTAAGGCATGAAAAGGCTAAGGATCAAAATTGTCATAGCCCTAGAACTTGTTGCAATTAATTTTATTAGATGCATCAGTGTGCATCCATGCATCATGTTAAATTGAAATGAATTTGAAATGAGGAATGACTCAAACCTTAGAGAGATTTTTTGTCAAAAGAACAATATAAAAATGACCTCAAATAAGTCTAGGATAATGTTCCTGGTATCCTAAGAAAATATTGGCATAAGGTAAAAATCCAAACCAATATTTTAGGGATCACAGAAATATTTATATTGGGCATTTGAGTTAAACCACCAATTATTTGAATTGGATTTATATTATATTTATATAAAATATAAGCCCAATGAATCTAAAACTTTATGTGTGGCATTGTTTAATTCCACTTGGTCCACATAATTAATTTCAGGTTTTTATAAAATGGTATGGTACCTTCCTCCAAACCAAAATATATTGAATTAATAGAAAATATAAAACAAATTTGAAAAGAGAGAGAAACAGAGTTACCGGTTTTACCTGGGTCAGGGAAGAAGCCGGCCCACCCACCAGGGGCGAACCGGTCTTCTTCCACCTCTGGCCAGAAGGACGCGTCGGGATAAGCCCCGAGAGACATCCAGATCGAGTCCCCCATTTTTCCTTCCCCTCATTCCTCTCTTCCCCCTCACTCTCCTCTTCGGATCCGCCGGACTCCGTTGATGAATTCGTGGCCGCCGACGCACCCCCGAGCCTGCTGACCTCTCTACGGACGCGTCGTGAGCACCCCGTCCATTTCCCTGTACCCCTTTGCTCGATTTCTTCCCCGTAGCTAGGATAGCCGTCGGAGCTGAGAGCTCCCCGATGCCGTCCATCTTGACGCCGTGGATGTGCTCCTCCAACGTGCGTTCGACCTCAAAACCGAGCTCCAGGAGCTCTTTAGAAGCCGTGCAGTCGATCGGCGAGCCGCCCCATGCCCTGCAGCCCGGAATGGCTTGAGCCCGAGCTCCGACTGCCGCAGACGCCATCGTCGCCGTCGACGCAGTGCATCCCAGCTGCTGCTGCTTGCTTTAGTAGATGCACTCGAGCGTGTGCTTTCCGTAGAGCCAAACCGCACTCGAATCCATGACCCGTAGCTCGATCCCGAGCACCTCGGCCGTCGTGGATGGTCACCGGTGTTCAACCGCTGGCGGGCGTGACGTGGCAGTATTATTTGTGGTTAATGATGCCCCTAATTAGCCCCCTGTGTTGCTGACTAATGGGCCCCACAAGTTTAATTAGACATAAATGATTAGTTAGGAAAAAATAACACCTATTTAATTAGCTGGGTCACTGACCAATGGGTCAAACTGGTCAGGATTGACCCTAGACGGCCCTGTTGACATGCTGATGTCATCCCGACATCAAGCTGACGCAGTAAAGCTTTTTCTAGAAATTTAAATTAATTTAAATGACTTATTTATTTTCATAAAATGTTTAAAACTTCTAAAAATCATAGAAAATAATCTGTAAGTCAGATGAAAATAAT
This sequence comes from Hordeum marinum, assembly GCA_022496015.1. Classification (NCBI taxonomy): domain Eukaryota; kingdom Viridiplantae; phylum Streptophyta; class Magnoliopsida; order Poales; family Poaceae; genus Hordeum; species Hordeum marinum. The sequence continues at coordinate 253,436,019 of CM039678.1, forward strand.
TTATATATGAAAAATGACCAGAAAAATCCAATGAATCTGTTTATGACATGGTCATGCATGTTTGAGCAAGTTAACATCACCAAGTAGGACATTTCATGATTAGGATAATTTAATAAATAGTGTTGGACTTGGAATATAGTATATATTTGAATTCCACCCCACCTAATATGACGATCTATAGCACTAGGTCAGTTCAGTACCTTAACATGCCATTTCATGCATCATGTTTGTTGCATCACCTTGAATGTGTTCTTTTCTCAGTTTGCCGTTGATCGCCAGCGCCGTGGCCACCATCGCCTCCATCTCTTCGGCGTTGCACCTCTCCATCAATAAATCTCTCTTTCTCACCATGATAATATGTGAGTAATTGATAGGGAGCAAGCCCGTGTGTGTCGATCATTCATGATTTGGAGGGGGATTCACGTAGAACACGAAGAACACGGGGAAGAAAGAGAGGAAAACACTAAGGGAAAACACAATTACACATCCACTAGGTTCATGAAAACACACGAGAAACGAGATCCAGAAGTCAAACAATGATACAAGTAGCGGTACCCGATCTCCCACTCTGGAGGAGGGGCCTTGAATCCACGAGGGATTTTCCTCTATAGGGGCCTTGGCATCACTTCGATCTTCTCCACAAGGAGGTCAACTCCTCCGGAGAGGGCATGTAATGGAGCTAAGATCTCGTGCAAATCTTAGCTAACCCTAAAAATGAGGAGCGGTTGGAGTATATATAGTCTCGGGGGCGAAGGGGTAAGTTACATGGGCCTCGGCTCAAGTGGCATCACTCTCTATAGGCCGAAAGTTCTGGCCTAGGCCGGAAGTTTTGGGAGCCGGAAGTTCCGGGCGAGTTTCGGGCTTTCCCGAGTGATGGCACAGGCTTTGGTGGCAGGCTGATGGAGGGCTGGAAGTTCCGGTGGCCGGATGTTCCGGGCTACCCAGAAGCATGTTCTTGTTGCTAGATCCTTCTCCTCCTCGGCCTTGGTCTTAGATATGATCATCCGGTCCTCTAAGGTCGTCTCCCGCGTACTTAAGGATACATATGGTCTCATTGTGAGGTAGCATCCAAGTTCCTTTGCCATCACTATCCTGCTCGAAGAGGAGTGAGTTCACCTTAGCTTGAATGTCGCGTGCGCATGCTCTTGTCATAGGGACACTTGGTAGTTAGCTTGAAGGTTCCATTTTCATGGGGATAATGGAGGGATGCTTCACCTCATGTCCCCCCTTGGGAAAGATCCAACCTTGGATCAAGATCTTCATCACCAAGAAATCGGTAGAGGTCCGTGACGTTGAAGGTGTCGCTCACATTGTACTTGTCATGCGGAATGTCGATCTTGTAGGCGTTGTTGTTGTAACGCTTCAACACCTTGAATGGGACATCAGCACGAGGTAGGAGCTTGGACTTGCGATCATTCGGGAAATGTTCCTTCCAGAGGTGTAGTCACACAAGGTCGCTGGTTTCAAACACCACGGGGTGTTTGTTGATGTTGTGCTTGGCGGTGATGCCTTCCACTTGGCGCTCGATGGTGTTCCTTGTAAAGTGATGCATTTTCTTGACGCAAATTGCCTGCACACTTGTGTCCATGTTGACTCATTGTTGGAGTGGAAGGGGAATAATGTCTAATGGGGACCAAATGTTGAAGCCGTAGACCACCTCGAAGGGAGACTTGTTGGTGGTGAAGTGTCGTGCACGATTGTAGGCGCACTCGGCGATGGGTAGGCATTATTCCCATTCCTTGATGTTCTTCTTGATCAACACACGGAGGAGAGTTCCAAGTGTCCAATTCGTCACCTCCGTTTGACCATCGGTTGGTGGGTGATATGCCGAGGGGAAGAGTAACTTGATGCCTAGCTTGGCGGAAAGGGTCTTCCAAAAGTATCTCAAGAACTTGACATCACGATCCGAGAAAAAATTCTTTGGTACTCCGTGTAGGCGTATGATGTCCCTACAAAAGATATCTTCAATATGTCAAGCATCATCGTTCTTGTGACAAGGAATGAAGTGACAAATTTTGGAAAAACGATCTGCAACAACAAAGATGGAATCATGGCCATTTTTTGTTCATGGAAATCCAAGTACAAAATCCATGCTAATGTCCTCGTAGGGTTGGAATGGAATAGGAAGAGGCATGTAAAGACCATGGGATTGAGATTTTGACTTAGCTTTGCGGCATGTAGAGCACCGGTTGGTGAAATGTGCAACACCACGAAGAATCTTTGGCCAATAGAACTTGTCGGAGAGGGTGGAATATGTCTTATCACGTCCGAAGTGACCCGTTAGTCCTCTACCGATTCTATTGCAAAAGCAACAAACGAAGAGAATACTTTGGAATGCAAAGTTTTTTTGCATGCATAAGATACCCATCTTTCATGTAGCACTTCTCCCAACAAGTTTTCACTTTGCAATTGGCATAAGGAATAGCAAAGGAGTCATCATGCTCACACAAGTCTTTTATGTTCTCAAGGCTACAACATTCAATTCAAGTTGATTAACAAGCATGCATTGGCGGGAAAGAGCATCCACTACGACATTTTCTTTACACTTAATGTATTGAATAACATAAGGAAACGACTCAATAAATTCACTCCATTTAGCATGATGTTTGTTTAACTTAGTTTGACCCTTGAGGTAATTTAGAGTTTTGTGGTCGGTATGAATGACAAATTCATGCGGACGCAAATAATGTTCCAAAGCTTGTAAGACAATCACCAAAGCATACAATTCCTTGTCATAGATAGGATAATTGAGTTGAGGACCGAAAATTTTATCACTAAAGTACGCAATAGGGCGCTTTTCTTGCATAAGCACACCTCCTATGCCATTACCACTAGCATCACCATGCACTTCAAAAGTTTTGTCAAAATTGGGCAAGGCAAGCAAAGGTGCATGAGCAAGAAAATTCTTAAGTTCATGCAAAGCGATGTCTTGGGAAGGTCTCCAAACAAACGGTGCATTTTTCTTGCTTAAAGCGTGTACGGGGGTAGCAATAGTGCTAAAGTATTTCACGAGGCGACGACAAAAACCCGCTAGACCTAAGAAGCTACGCACTTGTTGCAAATTGGTGGGTCTAGGCCAATTTTCAATTGCCTCAAAAATCCTGGGACACCCTTTGAGGAAATCACAAATCCAGGGAGAACAACTTTGTCCACACCAAGAGTGCATTTTTCCATGTTAGCATAAAGTTTTTCTTTGCAAAGAGTTTGCAAAACGTCTCTAACATGTGTGGCGTGTTGTTCTAGAGATTTTCTGAAAACACCGATGTCATCAAAGTAGACCATGACACAATACCAAATGTAGGGGCGCAGCACACGATGCATCATGCGCATGAACGTACCCGGTGCTTCGGATAAGCCTGTGGGCATAACTATCCATTCATAGAGACCAAATTTAATTCTGAAAGCGGTTTTCCACTCGCCACCCTCTTGTATGCGAATTTGGTAGTAACCACTGTTCAAGTCTATCTTGGAAAATATAGTGTTACCACTAAGTTCGTCTAACATGTCATCTAAGCATGGGATAGGGTGACAGTAGCGGATGGTGATAGCATTTATGGGACGGCAATCGGAGCACATGCACATACTACCATCATGTTTAGGCACTAGGATCATGGGGATAGCACAAGGACTCAAACTCTCATGAACATGCCCTTTATCTAGGAGTTTTTGGACTTGCCTTTGTATCTTCTTTGTTTCGTCGGGGTTGACACGGTAGGGAGCCTTTTTGGGAGGCGGTGCACCGGGGATGAGGTCGATGCGGTGTTCGATCCCTCGCTTTGGAGGTAGTCCCGAAGGTAGCTCATCGGGGAACACATCTTGAAATTCCTGCAACAATTGAGAGAACACAAGAGGAAGATGTTGTGAAGGGTTAGGCCGGGCAACATCATCCTTGCACACTATCACGTAGTGAAGGACGATCGATGGGCTCTCACTCACATCCCTCAAATATCTTTTGGTGGCAAATAGAACTAGGTCACTCATGTCCCTCATCGTGGAGTCGCTCAAGTTTGGCTTGTGGCGCTCACTCGCTTTGAGGTGGATCACTCTCTCACTTTTATCTCCATGATGGGACGAAGCTTGCTTGTCGGTGATCGCTTGACTAGGAGACATAGGTCAAAGCACATATTCGGTGCCCTTCATCTTGAAACTATATTGATTTGTGCACCAATTGTGTATAGTGCCACGATCGAATTGCCAAGGTCTCCCAAGCAGGAGGTGGCAAACGGACATGGGCACCACATCACACTCCAAGGTGTCTTCGTAAGCGCCGATCTTGAAGGAAACTTGCATGGTGTAGTGGACTTGTATAGTGCCGGAGTCGCTTATCCATTCGACCTTGTAGGGGCAAGGATGTTTTTTCTTGGTCAAGTGCAACTTGGAGCAAAGTCCTTCACTTGCAACATTATGGAAACTTCCTCTGTTGATGATGACCTTGACAGATCTCCCTTGGATACCGGCCTTGGTGTGGAATATGTGGCAACATTGGTCCTCGTCTTTTTGTTTTTGAAGAGTCAAAACCTTTGAGACAATGAGAGCATGGCTCGGACCATTGTCACAAAAGACATGACAATCTTCATCCTTATTGGCTTTCCGATGCATGGCCACACATTACAATGCTTCCCTCTCATATTCACTCATGGAGTCATAGGAGCTATCATCTTGAAGTATCATGGTTCGCCTAGTGGGACATTTGTGCATCTTGTAGCTATGGCCTTGGCACATGAAACACTTGATGGAGCTTGTTTTGACGTCATATGGTGTTGGTGTAGAGGATGATGCTCTTGTATTTCTTGTAGAGGCATTGCGTGATGATGAAGACGACTTTTCCTTGAACCTTTACTTGTAATCTTTTGTCGTTGAGGTTCTTATAGAAGGATTTGAAGTTGGAGTAGCTTCTGTAGTTGCACCGTAGGTCTTGTAGGAGGTATTGCAACGTAGGTCTTGTAGGAGGTCTTGGATTACTTTTTATCTTCTTGAAATTTTCGTTTCACCTTGGATTTGTGTTGGCGTTGTTGTGGAAATCGGCAATTTTCTTGACTTGGTAATTGAGATCGTTCAAGAATCATGCCATAGTTTACTCATCCTCCTCCTTCACATTTGCTTGTATCATAGCCATCTCAATCTCTTAGTAGTACTCTTCCATGGACTTGGTGCCTTTCTCGATTAGTTGGAGTTTCTTGAAGAGGCCGAGATTTTAGTGAGTTGGGATGAATCACGCTCTCATGTTCTTTCATTTGTTCCCAAGTTGTGATTGGAGGTTCACCTCTTTCTCGTCATTGGTCAATAACTTGTTCCCACCAAATGAGAACGTAATCTTGGAACTCGAGGGAGTCCATGGAAATCTTCTTGTCTTCTTAATAGTTGTGCATCCGAAATATTTTGTCGACCTTGAGGGCCCAAGAGAGGTAGTCTTTGCGGTCGTTGCTTCCGGAGAACTTAGGCATGGTGAACTTGAGCTTGGCAAAGTGATTTTCCTCATTGTTGTTGTGATTGCGGTTTCCTTGGCATGGGGGAGCATAGTTGTCTTGGTGACATTGTCCTTGCCTTGGCGCGTGATCATACGCGTGGTCAATGGGATTTGCTTGAGGTTTCACATCTTGTCGAGGAGGGGCATTGTTGGCATGTTGGTCTTGCTCTTGCCTTGGGGCTAGCTCATCAACGTGTTGCATCTCTTGCCTTGGGTTTTGTTGACGTCGTGGATGCACCAGTTGTTTGCATTCTTGGTGCTCCTCTTGATATGCTTCTTATTCTTGGCATTCTCGACCTAGAGCTTCTTGTTCCACACGAGCTAAACAAGTGTGTTATTGCACGGCATAGGTTGCGTCGTGGAGTGCCCGTTGTGCCTCTCGTGCTTGCTCTTCACAGCGCATGTGTAACATCCCAAATTTTGGAATGTTATAATAAATATTAGAATGATTGTTTGTTTGATTGAGTGATTGAAATTGAGGGAAAATTTGAAACTTTTTGAAAACTTTTGAATGAGAGAGAATGACATGACTTTCCCATATGCTTTTAGAATTCAAATTCCTACAATTCAAATCAGTGAGAGAAGATGACATGACTTCTTCAACATAAAAAGATTTGAAGAGTGAAATTTGAAAACATTTGAAATTTTCCGATATGGAGTTCTTTTCATATTTTGATTTCCAATTTGAAGTTTGAAAGAATTCAAATACCCTTGATAAGATTTTGAGAGGAGTAACATGACACTCCACACCAGGTTTATTTTTGTGAAGCATTTGAACCATAAAACCTAGGGGGTTATTTGAAAAATATTTGCAAAAAAGAAATAAAGCCATTTAGGCATTTTTCTGAAAATAGTTTTTTAAAGTATTTATTTTGGCAGTCGAAAAATGTCCATCTTATTGCATTTATTTCGCTGATCATTCTGATATAAAAATCTTGAATTTTGGAAATGATTTGATTACCCATAGTGTAGTTTCCTTCCTCTGGAAATTAATAAAAGGAAATAAATAGTATATATTAGGAAACTCCCGCGGCCCACTTACCTTAAACGGGCCCGATCTGGATCCTTATCGGATCTAAATCCTCTCCGGATCGGCCACCGATGCCACCCTCTCTCCCTCTCTCTCACTAACAGTGGACCCCACCGACCGCCAGCGAAATCCCCGCGGTCACCTTCCTCCTCCCGCCGCGACCTCCCTCTCCTTTCCTTCCCCATGCACCTCGAGGCCCTATATAAAACCCCGACCCCTGCCGCACCCATTCCACCCCTTTGCGCCTCTGCCCGATGCCTCTCCTCGCCGCCATTGCTCACCGGAGCCCGAGCACCACCGCCTCGCCATTGCTCCACCCCGCTCACTCTCGACGCCTTCGACCACCATCACCACCACCAACCGCTCCCCCTCGCTCGCGCACACCTTCCAGTGCCCTCGCACTTGCTAGGAACCCCCTGCCATGCAGTAACCACCACCCTAACCGAAGCTCAAATCTCAATCGGAGCCCCCCCCGGAGCTCGTATAGCTCACCACAGTCGCCCCCTCGTCTCTCCGTCGCGACCAACCATCCCCGGAGGATCCCCGCCGTCAATTGGAAACCTCGCCATCGCCGGAGGACCCCTGGAGCACCGCCCACATCAACCTCGTCGCCCTGCCTCGCCGGAATCTTCCATTGCCCGCGACCTTTCCTCTGTGAGCACCCCATCCCCACCTTAGACCGTTAGATTTAGATCCAACGCGCTAGATTAGAAGTTATATAACACCGAACCGTTTTCTGGTAAGGGTAGGTCGTCCGCTCGTTTCAACCTCGCACGCATAGGTCTCGGCCAATCCAGACGCGCCACGTGTAGCCTGTCCGATCGATAGTTTCTTTTTCTTTTTAGTTCTGTTTTTCTTTTACAGATATAGTTCTGTTTTTGTTTTCCTAATATCTTTTATTTTTTTAATTGTTTTAATGTGATTCTTTTTGCATTGTGTCACAAATGTTATCTAGTTTCTATAGATATGAAGTTTGACCATATTTGAATAATTTAAAATTGAATTCAAACAGATTTGATACAAATCTTATTTGCTGAATATCTTGAGTTTAAATTTTTTATTTTGAGTTTATTATTTTTGCTACTCGTCACTGGTGACCTTAGTTATCAGTAGATAGAACTTGGGAATTTTTATAATAATTTAAATTAGTATTTTTCATCAAAACAGATTCTGTTTTAGTTCTTTTTAGGATATTTTTATATTTCTTTTGCTTTAAATTGTTTTGATTCATTTTCTTTTATGTTAGTTGATAAATTTTACTTTGTTTTCTGTTAGTTAGCAGTAGTATTTCAACCAAGTTTATTTTTATGTCATTTAATATTCGTATAGCATGAAATCAATTCTAGTTTGATTATAACTTGTAATTGATTTCCATTTGCTAGTTTGATTTCTTATTTGAAAATATTTTATAAATTATTTTATAAGTTTTACTTTCTGTTAACTTAGTTTTTATATATTTTGTTTCCTGTTATTTTAAAATTTTATTTTTTTTACTTGTTGTAGACTTATGGTGTTTAGTGTGTTATTTTTCATAATTCATAATTGTTCTTCAAAAGTAATTCTTATTGCTAAGTAAAAATATTTACTAAAATACTTTTGTTATATTCGCTTTGTTTTGTGTTTTTACTTTTGAAAATAGGATTATTTGTAGAGAAAACCAACCTTAGATGTGTTGATGAAACTTTGTTGTTTTGAGTTTTGTCTTAAGTATTTCCCTCATCAACCCTTTTGTGTTTGGTTTTGTATTACTTGTTGATTGTTAGTATTGATTGCTAGTGTTATTGCTTATATGAATGCAATGTTTGATTATATAGATTTTCATCGGAGAGTGAAGAATAGTCTATCAAGTTATTTCTAAGAGCGATATTATTCTTCATCAACAGTACAGGCAACTTTACTTTGACCATTTTGTTCATACCTATGTTTTATTGCATGTAGTGTTATAATTCAACAAATCCCTCCTGTAGTGTTATTGAAATTCTTGTAGTTGAGTACAATGCATGAGGTAGGAACCCACCACTTTTTACTAAAGCCCTGGGAACGTTAGTTATTTTAATGCTATGCTAAAATAGACGGGGTTTAATATGAGTGTTCGTGAGTGGTGTGAGAAGGAGGACTCTACGTCAAGACGACAACTTCATTGACGGCATCTTCAAACCTCAAGACTTCGAGACTCGAGAAAAAAGTTTTTCAATACACACTACTGGATGAAGGATGGTTGATTGGGCATCCCTGGAGAAACCAGTGGATGGCCGGGATGCATGGAGAAGCGCCATGACATCTTGCGGAAAGCCTCACCCAAACTCAAAGAGACGGATGAATACTTCATGCCCGGAAGCTTACCTGTGTAGCCACAAGTGATTATGGGCTCTGGCTTGGTTGATCTTTGTTGTGACTCTGGCTGGGCAGTGCTATGAGATGTAGTCGACGTTAGGATTGGATGGGCACTGACAGTCGTGAGGGAAACACTCTGAAAGACCATGTTTCGTTCATCCTGTTCTCAAACACCCGACAATGCGAGGACTTACCAGGAGGGAACGAATCTTGTGGGTAAAGTACACAACACTCTGTAGAGTTAAACCTAATCAATTAGCCGTGTCCCCGGTTACGGACAATTTGAGCCTCTGGACTTGGATCTATCTCTGAACTCTCAACACTGGACTGATAATTAATTGTGGGCAACTTATGATATTTGTGGCAATTATGACATCGGTTGGCGGAATGTAACATCCAGAAAATTCACTTTGGAATGTTATGATATATAGCTATGCATCATCATCACTTGCTTGAATGTAATGAATCTGTTGAAGTGTTTCTTTTGAAATTTTGAAAGGCCATTTCTATTTTATTTCATGTATCTGTTTCATCTATTTGAAAACCTTTGGAAATGTTCAAAGAAAGAGAGGAGTAACATGACACTCCACACCAGGGGCATCTTGGTGAAATATTTGAGCAATTAAACCAGGGGGTCATTTGAAAATTTATCTCAAAAGGATTTAAAATCAATTAGTCATTTTCTAAAAATAATTTTTTTAAAGATATTCAATATGACAGAGGAAAAATGTTCATTAGATAGCATTAATTCTCCTAATCATTTTGATATATATAACTCCTAAGTTTGGAATTGTTTTGAATGCATTAAACGAGTTTTTACTGCACTGGATATTAGAAAAGGAAGGTTTTTAAAACGAATCGGGCCGGCCACAGGCTTTAACTCGCGAATTCAATTCGAATCGGTCAACCAACGCGCTAACCTCACCTTTTCTCTCACTGGCAAGCGGGACCCACTGACCGATGGCGTCATCTGCGCGCCCGTCTCCTTCCTCGCGTGCGCCGCCATCGCTAGAGATCTCTCTCTCCAGATCTCCCTCCTCTCCCACTGCCCTGACCCCACACCTGGCCTATAAAAGCCACAGCCCTCACCGCGCTCCATTCCACCCCGAGCCCCCACTCTGCCTCACCAGAATGCCACGCACGACCCCGCCAGAGTTCAGACTCCAACCGAACCCTCCCGAGATCGAGGTCGTCGCCTCCGTCGTCCCCAGCCCCGTCCGACGCCGCCAAACGACGCCGGAGCTTCGCCGCCGTCGCCTAAGCACTTCGGACATCGCCCCTGACCACCGCACCGTCGCCCCGACCACCTCCAACCTCCGTCCGCCGTCGACCTCGCCGGAATCTCCTCCTCCACTCTGTAAGCCACCGGACCCCCCCGAGACCGTTAGATGTAGATCCAACGCTCCCGATTATAAGATTTAATGAGCGAAACGTTTTCCTCTACGCTTTGGTCGTCTTCCCGTTAGCTCTCTCGCGCACGCCCTCGCGGCAAATCACAACCTGACACGTAGCCCCTAACCAATCGTTATTAGTTTCTCTTTTTCTTTTTCTGTTTTAGAAAACAGAATGTATTCTGATTTTGTTTTTATCATATCTTTTAAAATATTTAGTGTTTTTAGTTGATTCTTTTTGCATTAGTTCAAAAATTTGATGTAGTTTATGTATGTATGCTTGTATTTCAAATTTGAACTTTAAATTTTGAATCTAATCAAATTTGTTTAAATTACTAAAATCTGTATAACTAGAGTTTATAAATAAATTTTTGAGTGAATCTTTTTGCCACTGTTTGGTATTAGTTAAACCTATCATTCTACATAATTTGAGAATTTTTAGAATGAATTTGGTTACTGTTTTTAACAATAACAGAATCTGTTTAGTTCTTAATAGATTTGAACTAAATTGATTTTTTTATTTAATTTGAACCTAAATTAGTTTCACTTTTGCTTTTTTAGATTACACTAGGTTCTGTTGATGCAACTTTATGTGTAATTTTTTCTGTTAATAAAATATGTTTTTCAAATTGTTTTGTGCTCTAGTTTGAATAGGTTCAACTTGGTTTCACCATGTATATTGTTTAGAAGAAGTTTTGTAGTACTTCTTTTAGCACAATACTTCTATAATGAAATACTTTCTATTTTCAAAGAAAATTTTATATGTACTTTTCTGTTATCTGAAATGTCTAGTTATTCAAAAACCAATTTTTTTGACTTGTATGTCTTAGTAGAGATTTTGACACCAATATTTTTTATAGTCTTATAGTTTAAGTGATTCTTCTTTTGATTGTGCTTTTGTTTGTTGAAGCATTTGTTTACCTTGCTTTTGAATGAATTGTATTGTGTTTAAGGTGTGCTCTTGTTTGATTCGTTAGATCATCCGGAGTGCAAAGCTTCCTATCTACAGTCACTTGATTTCGAGGATCGTCAGCAAGGCAAGTCACTTTGACCATGTATACCTATGTTTTATTGCATTAGTTCTTCAATCTCCCCAATTGCATGCAAAGTAGGTAAATTGGAAAGTTCGTTACTTGTTGTAGTATCATGTGGTAGGCACCCCTCAAACCCTTGACACACTGGCCCCATGAAACGTTGATTTACATTTTGCTATGCTATTAGTAGACGGGGTTGGTTGTTTGATTGATGAGAGTTGTGAGTTATAATTTCAAGACCTACATGATGATCAAGTCTTCAAGACTCCATGTTTTCAACTTACCTCTGGGTGGATGATGGTTGAACAGCGCCCTGGAGAAACCAATGCTTAGCCTAAATGATGCATGAGAAGTGCCAGTATTCATGCGGAAAGGTCCACCGAGGCACAAAGAGATGGATGGATGCTTCAAGACCCAAGGGTTACCTACACAGCCACAAGCCAATATGGGCTCTGGCTTGGTTGGATATCGTAGGGACCCTGGACAGGTGGTGCTAGGAGATGTAGAAGAATGGTAGGAAAGGATGGGCACCGATAGAGTCTCGGGGAAACCCTTTAGAAGACCATGTTTTGGTCATCCGTTTCTCAAACACCATGAAGTGCGAGAAGTCCAACGGAGGCGATCAAATCTTGTGGGGAACGTGTGCAAAACTCTGCAGAGTACCCAAACCTCATCGATTAGCCGTGTCCACGGTCATGGACAGTTTGAGGCAAAGGAACTGAAACTATCTGTAACTCTCAACACAATTAATTATTGAAGTGGGATATTAATGTCAACTTGGGTATGAGAATTGGTTGGTGGAACCATCTCATTAATAAACCAACATTGTAGTAATTATTACTTTGTCGTCTCTTGTTGTAGGAACAAAATGGCTTTACGCAAAAACTTACTACCCCACCAGCAATATTTACATATAGACTAGATGATTATTTTTCCCCCTCTCTTGTGACTTTGCCGGCATATTCAATATGCTGACCTATACGGCTGCAACGTATCATGTTGCAGAGTACTTATCCGACCAGGAGTGAGGATACGCTCTACGCTCGGTAAGATGCCCTTGGAGTCAGATGGACTCAACTACCTTTGGAGCTTCCGCAAGTTTTGGTTTAGTTTATCTCACGAGTTGGCCTTCAGCCACTTTATTGTAATTCCTTATTGTAATAAAGGACTCGATATGAGATTTCTATTAATTAATGCTGTGTGATTTCCCTTTGATATATACATTGATGTACCGTGTGTGTACCAGCATGATCTTGGGATGGTACAGAAACACCGGAGATTCGACCTTTCAGGTCGGGTCGGTACAGAAATGGTATCGGAGCACACGTTGACCGTAGGACGTAACCTCTAGGATTGGAAAAGCCTTAGGATTTATTTCTCTTTTGTCTTTAAAATTCTTATACTCTCATCTACTCGTTTCTGACTTCCCTCCGATTTATTTCAAAATTTATAGATGGCCACCTTCATCCCAGTTTTGATCACGGAGTTTTGCCATCCTGACGCAAGGATGCCCTTTGGCAACGAGCTAATGAGGATCATCACGGACGTGAGGATTGCTTTGCCGAGCATCACCGGGACTCCTATCATGCCTTTTCCACAAGACGGACGCTACAAGATCGAGGTGCACATCCCCGGGAAGACCTTTGGAAATCATAAGGAACCCATCGACTTCAAGTTTGTGGCACCCAGCTGGATACTAGGGAGAGGCATAGCCATTCATCGTGCCCTTGGACGTATTCAGGAGGAATACAGAGGTGGAACCATTTCACAAGGACTCAGCGTGGTTTGTCACAGGGATGCCAATGGAAATATCATAACCACTCCCACTAAAGACACCACCATTTCCTATATCCATACTTTGGAGACGCACATCAGGACCTTGGAGCTTCGGGTACGTGCCGACACGAAGACGATCGAGAGGCTGATGAACCGTGAGATTGACATCGAAGCTGACTTACGGGAAGCCGAGTACAAGCATGAGTATGAGGTGAAGGATTTCTTAGAGAGGATCGATAAGCTGAACACTCGCGTCGCAACTCTGGAGGAACAGATGGACATGGGTGAAAATCTTCATCCAGAAGGAGACATGACTCCTTTCATCAGCAACGATGATGACTATGAGGAGAGCACCACCGGAGGAGGCTCCGTCACCATGTACTTTTGAGGAGAACTTTAGTTATGCCCCCATGTATCTTCATTGTCGTCGTTAAAACATTGGTCCATGTTTAGTTTGATTGGGGATTTGTATCTCGATGTTTGAACCTTGAGTTTAATAAATGAATGAGTGTTTGGTGTGATATGTTTGTTGCATTGCATATGGGTAGTGAATTTCCCTTTTAGGTCATTGTTCTATTCTAATTCTCACCCCTCTCAAAACAGCAAGATGCCTCCGTGACGTGAGCCCGACTTCACTTTCCCACCAGAGCTCACACAACTTCTCCAGCAGTAGAACGCCCTGATGCAGCTGTTGATTCAGAATCAAACCAACAACCACAACAACCACCCTCCACCTCAAGGCGACAACCTCACCCGTTTTCTGAGACTGAATCCCCCAACCTTCTCCAGTAGCACTGAGCCCATTGTGGCAGATGATTGGCTCCACAAGATGGAGAGGGAACTCACCACCTCATGACGCATCGAGGCTAAAAAGGTGTGCTTTGCCTCCCATCAACTAGAGGGACCAGCACCTTCATGGTGGGAGAACTACACCACCACGTACCCCATTACTGGTGTGACTTGGGAGCAGTTCAAGCAAGCCTTCTGCACCGCACATGTCTCAGCTGGAGCCATGAGTCTGAAGAAGCGTGAGTTTCCCAACTTACGCGAGGGGAACCGTTCCGTGGCCCAGTACGTGGATGACTTCAGCACGTTGTCTCGTTATGCACCAGGAGATGTGGCCGATGATGCAGCCAAGCAGGCGAAGTTCTTGGAAGGACTCAATGATGAGTTGAGTATGCAGCTGATGGTGGCTACCTTCAGCAACTACCAGGAGCTGGTAGACAAGGCCCTCATCTTGGAAGGGAAGCAGCAGCGAATCAAGAACCACAAGAGGAAGTATGCACAGGGGAAGTCTACCCCTGGAGCTCATCAGAAGCCCTGCTACTCCCCATACTCAGGAAATACTGGATCAGGGATCGGTAAGTATGGAGGACACACTCATCCCGGGCACAACCATGGTGGCCATAACCATGGAGGAAATGGGAATAATCGTCCCAACAATGGAAGCTTCAAGAATGGTAATGGAAGTCAGAATGGCAACTAGCACCGTCCCGCTCCAGCTCAGAAGGATCTGAACCATATCACCTGTTTCAAGTGTCAGAAGATAGGGCACTATGCCACTGAATGCCCTCCGAACAAGCAAGGAAATGGAAACGGCAACAACAACGGCAACTCCGCCGCTAAGAAGCCAAATCCTTTTCCTCGTGCTCAGTTGAACCACCTCGATGGGGAAGAAGTCTATGATCAGCCCGAGACTATGGTTGGTAATTTTTATTGCATTCACGTCGAGTTATGGTACTTTTTGATTCTGGTGCAACTCATTCATTCATATCAAGGGTAGTTGTGGAAAAGTATGGTTTACCCACTAGAACCCTTAGTCAGCCCATTAAGTTCAATTCCCCAGGAGGTATGATGATGGCAAGGATAGGATGCCACGCCCTGAAACTCCACATAGGAAACCAAGTTTTTCCTACCGATCTCATCGTCTTAGAATCCCAGGGATTGGATGTAATCCAAGGCATGGATTGGATGACCAAGTATGAAGGAAACCTTGATTGCCTGAGCAAGTCTATCTCACTCACCACTCCGGAGAACAAGAGGATTAAGTATGTATCCTGACGCACCCAGATGAGTGCTCGGTTAAATTCCCTCACAGGAGTTGTTCAGGAGGAAGTGTCGGTTGTATGAGACTTTCCAGATGTATTCCCGGAGGAATTACCAGGCATGCCACCAGATAGGGAGATAGAGTTTCTGATAGAGCTACTACCAGGGACAGCCCCAATTTCCAAGAGACCCTATGGGATGCCCGCAAATGATTTAGTCGAAATCAAGAAGCAAATTAAGGAGCTATTGGATAAGGGATATATTCGCCCAAGTTCATCACCTTGGGGAGCCCCAGTTCTTTTGGTGGAGAAGAAAGACAAAACCTTGAGGATGGTGGTCGATTATCGTGCATTGAACAAGGTGACTATCAAGAATAAGTACCCTCTGCCGATGATTAATGACCTGTTTGACCAGCTAGTCTTCGATCAGGGTATCACCAACTGAAGATTCATGAACAAGATATACCCAAAACAGCTTTCACCACCAGGTATGGCTTATATGAGTATACAGTCATGTCCTTTGGTTTGACTAATGCTCCTGCCTACTTCATGAATTTGATGAAAAAAGTGTTTATGGAATATTTGGACAAGTTTGTCATGGTGTTCATCGATGACATTTTGATATTCTCCAAGAGCGAGGAAGAACACAAGGAACACTTGCGTTTAGTTCTGGAGAAGCTTAGAGAGCATCAGTTATATGCCAAGTTCAGTAAATGTGAATTTTGGCTCACGCAAGTCGGATTCCTTAGACATGTTATTTCCGGAGAAGGAATAACAGTAGACCCCGCTATGGTTGAAGCGGTCACTGAGTGGAAGTCACCCACCTCAGTTAAGGAGATCCGCCGTTTTCTCGGACTTGCCGGATATTACCGGAGATTCATTGAGAATTTCTCAAATATTGCCAAGCCCATGATAGAGCTGTTGAAGAAAGAGTCTAAGTATATATAGACTGAGGAATGTGAGGCCAGTTTCCAGGAGTTAAAGAAACGTTTGGTCACAGCCCTAGTGTTGATACTGCCAAACATTCGGAAGGACTTCCAGGTTTATTGTGACGCATCCCGTCAAGGACTTGGAGGAGTACTCATGCAGGAGGGAAAAGTTGTAGCATATGCATCTAGACAGCTATGACCCCATGAGTTGAATTATGCCACCCATGATTTGGAACTAGCAGCCGTAGTGCACGCACTCAAGACCTGGAGACATTTCCTTATCGGAAAGAGTCGTGACGTGTACACTGATCATAAGAGCCTGAAGTATATCTTGACGAAGAAGGAGTTGAACCTCAGACAGAGGAGATGGTTAGAGTTAATCAAGGACTATGACATGAGATTACATTACCATCCAGGAAAGGCAAATGTTGTGGCAGATGCTTTGAGTCGGAAGAGTTATGTGAACACACTCATAGACGGAGGATTACCCCAGGAGTTAACCAAAGATCTCAGAGAGATTCGGTTAGAGATAGTTCCGCAAGGATATGTTGCCACACTAGAGATTCAGTCCACCTTGACCGAAAGAATTCGAGAAGCCCAGAAATTGGACAAGGAGATAGCTCAGAGAAAGCAAAGAATGAAGGAAGGCAAATCTAAAGGCTTTTGTGAAGATGAACAGGGTACTCTATGTTTGAGAACCGAATCTATGTGCCCAATGACCCAGAGCTCAGGAAGTTGATACTTCAGGAAGCCCATGATTCACCATACTCGATACACCCAGGCAACACCAAGATGTACCTGGATTTGAAGGAAAGTTACTGGTGGACAGGTATGAAGAAAGATATTGCCGAACATGTTGCGGTATGTGATGTTTGTCAGCGAGTAAAGGCAGAAAATTAGAAACCAGCAGGGTTACTCCAACCTTTGCCAATAGCCAAGTGGAAATGGGATAAGCTTGGTATGGACTTCATCATAGGACTACCTAGGACCCGTTCAGGATATGATTCCATCTGGGTAGTGGTCGATCGCTTGACCAAGGTGGCTCATTTCATTCCAGTGAAGACCACCTATACCAGTGCTAAGTTAGCCAAGATCTATACGAACAGGATCGTATGTCTGCATGGAGTTCCGAGGAGTATCGTGTTAGATAGAGGAACACAATTTACCTCAAAGTTTTGGCATCAGCTACATGAAACTTTGGGTACAAAGCTGGAGTTCAATACAGCTTTTCATCGATAGACCGATGGATAGACTGAGAGAGTTAACCAGATTCTGGAGGACATGTTGAGAGCCTGTGCGCTAGACTATGGGTCTAGTTGGGATGACAACTTACCTTACGCAGAGTTCTCGTACAACAACAGTTATCAGACCAGTCTGAAGATGGCCCCTTTTGAAGCTTTATATGGAAGGAGGTGCAGAACACCATTGACGTGGGATGGTGTTGGAGACCGAAAACTTTTTCGTCCCGATCTTATTAGAGATTCTGAAGAGGAAGTCAAACTGATTCGAGACCGACTCAAGATAGCTCAATCTTGGCAGAAGAGCTATGTTGATACCGAACGCAAGGAGGTGACATATGAAGTAGGGGATCGAGCATATCTTCGTGTGTCCCCACTTCGAGGAATCAAGAGGTTTGGTGTTAAAGGAAAGTTAGCACCCAGATTCATAGGCCCCTACAAAATTCTTGAACGTAGAGGCGAAGTTGCATACAAGATGGAATTGCCGGAAGGACTGTCCGGAGTTCATGATGTTTTCCATGTTTCCGAGCTAAAGAAATGCCATGCTGAGATGGTTGATATTCCTTTGAGAGACACAGTGCCCCTAGAGGACATACAACTTGATAGTGACCCGACATACGAGGAGAAGCCTGTCAGAATCCTTGAGACTACCAACAGAGTTACCAGAAGCAAGATCATCAAGTTCTGTAAAGTTCTGTGGAGTCACCACACCGAGGAAGAAGCCTCCTGGGAACGCGAAGAAGATCTTCGTAGAGACCACCCGCACCTATTTTCTAGCCAACCCGAATCTCGAGGGCGAGATTCATCTTAAGGTGGGTAGGTTTGTAACATCCCAAAATTTCATTTTGGAATGTTATGATATATAGCAGTGCATCATCATCAATTGTTTTAATGTAATGAATTTGTTGAAGTGTTTCTTTTGAAATTTTGGAAGGCCATTTCTACTTTTTTTCATGTATCTGTTTCATCTATTTGAAAACCTTTGGAAATGTTCAAAGAAAGAGAGGAGTAACATGACACTCCACACCAGGGGCATCTTGGTGAAATATTTGAGCAATTAAACCAGGGGGTCATTTGAAAATTTATCTCAAAAGGATTTAAAATCAATTAGGCATTTTCTAAAAATAATTTTTTAAAATATATTCAATTTGATAGAGGAAAAATGTTCATTAAATAGAATTAATTCTCCTAATCATTTTGATATATGTAATTCCTAAGTTTGGAATTGTTTTGAATGCATTAAAAGAGTTTTCACTGCACTAGATATTAGAAAAGGAAGGTTTTCAAAACGAATCGTGCCGGCCCACAGGCTTTAACTCGCGAATTCAATTCGAATCGGTCAACCGACGTGCTAACCTCGCCTTTTCTCTCACTTGCAAGCGGGACCCACTGACCGACGGCGTCATCCGCGTGCCCGTCTCCTTCCTCGCGTGCGCCACCGTCGCTAGAGATCTCTCTCTCTCCGGATCTCCCTCCTCTCTTTCTCCCCCGACCCCGCACCTGGCCTATAAAAGCCACAGCCCTCGCCGCGCTCCATTCCACCCCGAGCCCCCACTCTACCTCGCCAGAACGCCACGCACAACCTCGCCGTAGTTTGGACTCCAACCGAACCCTCCCGGGCTCGAGGCTGCCCTAGCCACGTCCCTAGCCCCGTCTGATGCTGCCAAACGACGCCGGAGCTTCGCCGCCGTCGCCTGAGCACTTCGGACATCGCCCCCGACTACCGCACCGTCGCCCCCGACCACCTCCGACCTCCGGCCGCCGTCGACCTCGCCGAAATCTCCTCCTCCCCTCTGTAAGCCACCGGACCCCCCTCGATCGTTAGATGTAGATCCAACGCTCCCGATTGTAAGATTTAATCAGCGAAATGTTTTCCTCTACACCTCGGTCGTCCGCTCATTAGCTCTCACGCGCACGCCCTCGCGGCTAATCACAACCTGACACGTAGCCCCTAACCGGTCGTTATTAGTTTCTCTTTTTCCGTTTCTGTTTTAGAAAACAAAATGTATTCTGATTTTTTTATCATATCTTTTAAAATATTTAGTGTTTTTAGTTGATTCTTTTTGCATTAGTTCACAAATTTGATGTAGTTTATGTATGTATGCTTGGACTTCAAATTTGAACTTTAAATTTTGAATCTAATCAAATTTGTTTAAATTACTAAAATCTGTATAACTAGAGTTTAAAAATATATTTTTGGGTGAATCTTTTTGCCACTGTTTGGTATTAGTTAAACCTATCATTCTACATAATTTGAGAATTTTTAGAATGAATTTGGGTACTGTTTTTAACAATAACAGAATCTGTTTAGTTCTTAATAGATTTTAACTAAATTGATTTTTTATTTAATTTGAAGCTAAATTAGTTTAACTTTTGTTTTTTTAGATTACATTAGGTTCTGTTGATTCAACTTTAGGTGTAATTTTTTCTGTTAATAAATTATGTTTTTCAAATTGTTTTGTGCTCTAGTTTGAATAGGTTCATCTTGTTTTCACCATGTATATTGTTTAGAAGAAGTTTTGTAGTACCTCTTTTAGCACAATACTTTTATAATGAAATACTTTCTGTTTTCAAATAAAATTTAATATTTACTGTTCTGTTATCTGAAATGTCTAGTTGTTCAAAAACCATTTTTTTTTATTTTGACTTGAATGTCTTAGTAGAGATTTTGACACCAATATTTTTTATAGTCTTATACTTTAAGTGGTTCTTCTTTTGATTGTGCTTTTGTTTGTTGAAGCATTTGTTTACCTTGCTGTCGAATGAATTGTATTGTGTTTATGGTGTGCTCTTGTTTGATTCGTTAGATCATCCGGAGTGCAAAGCTTGCTATCTAGAGTCACTTGATTTCGAGGATCGTCAGCAAGGCAAGTCACTTTGACCATGTATACCTATGTTTTATTGCATTAGTTCTTCCATCTCCCCAATTGCATGCAAAGTAGGTAATTGGAAACTTGGTTACTTGTTGTAGTATCATGTGGTAGCCAGCCCTCAAACCCTTGACACATTGGCGCCGGGAAACGTTGATATACATTTTGTTATGCTATTAGTAGATGGGGTTGGTTGTGTGTTTCATGAGAGTTGTGAGTTATAATTTCAAGACCTACATGATGATCAAGTCTTCAAGACTCCAAGTTTTCAACTTACCTCTGGGTGGATGATGGTTGAACGGCGCCCTAGAGAAACAAGTGGTTAGCCTAGATGATGCTGGAGAAGTGCCAGTATTCATGCGGAAAGGTCCACCCAGGCACAAAGAAATGGATGGATGCGTCAAGACCCAAGGCTTACCCGCACAGCCACAAGCCAATATGGGCTCCGGCTTGGTTGGATATCGTGGTGACCCTGGACAGGCGGTGCTATGAGATGTAGAAGAACGGTAGGAAAGGATGGGCACCGACAGAGTCTCGGGGAAACCCTTTAGAAACCATGTTTTGGTCATCCATTTGTCAAACACACTGAAGTGTGAGAAGTCCAACGAAGGCGATCAAATCTTGTGGGGAACGTGTGCAAAACTCTGTAGAGTACCCAAAACTAATCGATTAGCCGTGTCCACGGTCATGGACAGTTTGAGCCAAAGGAACCGAAACTATCTAGAACTCTCACCACAATTAATTATTGAAGTGGGATATTAATGTCAACTTGCGTATGAGAAATTGATTGGTGGAACCATCTCATTAATCAACCAAAATTGTAGTAATTATGCCTTTGTCCTCTCTTGTTGTAGGAAAAATTTGGCTTTACGCAAAAACTTACTACCCCACCTGCCATATTTGCATATAGACTAGATGATTATTTCCCCCCTCTCTTGTGACTTTGCCGGCATATTCAATATGCTGACCTATACGGCTACAATGTATCATGTTGCAGAGTACTTTTCCGACCAGGAGTGAGGATACGCTCTACGCTCGGTGAGACGCCCTTGGAGTCAGATGGACTCAACTACCTTTGGAGCTTCCACAAGTTTTGGTTTAGTTTATCTCATGAGTTGGCCTTCAACCACTTTATTGTAATTTCTTTTTGTAATAAAAGACTCGATATGAGATTTCGACTAATTAATGCTTTGTGATTTCCCTTTGATATATACATTGATGTACCTTGTGTGTACCAGCATGATCTTGGGATGGTACAGAAACACCGGAGATTCGACCTTTCAGGTCGGGCCGCTACACGGAACCATGTCATGTTAGGTAACTCTATAGTGGAAAACTTCTGATATTCCTTTGTTGTAGGAAAAATAAATAAAATTAGCTTTTATGAAAAAACTCAGACACAAACCCACAAAGCCTTACTGCATATAGAATAGTTTTTAACTTGTGTTCTACTATGGTGATCTTGCCGGTACATTCAATGTACTGACCTACACGGCTGCAACATCTTATGTTGCAGATAAGCTATACGATGGGTAAGAGTACGATTCAGGGTTACGGTGTACACTCAACCTGCCGTTGGTGTTTATTGGGACTCCACTCCCGTTGACTGTTTCCGCTAAGATTTTTAAGGTATATATCAGTTTTACGTTAATTACATGTGATTGCACTTTGATATATACATTGATGTACTCTGTGTGCCAGCATACTGATCCAGGGATGCCACAGAAAACACACAGGCTTGACTCGTTTTGAGTCGGGTCGCTACAGAAATGGTATCAGAGCACATGTTGACTGTAGGACGTGACCCTAGGAAATGGATTAGAAATAGGAAGACCTTGATAGGAACAACTTTGTTTTCACTACTCTCGTAAATTCTAAATTCTTTTACTGAACCCTCCCTTTTTCAAAATATAGATGGAGAACTACACCCTGAAAAAAAGAGAGGACTACGAAGATGTTCTCGGAGGCTCATTCCTCATGGAGCTAGTGCAGATGATGAAGCTGCCGATACCTGAGATCAAGGCGACTAAGAGGAAGTCTGGATTCTGGGGCATCAAAACCAAAGTTTTTGGACGTGAAGAAGACCCCAAGACTGAAGATATCAACTATGTTACATTGATCCATGACTGTGAGATGGGCATGAACACCGCTGTCCATGATGCCATCGCACGTTTGAGCTATCGTCATAGTGCCGAGTTGTGCAACCACTACTTTGGAAGGCTTGGATGGCAGAAGCCTGATGGAGCACTCATCGACCTGGCCGACGAACAGAAGATGAAGTTTTCACCCGTACTTGTGTACAATCAAGAACTGGAGCGCTACATCAGGAACCTTCAAATGGACCTTCTCTCAGAGTTATTTGAGAACGAAGCACTTCGTGAGAGCTTCAAGGCTAAGAAGCTAAAGGTAGTTAATCTGAAGAAACATGATCCCAAGATTTAGAAGCTTCGTCAAGACTTGAAGAATAGTCAGACCATGGCTCATGCTAGAGATGTTCAAATTCAAAAGCTCAAGAACCAACTCCTGGAACTACAGGGACGACACCAGAAACTCCGCATCAATAGGGAAAATCTGGTGGAAGAACTTGACAATATAAAGCATGACCATAAGAAGCCCACTGAAGACAAAGACATGATATAGACTAGCTTAGTAGCAGCCCCACCATGAGAGAAATAAAGATAAACGTTTTTATGATTTGAGTGATCGACCACACCAACCTTATGTGGGTGGCGATACTATAGTTTGATTGAACGTTATGAATGTGTGGACTTGAGTTTGATGTTTTTGAGTTGTTTGTATCCCTTCTCTCTCTCTGTGTTTCTCTCTTACCCTGCTCATCCCCAAAACCTTGAACCCAATAGAAGGTGAATGAAGCTAGACTTGAATTCTCTGGACCAATGACCCATCTAGAGGTAGAAGTATGGATTCAAAACATGGCTGAAAAGGAGTTGTTGATGCATAAACTGGGATTTTGCTAAAGTACAAGGAATATAATAGAATATGGTAAACGGATAACCCAATTTGTTTAATGGATGACAATACCCTCTAAGTTGTTGGGAAGTGAATTAGAAGCTTGGTTTGGATTGATATGGATGCTTACCCATGAATGAACATATGTTGTACTGAGTACCCTTTTCTGACTCCTGCAGATGACCACCCTTTATGAGTCTTTCCTCAAGGGCCCAAAGACGACCATGACCCTGACTAGTGATCATGATTACCCAAGGATCCTGAAGGATATGATGAAACACATCCATCTTGAAGGAGATGTAGTCTACAAGGGCTATCCATTCATGGAAAATGGAGTGGAACTCTGGTATGTGGAGGTACACCTCCACCGTGTGAAAGGAGTTTGCCCAAAGACTATGGGACAATACTTTTACATATCTTGTGTACCACGAGCAACTTTCTTTGACAGTGTTCGTGATGCTGCCATGGAAGCCATACGTCAGATTGGAGAAATAATTGAAGCAAGACTCTGTCATA